>CM062811.1:218999667-219344667 GCA_031772625.1 Pinus tabuliformis | reverse complement strand
TACAACTTTTTTCTGAAGCCGATTGTTGACAAATTATCTGACTTTGATACTACAACTCTAGGATTATGCTGAAACTCCAAAAGAAACACGAGTCTAAGCTCTCTTGTGGGACCAGTATGCTAGTGCATTAAAAAGGTATAAGCACCACAACCACTCAAGGTAAGTCACAAGGTACATTCCCATGACTCACATAATAAATGGAAAATATTGGCATTTCTTGTTGATTTGACAACCCACTTTATCCACTCATCTCATACGTTGCCGATAGTACCCAATAATATGACTAACTGCATCATCCCTTCAAAAATTAGAAATTTCCAAGAGCTGAGCCAATTCATTACCATTACAACCACAATTCTTTGA
Source organism: Pinus tabuliformis (assembly GCA_031772625.1). Lineage (NCBI taxonomy): Eukaryota > Viridiplantae > Streptophyta > Pinopsida > Pinales > Pinaceae > Pinus > Pinus tabuliformis. The sequence continues at coordinate 219,344,304 of CM062811.1, read as the reverse complement.
TTTTGAAAGAGGAAAAGAAAAACATGGGAGGTTTTTTTATCCATAGATATCCCACAAAGCACTTGTTGTTGCAAGCCTATCATGAAGTATGGAATATCTTCCAATAGGGAGGATAGATTGGTTATAAATAAATACTACAAAGGTATAATCATAATGCCACCCTAAAATTCTCCATGAATTTCAAGAAAAATAGATCAATGATGGCTAAAACAATGGTGGAAGTGATAGAGGAAAGAGTAGAAGAAGTTATAGGTCTTTTTATAAATGGAAAATTTTGGTGTTTTCAAAAAATGAATAAGCTCAAAGTAGTGGGACAACCCCTTGAGCCAAGGGAGTCCCAAGTCAAGAAAGGCATGGTGTTAGAGAGGAGGCCATTGTCAGCTCTGTGGGAAGGAACCACCCTGTTTATACAAAATTATATCACGTTCAAGGGTTGTTATGGGGTTGTTTACCTCCAAACCTAAAGATGCTTGATCATTTGTGTAATGGCATATTGATGAACTATAAATTCCCCCCTAAATACTTTGCAGGGCATGGCACCATAGGTACATAGATATAGGTTTCCTAGTGAATCCATGGCTCACGAAAGCCTCATCAAACTCCTAATGGAACATGCAATACAAAGATTTGGAAAAACTCGTGAAGACATTATGCAAACACTAGTAGTAATTGTAGTTGCTGCAACTCACCATGATGCAACTCCAAAAGATGTAGAAGATGCAACCAAAAAGTATATTGTTGTGGCCCCACTCGCTATGGAATATCCACCTTAGCAGGATTTGCTTGAGATTTTGGCTACAAATCCACCAAAAGGTGAGAGAAACTATGAAAGTGACATGGAAACCATACTGAGTAATCACCCAACCAAGAAAATGAGGGGAATGAAGAAAAGAATTACCATTGTACACATCCCTAAGAAGAAGAGGATAAGGTATACTACTGCAACTTAGAAAATTGAGCAAGAAATACTTTTTTCCCATAAGAACCAACCAGGTTGGAAAAAGAAAGCTCCCTTGTTACTCCCAAGAACCAACAAGGGGTAGAACAATAAGAGGCCTCCCATACTTATCCACAAGAACAAACAAGGGAAATTAAACTAGAACTCTCTACTTCCCTACAAGTACTAGCATAAGTATTGGATGTTTAATTCATTTTTACTAAGCATACACAAGAAGAATAAATATGGATAGAAGGCCTTGCCTCCCCACAAGAAATAGCAAGAGTTGTTTTGGTACAAATACTTACTACCATCTTTGACACATATGTAGGGGAGGAGAAAGAAGAGGAGGCTTCCACTCCTAAATATCTTGCTAGATCAAGTGAAACCTCTCTAATCTAAATAATATATCCAAATGCAAGACAATAGTAAGTACTCATTATCCCATTCCTTTGTGATGCAGGTGCATAGATGGAGCACAAAATTCAATGAAGACTGGGAAAAAGATTTCCAATGTGATGGGATGGTCACATGATGATGTTGGGAGAAATTTAAATGTTTTTGTAAGAATTGTAAATCTTTACATTAGGAAGTGAGTTTTTCTTTCAAAATAAATTGGAGGAATTATTTCCTAATGTAAATATTGTTTTAGTTTCCCTTATTTTGTGGAGAAGGGGAAACAATTCATCTCTTGTGACTCTTGGTTGTCCCATGTTAGTTTTCATTTTAAAAAGAAAGAGTGTTTGATAAAAGAGGTGTAAAGAGAAGAAGAGAAGCTCCAGAGTGAGGAGAAGAGATGGACGTCGAGTGTGTGTGAGAAAGAGGCCAGGCCTACATAGACCCACGTTGTATATCTAGCCAATTTAATGCATATTTGAATTTGATTAATGAGTAACATGTTTATATGCCTATGTGTTTTTTAACTCCTCTATGTGTATATTGTTAATGAAGATGTTTGTCTTTGCGGAAAATTGATGCTTTGGTTCAAGTGAAATTTGAAGTTGAACATATATGCACCCGTGCGTATGGGTCAAAGATAGAGGCAATGTCACAGATCATGTTTTTTCGTAGTTATTGCTAAAGTGTTTAGAATATATGTTGTTGGTATAAATATTGATGTTTGTTACTACTGCTGGTGTATTGTAGTGCCATATATGTGTTGTAGATGCTATGTATTGTTGATATATTGTTATTGAGCCTTGTATTATCATGGATAGTTAAGTAGCTGCTATTGACCTATTGCTAGTGCTAGTGTGTCATGATTCTTTTGTATTTTGTTGTAATGGTTCCACAACCCTGTGGAGGAAATTTCACTGTGTTCGGGCATAGAAAATGCATGGTTGTTGTAGCAATACTAGTGCTATTACAATAGAGTAGATACTTCTTTTAGGAACGCAGTCATATCCTCTTTGACTAGTTTTGTTTGTTGATTGGAAATCTCTAATATTGGGCAACCCTTGACAAGGAATGACATATGAAGTCATTATTTGTGTCAAGAAGCAAGTTCAAGGTCGTGGATAATTGATTAAGAAAGGAGCTGAGTCATTTTAGTTTCCAGAAATTTGAAATACATTTTTTTAGGGGCACTATGAGGAGGGAAAAATATTGGAAGGTGAGAGAAAAATATCTCATGGAATTTTTCAAAGTCAATCCATATTCTTGAGTTGACTACATATGTTAATGTTGCATGAAATATTGTGGAATTTGAGGTTAATATAGAGCTATGTGTGGAGTTAGCCTTGTATTACACAGTAATTTGTCACTGTCTTCACTCCAGTCTTCCTACTGTGTCATGTGTCGAAGTCATACATGCTCATGTTAGACAAATGCTCTCTGATGTTGCCAAATGACCCACTTTTCCAAAGGTTTCTGCCTCATCACATTTGTTTTCCAAATAAACGCACTGAAGGGCGCTCCAAATAGTCTAGAAGCGCTGTCATCGTGGAAGTACACATTATTCCCGTGATGGTCCGGTTTTAGGTGTCAGTGCAACTGTCACTTGTAATATTCTGCGATGACCTGACTAGCTCCGTTATTCAATAGTGATGTCAGTGCGTCAGATCAGTTATGTGCCCGCGATGATCCATATTGGACGAATTTGTTCCAACAGTCGGCCTTCCAGATGACTCCATACCTGGTTGTTGGCCTTGTTTATGTCTCCCTCCTCTCTCTGGTGTGGTTGTTCCGTCATTTGTGCTACCCTCCTTGGATATAAGCTCATCATCCCACCTTTCATGGAGACTCCTTCTCCTATTTAAACTCTCACCATTGCTATGTGCTGCTAGTTTTGGAATTATGAGTCTTTGGAGTGGTTGTTGATAGTACTATTAGTGCTTGTGAGTTTGCTAGGTAGCTGGTATGAGTGTGACAAGTGTGGGTTTGTTGATGGCTTGAGGAAGGTTGTGAAGTGCCTTTAATCTTGTGTATGAGTGAGAGAGACTTGTGTTGGGAGATCCATCTTCAAGAGTGAATTCTTGAGGAACATGCTGGCTGGATCCCTCTGAGAAGGCTTGTGATGTCAAGACTTTGGTTGTAAGCTTACTCTTATTTCATTATTAATGCAATCAATGATGTTTTCCTATGTCTTGTATGTAATGTACTTGATAGCTCATGACTTCTTGACTTTGTGAGTAAATAGATCATTGTTGTTCTGGTTACATGCTTTGTTGTATTTCCTTTGCATTGTTCCAGGTTGATTACTCATTAGGAGAAGGAAGCGAAAGATGGAGCAGTGCAACAGAACTCCATCGACCACCGGTTGAGGTAGGCCTCCAAATATGACTATTTAAGGAAAGCTATTGTTGATCTGTCCTTGTTTGTGACTAGACCCACTCTAGGGCTAGAGGGGTTGCCTCTGTCCGCAGAGGGAACACTTTCCTGCATCACAAATTAGCGACTCCGCTGGGGAGCTTTGGCCTTTGTTCTTTTCTTGTTTACTCTTATCTTGTTTTTGTTTTGGTCTCTTTTGAAGTTTTTGGGATTAGTTACCAATCTTCTGAGTTTCCTGGCCTGATATGGGAAATGCCCTTGTTTGATTAAAGATTGATTGTCTTTGGTTTGGGAGTTTTTGGTTTGATTGTTACTGTTTTGAACATCATCGCGGCTTTTAATCTAACAGTCGCGTTGTCATCATGTCACCCCTTTTTTAATATCCTGTTCATCGTGTAATTACGCTTAACAGTCACGATGGTTCTGTAAATTGGACCATCGCGGAAAAGTCGTGTACTTCCGCGCTGACATCGCTTTGTTGCTGCGTATTGTTCTTTATCAATGCTTTATTTCTAGTGTATTGCTTGCGCTGATTGCTGTAGAATTGAATTTTTCAATTCTGCCTCCTGAATCCATCGGTCTTGCTAATCCCTTGCTGTTCTCACTTGTTTGATAACTTGTTTTTCACTGTTTAGAAGTTGAGGCACTCTCTTGTGAGATTTGTTAAATGAATCTTGTTTTTCTTGCTTTGTGACCTGGTTTCATTGCTTCAAGTCTTTTGGATCAATTTCGCTTGGTTTCCTGTCTGCAAAGATTTGTTTGCTGCTTGTTGTTGGTTTGATTGAACCTTCCCCTTTGCTTACTTTTGGTTGAGTGTTTAGTGATTGTTATTGGACCAATCTCAGCATTGATTCGATTTCTCTTCACTACCTGGACATAGATTACAATTATTTGGATCAACCGTTTTTCCACATTTGTTTATTACTTATTGGTTTATTTTAGATTAGAGGCATCAAAATCAAAAAGATTGCATTTCATTTAGCATGTGAAAGTGAAAGTGAATTTTCATTTCAAGTTGCATATTGAAAAGCAAAGGATTAAATCTCTCATTAGTAGTATCTATGCACTTTAGGAATTGATGTCTGCTTGCATTGAGTGATTGTCTTGTTGCCTTGGTTTTATTGGTTTTGGAATGATCTCTCTACCCTCCCATAGGTAGGTGTTCATCGAAAAAAAAGGATATTTCATTCATTTTCGATGCATCCTAGGTTCTGTTATATACATATGGTAAGGCTTGAAAACTGAAACATAATCCAAGATCAACTTTAAAATGAACTGAATAAATATAACAACGCATTGGAACATAACGCACACATTTAGAGGTCTAGGCTAGAGACATGCTCCGGCGTCGTTAAACCTAGTCACTTTTGTTTCCACTCAAGGTTGGGTGATTCCTCCTTCTGTGACTCAATAGTGGTCTAGTACGGAATTGTGCTCCCACTACCGTCGAGTATATGGGGATACCCCACTAGGTTATCATCCTTTATCCATAGGAAGCCTTGTCTGCCACCTTACAAGCCGTAACGCACTGAACACAGCATTCGGGAAGATTGAATGCCGTATGGAAAGTCCTTGGTTTTCATATGACTACCAAGGTGTATATGCAGTTTTGCGGATTTGTCTGGTAAACCTTTGGCCTAGTTCTCTAGAGTAGTCACTTTCGTTCCTTTTCGGACTCCCTAAAAGAAAAGGTCCATATGAGAACTTGTCACTTCAGGCTCATTAAATATTCAAAGGTGACTAGAGTCATCTTTTGTCCTTTTCTTGACTCTTTAAAAATGAAAAGGTCAAGTTTTGTTCCTGTGTCTTAAAATTTATTCGGCCACGATTCACATTTACCCTGTAGGTTTCTTTCTTGTTCTCGATGGCAACGTTCCCTGAGTCTAACAGCCAAGGTTTTCCCCCAGATGGACATCCTCGTCCATTTCCTTCATTTGGAAATGCTGGTGCTCCGTATATGGCAACATTGTCATTGCCTGGGATAACCATTGGTTTGCCTGGATGGTTGTTTTCAACCTCGGTGGTCCCCAGTGTCATGACTCCTGTTCCACCATCTCCTTCATCCGAACCAAGACATGTTGATTCCACGGTTGAGCCTACGCCTTCTTCTCCTGTTTCCTCCTCCTCCTCTCCTCCTTCGCCTGGTCAAAGCTTCATATCTAGTAACCAGGAGCCTAAGAAGAAGAAGAAGAAGACGAAGAAAAAGAAGAAGTCTGATAAATCCAAGGCCCCCTATGCAGTTACCGCTCCGAGTCCATCCCAGGTCGAACCACCTTCTATTGCTCCGCGGAAGGTTAAGTTTCCTTGTAAATTATGAAAGGGTGACCATCTTCTTCGTGATTGTCGTGGCATTCCACGGATCCTAGAGGTATGGTCTCATGATCCGATTCATCCCTCATCGTCCTCTGAAGCTCAAGGTAATGCTATCCTAGCAACTGGCAACAGTAAGAAGGATGGGAAGATTCGATTCCCCTGTAGATTGTGTGAAGGCATCCATCCCCTTCACCTTTGTCCACTCATGGATCAAGCTTCTGCCGTTTTGGAAAGTCTTACAGCTTCTTCACCCCAACTTCTTGTTGGTTATCAGCGGCTCTCTTCAGACCCTCCCTCCAATGACAAAGAGATTGACTTAGATGCTTCTCTTGTCCGTCCTCCTCCTTCCAAGCCTGGCTGTGCTAAGCCTGTTCCAGACCAACCATTGATCGGAAAGAGTGTCAACCTGCGTTCACCACCTGTTAATCACTCTGTTTCGGAAGAGCGTCATGCTCATGTTCTTCTCGTCTCATGAGATTCTCCAGCGTCTGAAAATGACTCTCCTATCCCAGCTGATCCCGAGAGTCCCTCTTTAGTTCCTGGGGGGCAGGGGGAAATCATATGATTCCCCCACCAGGTAGTTTGGCCGTCACCTTCGACTGGAGTCATTTGACTACTTTCTGTCTTCCATCCTATGTGCCTTTCGAGATTACAGTACACGCCTATGATAAGGCCATATCTGGCACTGTCCTGGATGAGGGTGCTTCTGTCAGTCTTATGCCTTCCACTACTTGGGAAGCTTTGGGTTCCCCACAGCTTCTGTCGGTCACACAAAATCTGTTGGCATTCGACAGAGAACCCTGTCAACCTGTAGGGATCCTCCCAAAGTTACCTGTTACTTTGGGGGGCAAAAACGTCTATATAGACATCATGGTTGTCCAAGGTGCAAATTTCAGTCTTCTCCTTGGCCGTGACTATATTTATGCCATGGGGGCCCTCGTTTCTTCCCTTTTCTGTGTGGTTTGTTTTCCACATGAAGGAAGAATAGTGACTATATATCAATTATCGTTCTTTCGTCCCCTGGTGCCTCCTATGCAGCAGACATCCCCTCTTGGTTCTTGCTCTCAAGCAGTCCCTTCCTTGCCATAGGTCAATTATGTGGCTACCTGTTCCACCTCTGCCTCTATTAATGACCATGTAGCTAGTCTAGTACAAGATGTACTGGGGGCATTGGAACCCGACCTGTCATTGGTGCATCCTGACATGTGTCCCTCCCAGAGTGCGTTTCTTCCATCCCGTCAAGACCTCTTGGGAGCCACGTTCTTGGATGGCCCCTGAACAAGGGTTATGAGCATAGTTCCTGATCTTGTGTCAAGCTCGTTAACAAATGAAACAAGGGTTACGAGCATAGTTCTCGATCTTGTGTCAAGCTCGCTTAAAAATGAAACAAGGTTTATGAGGAAGGTTTTGTTACCATGTCGACCTCATTAAAAAATGAAACACTCTCCCTATCAAAATCGAATCTTTGCTTAAGATCTCGTAAAATCCAAGTCGAGTCTTTTCCAAAATCTCACAAGTGAACCTTCATTCCATCCACTTCGTTGAATGCAATGAATCTTGGGGGGCATGCACCTCGATTTTGCGTCATTATGCTGGGGGCATGAAAACTTATAACAAGCACAGTTTTTCGTTTCAAGCTTGTGAAAACATGAAACCGAATCCAAGCAGAGTTCTCCATGGTTCAAGATTTTGTAAAAATGAACCCGCACCTCATCTACACCTCGTAATTGCCATGGGTGTGTGTGTTTCATGTTTTTGGCTTGGTGTGAAGGAATGATTGCCATTTATTGTGTCTCTTGCTTCTTGTGCAGATTCCTGTTGCACCTTACATTGGTTTCCGTCAGAGGCCATCGCATTTTAAGGTTGTATTTACGTGTTAAATTGTTAGAGAGGAATTTCGATTTCATTACATATCAGCATATTCCACGACAATTAAACATGTTAACTGATGCATTGGCTAATCATGTGGTGCACCAAGGCGCTCAAAAATATGTGTACATGTCCAAATAGAGTCTGTGTTCTCCATACATCTGAGACACATGTATCTTAAAAATCACCAGCAAGAAATAAAAACCTAGGTGTCTACTACGGTGGGTTGTGCTCCCTATAGTACACTGCCGCTTGTGTCACTCGCCTCAACAGGCGGTGCATCCTGGGTACCACTCCTACTGTGTGGATCTGGGACACTCTGGGGACCTCCTCGATCTCCATATAATCTGGAATCCCTGCTAGCAGGCCCTCAAGGTTCTGAATCACTGTCTCCATCGTGTCATCAACTGGAGGAGCCAAGGCTAGTGCTGCAATGCCTTGTGCGTCCCTTCGCGTCTCTGGAGCCAACCCAATGGGTCTCACTAGTCCTACATATGCATACCATAGCGTTCGTCATTAGGAAATGTACATGAAAAAATAAAAATGCATCATAAAAATAAAAATGCAAAAAATGTGATCAAGTGTCTTACCACCATCATCCCACTACTCTCCAACAAGCAACTGCATGTCAGGATCTCCGCGGAAGTCCATGCCGGCATATGGCCAATCCTCCATGAAGATTGTCTGTCGCTCCAGCCACTCTCGGAAAAATGTCCCCCATGCCACTGGTCATCCGCCTTCTCCTCGTGGCATGACGTGAGCCCATCGTGTGGCTCGTGTCTTATGTGGCCTGGGTAAGTCCAAATCCATGTCCTATAACTGCAACGCCGACACCCGCTCTAGCATGAGTGGGACTAAGATGGATCCATAACCAAACCGCTTCATCTCTCCCTGACGGCAGTTGGTGAGTTGCCTCTTTATGTTTGCCGCTACCGCCTCTACCCAGTTAAACATGGTGGGATTGAGACACTTGAGAGCCAGCTGGAGCTGGGTCTTCGAAGCCTCATGTTGGGCTTGGGAGCCCACTGCCCGTGTCACCATGAAAAGCATAGCATGAAGGATTACTTCGTCCACTTTTGGGATTGCCACCTTCCCACTCCTTGACTTGCGTGCCCGTGGGCACACTTGAGCCATCAGCATATCTAAGGAATCACCCCTGGGTCGCTGCCTCTCCAGAATGGGCCTCTCGCCTTGACGGGATAGCGCAGTCAAAAAATATATGTCTTAGAGTCAAAATCGATATCCCGACCTCGGATGATGAATTTCTCATATGTGGGATTTCAAGCCCTGATCAGTAGCTCCAGCAAGTGAGGTTGTGACCGCATGTGTGGAGTTAGGAAGAATTTGAGCAATCCGCATGCCCGTAATGTGTTTCGGCACCCCGCATCGGCAAAAGCTTCTATATCGTTGTTATCATGCACGCGTTCTTGCCAGATGAATGCCATTATAGCCTGCAGGATGAGGAAAATTGGATTAGTACTTCATTTGGAAATTTCAATGATGGCGCCAGGCCGCTAGTTCAAATTTTTCGCGATCCTCGCGGAAGTACACCACTTTCCCATAATGATCGGGGCGCGCTTTGTGTAAATTTTTTCATCCATCGCAGACTCGATAGGGTAAACCCGGGATGACTGAGCGACGGAACCCGGTTTCAAAATCCGCCTAAACTAACACATGGGACGTTTGAAACGCATGAAAAAGTATTAAATTGAAGCCCAAGGCAACGTATGCCTACCTGGAACCAGTTTCGAGATGAATGATGCACAAACAAGGCCGTATTTTTCTCGCCAACTTCAGTGCTCCAAGTTTCTCCATGGTAAATTGAACAGTGCTATGGTAAAAATGAATGAGTTAATCCCTTTTTATAGTGATTTTGGCAAATTAAAAATTTACATTTTATAAATGTGGATTTTTCTCATAGTTTTGCTACATGGATAGTCAAAATATAGTTTTTACCTATGTTTTTATGTGTATTGTTCATATTATCTCGAACGGGTTTACGTGTGACGTGTTTTTTGTGCAAAGCTTCGGGTAGTGGAATTACAACGGTTTCATATACACTTGATCTCAAAAAGTTGTCTTTAAGCTCTTTTTCGACTTAAAACAATGAAAAGATAGCCAAGTTTTCCTCTTGGCTCGTTAACAGAAACGAGAGGCGGTCACCTTTAAGCTCTTTTTCGACCATTTAAACACAAAAAGATCGCCAGGTTTTTGTCGTTTTAGGCTTGTTATTGGTTGCGAAACGACGTGCTTCCAACCTCTTTTCTACTTTTTTAGGTCGAAGCCACTAGTTATGAAAAGTACTCCTCGATCGTAATGGTCGGGCGGTTCTTTCGAGTATCATTTTATACTTTTTCGGGCTCGAGAGACACAAATTTACGAAAAAGGACCCCCCTGGAGTTTTCTTTTCTGTGTCTTTTTCAAACTCTCTAAACATGAAAAAGACTCTGAGTTTTACCTATGTTGGACTTGTTAAACCTTGACGACATTGGACTCGTCGCCATGATGAGACTCGAGCTTCTCCTTCCTAGGGCTCGTTAAACTGTTACTAGGTTGGATTCAACAATAGGTTTATCATTTATTGTTTATGGCAGCTAGTCACTCTTGAACATCGACACTTTTTCTTCTTGTCAGGTTGGGACATCCATATGTCGTCATTTGGCCTTCCGCAGGTTTGGGTTATAATTCTAGCCTCATTCCATTCGATTCATGCCGTCTCCTTCGAGCCTTTGATCCCTTGGTGCCTGAATGCTGCCACCCCTCCTCCGGAGTCGTGTCACCGACATGTTCAAGAGTATAATCCTTCTACTGTTTACACCCTCGTCTTCTCCTCTGATACTCTGTTTTGCCATCTACCTCTTGTTCCTTATCTCGTGTTGTTGATGGGGGGAACATTATGGCCCTTCTGCGACAGGTCGTCTCCTATCAACATCAGCTCATTATCCAGGAGATTGACCTAGAGATCCCCTTTGGTACCTTAGAGCTTGCATGCCTCAATGGCAAGTTCTTCACACCTAACGCTCGACTTTCATCATTGGTCATCGATTGGGTGATTCCACGAGTGTTCGACTTCAGCTCCTTTTTCACACTTCGTGGATTGTGCTGGACAGTACCTTGAGAGCCATTGGCATTATTGGTGGTTTCTCTCGTGCTTGTTAACGGTTTTCCTCATTGACTGGTAATCAAGGGATGTTCTATCATGCTCAAACTTAGCACATCTATTCGCATGTTAGGATTTGTACTATGATCGGATGGGTTCAAGACCCCGAACTTAGATCACACCTGTTCGGGCTACATGGATTATTTTTATGATTACATGACTCATTGATGGATGGTTGCGACCATACCTAAGTCTTCATGGATGGCTGCAACCATACCTTTATCATCATCATGGTGTCATTAGTTGGATGGCTGTGTCCATACCACAGACCTATTGCATATGTCATTCGGATGGCTGTGCCCATGCCTAGACTACATGTACTTCATTATCAGAGATATCAGTTGTACTTGCGTGCAGGTTCTTCCAGATGGTGTTCCAGTTCAATCAGTTTCGTAAATCATTTCACAACTCCCTCTCTCTCGGGCTTCATAATTTAGGGGGCATCTATTACACAGTAATTTGTCACTGTCTTCACTCTAATCTTCCTACTGTGTCATGTATCCAAGTCATACATGCTCATGTTAGACAAATGCTCTCTGATGTTGCCAAATGACCCACTTTTCCAAAGGTTTCTACCTCATCATGTCTGTTTGCCAAATAAACGCGCTGAAGGGTGCTCCAAAACAGTCCAAAAGCACTTCCATCGCGGAAGTACACGTTATTCCCGCGATGGTCCAGTTTTAGGTGCCAGCACAACTGTCGCTTGTAATATTCCACGATGACCTGACTAGCTCCATTATTCAATAGCGATGTCAGTGCGTCAGACCAGTTATGTGCCCGCGATGATCCAGATTGGGTGAATTTGTTCCAACACTCTGCCTTCCAGATGACTCCAGACCTAGTTGTTGGCCTTGTTTATGTCACCCTCCTTTCTCTTGTGTGGATTTTCCGTCATTTGTGCTACCCTCCTTGGAGATAAGCTCATCCTCCCACCTTTCATGGAGACTCCTTCTCCTATTTAAACTCTCACCATTGCTATGTGCTGCTAGTTTTGGAATTCTGAGTCTTTGGAGTGGTTGTTGATAGTACTGTTAGTGCTTGTGAGTTTGCTAGATATTTGGTGTGAGTGTGACAAGTGTGGGGTTGTTGATGGCTTGAGGAAGGTTGTGAAGTGCCTTTAATCTTGTGTAAAACTTGTGAGTGAGAGAGACTTGTGTTGGGAGATCCATCTTCAAGAGTGAATGCTTGAGGAACATGCTGGCTGGATCCCTCTGAGAAGGCTTGTGACGTCAAGACTTTGGTTGTAAGCTTACTCTTATTTCATTATTAATGCAATCAATGATGTTTTCCTATGTCTTGTATGTAATGTACTTGATAGATCATGACTTCTTGAGTTTGTGAGTAAATAGATCATTTTTTTTCTGGTTACGTGCTTTGTTGTATTTCCTTTGCATTATTTCAGGTTGATTACTCATTAGGAGAAGGAAGCGGAAGCTGGAGCAGTGCAACGGAACTCCATCGACCACCAGTTGAGGTAGGCCTCCAACTATGACTGTTTAAGGAAAGCTATTGTTGATCTGTCCTTGTTTGTGACTAGACCCACTCTGGGGCTAGAGGGGTTGCCTCTGTCCGTAGAGGGAACACTTTCCTGCATCACACCTTGGTTATTAACACTTGGGGAAACCTGGCCTATCATCAAGTGGTATTAGAGCCCAGCTACATTCTTTGGAGAATATCAGAGCTTGAACGTTATTTCGTGATGATCCTGTTCGCTCTTTGATGAAGTAGTTAGAACAACAAAGGTTGGATTTTAGAGTTATAATACCACTGAAAGTGAAATAAAGTGATAATGGAGATGCTTGCATGTCAAGAAGATTTTATCCAAGAAATATTGTGGAAGATGGATCTTTTTATAGATCTTATAAAATTGAATGTGATGTTTATGAAAATTGTGTTTGCAGGATTGAATTGGTAGCAACCACCATAGAAAGTAAGCTATGTCAAAGGAGAAGGAGAAGGAAAATCTCGTAGATGAAGATATGGTGAAAGAACTCAAAAACAAAATAAATTTGCTGAAAACTAAGAAGAGTGAGCAATTGAATATGCAACAACCAATAACTTTGAAAACCAGGGAACAAGAGTGCTCCAGAAGAGGTTCTATTGTAGAGAACCTAGAGAAGAGAAGATACCAGGAGGATGAATTGGTATGGGTGAAAAGTAGTAGACTTGTTACAGAGAAAAAAAGGTGCTTTGTAGCTCACTAGTAGATAAGGATATTTCACAAGAGGAAGGGATGAAGATGATTGTTATTAGCCATAGCAGGGGTGTAGGGGAAAGTCACAAGAAAAAGGATAAAAGTGTCCAAGCAATTGGACTCAACAGAATGAGCGATGAAGAATTTGAGAAGGAGATGGTTAAAAGCATAACTATATCATGTGAAATAGCTGCTACAAGAAATTCAAGATAACCAGAGTTATGGTTGGATAGTGAGAAAGAAGAAGGTGATGTGGCATTCCTTGCAAAGGAAGCTGAGACAAAAGATGTATGTCAAAATTGGAAGAAGAACTTAGAGAAGCTGAGTGTGAAATGGATATTTTTTTATTTTAACAAGGATTATTCTTTGATGAAGAGGGAATTAGATAAATTGAAGAGGATTTCATTCACAACTTGATGAGCTATCATTGTATCTTTGATCAGCAAGAACATGTAACAATTGAGACATCAAGTAAAAAGTTTCATGTTTTTTTAAATCTAACAATTTGTGTGAGTTTGCAAGGAAGTTAACACCAGAAATAAATTTGAAGACAATAAAACTTATTATAATGACGAGAATGACAACATTTTATGACAAAGGAATCTTCAGCAGAGGACCAAAATGGAGATATCATGCAAGACATGGAAGGGTATATGATGATGTTGATAGCAATATAAATTTCATAATTTTGTGATTTTAAAAATCATAATTGTTATATGTATGGAAGTTTGGAAGAAGCCATAGGGGGAACATAGTTTAATTTTTGTTTTAAAATACCAGGGAAAGCAAGAAAAAATGAATAGGCAGAATTTTTGGAGGAATGGTTGGCAGAAGATCCATGTGATGGATGTGATAAATGATACTCAAGAATATTTTTTCTGAATTATATGGGGAGTTGTAATTCTTCGAAGAGAGGATAATTAAACAAGGATTGGATATTTAGAATGAAAAAATCAGAATTGGAAAAGGAAAGAAATAAACCAAAATTAAATGAAGATTGTTTAAATTTTGTGACAAGAGAAGGTGACTACCATTCCTAGTTGTTCTTACCTCTTTGGAAAAGGGAACATCTATTCTTTGTTGGGTCCTTAACTCTTTGTATTTGTTAGCATGCTCCTTTATCAAATCCTTGTGATATTTCTTCATACTTTTTTATATAATCTATTTTTCCCCTATTATTTCTCATGATACCCTTTTGATATATCATTTACAGATTCTATTGAGAAACTTCCTTGGTGTTCTCATTGAGTTTTCAGGGAGAGAAATATTTCCTCATCTTTCGATTTAGATTCATATTCTTCTTCATTTTTCTCTAGGGTTGGGGGATTCTCTAATGGATTCTATATTGGATACCATTCTTAATTGCATTATTTGGTAGAGAAATCAGTTATGTTCTCTTATTTGACATCCTCACTGACTTCTCTATTTTCTTTAGCATTGGCCAAAACTTCATATCTATTTTTCGAATGAAATTGAGTTTTATTTTTGCTTGAGGAACATGCTTGGAGTTGAGGGGGATCAATATTTTTGGGAGATTTTGGGGGGGCTTTATTACTCCATTATTTCTTCCAGGAATTTGGTTGTTGAAAATTGACAATCTAATCCTCTTATTCTCATTGGTTGTTAGCATTGTTATTTTTATTTACCTTGGTTTTGATGTTCATTTTAATTTTTTGAAATTTCTAACAACATACCCATATTCATAACAAAGCTTACACCTAAAGGGAAATTGGTCATAATCCACCTCTTGGGGGAAACACCAATTATATAGAGTCAGTAAATTGATAGTTATAAGTCCTTTATGTCAGTCTACTTCCACGCAAATCCTATTGGAAGCTAGCATATCCTCTCAGGGCTCAACTCAATTTATATATTTTCCTAGAGCATTCCCAATAGATCTAAACTTTTCATCATTCAAGAAATGTTGAGGAAGATATGGGAGTTTAACCTAGATTGTAATAGCCGAGGGAACATCATTTTCTATGTTAAAATAAGGACTTCACCAATATAAATAGATAATATGAGCCCCCATGAAATAAGGACCACTCTTGAATATATATATATATATATCTATATATATATATATATATATATATATATATATATATATATATATATATATATATATATATATATATATATATAGATATATAGATATATATTTTCCCGTAAGAAAAGTCGTAATTTTATTAATGAAAACAAAATTACATGTTGTATATGCTAAGTCACATTTCATCTGCAAGTCAAATGACCTCAGATCAGGGGTCCGATAAAAGAAATTTTAAAGTACATATGGGGAGAAAATCATGTTTTCCTCCCCTTTTTCTTCTCGACCTTGTGCCACTCCCCTTGAGATGGCATCGTGGCTACAAGTTGAAGTGGGATTTCAGCATCTGGTCAGGGATTTTCCTTGTCAGAATCAGAGGTGTCTGATGTGTGTAGTATTTTGGTTCCACTGTTTTCCATTGTATATGGCATCTTTTTTGGTTGTGATTCCATAGGTTCTTGTGGAGACGTCTCCTGGATTTCTACTTCTTTGTCTATTTGATTTTTCTCATTTGGTATGGTCTCTTCCACATCAAACTCCTCCTCCTCTTCAGGATCTGGTGGGGGAAATTTCCAACCCTTGTGTTGTTTCCCTGTTTTCTTCTTTCTTCGGATGTCTTTTTTGTCTTCAGGACATGTATTTTGTAGATGTCCTATTTGCCGGCATATTCTGCACCTAAATGTTGTGTTTTCATAGTCTAGTGTCTGTGTCCAACTTTGTTGTTTATGCTTCCATTGTATTCAGTCCAATAAGCCTTTACTGAGATCTACTTCCACACAGATGCATGCGAATGTAAAAATTATTTCTTCCACTCTTTGTGTGTCTGATTTAATATATCTACCAATGGTGTTTCCTATACCAGCAAGGACTTGTTGGTCCCATAAGTGCAATGGGAGGTTGTGCAGACGAACCCAAACTGGAATCCTGGAAACAGCCATAGTATTGGCATCAAATTCCGAAAACCGTGGTGTGATGAAAAGGCCCATAGATCCCCAAAACCATGGTCCCTCCTGTAGCAAAATGTCTCTTGTCTCTGTTGAATGGAATTTGACAATGAAAATCCCCTTGGAACGGAGGTGGAACTCACAGTGTAGAGTCCATTTTGTGAATATCAAATGGAAGATTTCAAAAGGTTTTGGCTAGAAATAGTTGAATCGACAAATTATGGCTTGTGTTTCAAAATTATTACATGCCTCATCAGTTTCTGGTATATCCATATTTAGTTATGGTATATAATTTAGTTGCTCCACAATGTATGGACTGGGTTCTATTCCAGCTTTCTTTGGGACCACTATAGGAGTTTTCCCCCCTCATAAGATGTTCTTGAAGGATATTCCTCCTTTTTTGTGCTTTTGTTGTGGATCTATGTTGTTTTTTTTTGTGCTTGTCCCACTGCCTCCTTCTGTTTGTTTTGTTGAAATGAAAGTTGTTGCACCACCTCGCAGCCTCAGGTTGAGTGTTATAGTAGATTCTGCCATAATGTTGTAGTCAAAAATGGATTTGGGATCCTATAGGGTTCTGCCCCCATGTAACAGATTTTGTATTCCTACTGGGTAGCCAATTTGTTGGGCGATGATATTTTTCAGGTTCATAACATAGTCTGTTGCAAGGACTCAAATCAAGGAATACTTCCCCGAAGGGGTTTTAATAAAAATTTGAAAACGATTAGAAGTTACCAAGGAAGCGGGTTTTGTGGTCCTCTAGGTAATGCAGGACGTGCAACTTCAATGTCGCCATAAAGCACTGTAGTCTGTGGGTACTCCTCCAGCATCTTGATGGCCTTGCTAAGATTTCTGAGAGTTTTGGTCGACCCTCGTGAGGAGGTGAACACATCTTTGATTCTAGCAAACTACAAAACCTTGTTAGGCACACGAGCAGCCACGATCTTGGCACCTCTGGGGGTGGGCACCATTCTGTCTGTTTCAAGGCCACATTTACCAGTGTCCTTGATAGGTACGGTGTGGCGTTTCCCGATCTTGTTTCGCTAATAACCCCTCCTCACAGGAATAACCAAAATCTTGGCCATAATAATGGCTCCTTAATTTCCATGGCCACATCTTTGCTGCACTTTACGTTAAGCCCGACGCGGCCATTGTCGTCACCGACGACAACGAAGGCCTTGGATCAAGTCCTCTACCTGTCTCTCATCTTCTTTTGTCTAGATATGATCTTCCTGACCTCCTCCTTCAATCAGGGACCCAACATGATCTCCGCAATCTGGTACTTCTCAACAACCAACGAGAAGAGATAAATTTGCTCGAGGGAATGAATTATTCCTTTTTTTACCAGGCGACTGAGCTTTGTCACGGGTACCCGCTTTCCTTATTCATCTCTTCGGGGTCCTTGACGTCCAACATGACTATCCTCGCGACCTCTATTGCCTCAGCCTCGACCAAAACCGTGCCTGAATCCCCCTTCTCTTTCCGCCATTGCTTTGCTAGGGTTTCTTACAAAACTGCAAGAGTTAAATGCTCAAACTCCTAATGCGTTCAAAAATCACCACTCTTGAATATTATATCATGATTAGACTTGTTTTCAAATAGAGAAGTAAAGAAACCATGTCCATAAAATGAGAAATATAATTGGCCTTGAATAAGTGGCCTATAGTTCTTTTCTATCCATAGATTAAGTGATTTGGGGGAGGGTCAAATGCCTATAAATTGACCCACTAGTCCCGTTTCTACTAGTTCGAGACCCATCGATATATATTGGGTTACATGGACCAAGACTTTAGGAATTTATTCCAACTTCTTGATGACTCTTGTAGGATTTGTCCTAGGAGTGCATATATTTCTAAAGACCAATACCTTGAAGGCTACAATGTAAGGGGGGAACGAGGTGGAGGAGGATGGGCATGCCCTCTTGAGCTTGATATCATTAGAAAATTCGAGCACAACTAGGGCTTGTAGGAAACCTGAAACAGTTGCAAAGCAAAAAAGTAAGTCAATTTTCTTATTACTTAAATATATTCAACAATAATGTACAGAGGAAATAGATAATTTGATGATGGATAGTAGTCTCAATTTATGATATTGAAGGTCTTGAATTTTCAAATTTTTATTTTATCAAGACCTTATACATGGCAACAAGTTTAAGGGAATATGTACTTTATCTTGAAAGTATTTATTTTAGGAATTTAGTTTAAGCATCAAATTATCTTATGAAGCTCTTTTCCTTAGCTTTAATTCCTATAGTTTTATTGTAAATGCTTTTGAGCATATTATTCATTCTATATTGTTTTTCATAATTTGTTGGATTTCTAGTTTTAGTTTTTCATCTAAAATTATTTTTACTTTGACCTAGATGACTGACATTTGTTCTCTAGGGATGTCTCTAGTTTAATTTAATTTAATTATCTTTTTCATGATTTGGGTTTGGATTTAGTCATTTACTTCAACATTTTCCAACTTATTTTTGTAGATATTATCTCCCTATTTTATTTTGATTGCCAATATTTTCCAAGCTAATTTGGCACATTCATTTCACATAATAGCTCTTGCATTTTGAGTACTAATGGTTGGTCCAAATATGGCCATATAATGGAATAATTAGAATTAATAAAAAAACATCGCTACTAACGAGCCTTTCAATTATCCTCAAATTACCTATAATAGAATGAAAGGGATGTTCATTTAATTGTTAATCCAAAAAACATACACAACTTATGAACTGTCACGCACCATATATTTTTAGTACAATTATATATCTATATATATATATATATATATATATATATATATATATATATATATATATATATATATATATATATATATATATATATATATATATATATATATATATATATATATATATAGATATGCAATTTTAGTAATTTATATGTTTATCATATTTCAGCATTTATAATGCATCATCAAGTCACCAGTTAATTCCCAAATAAGCTCAAAATCCAATCCACTCTTTGCAGAAAGGTAAATGCTAACCTAAATTACAAAAAAAGTAAATTCACTCTTTGTAGGAAAAAACCACACAAATACTAGAAGGTGACTCGATGAAGTATTAGAGTAATCCTATAGGTTGTAACATAGTTGCAAATTTAGGGATGATGAGATGAAATGAAATATAAATTTATCAAATTTCTCCTTACCTAGGAAACAAACATAGTACAACTCAGTTATTGAACAAAACTACTAAATAATCTAATTGAATCCTAGAAATACAGTATTGAATGTTAGTACCAAATTGTAACAATAAAAACCCATGAGATACAGTGGAGTAAAACCTACAGAATTGTGATGAAAATGGAATTGTGGCATGTAACCTAATATGGTCTACAGAAATTTCATCAACATAAACAAATGGAATTGAAAAAACATGAACTATTTGAATTATAAAAACATAATCTAATCGAATTGCAACAACATAAAAAATAACTAAGAAATAATGTAAACTATATCTATCTAATAATATCAACAATATCTTTTTAAGGAGGGGACTCTACCTCCTTAGACTAGCATTGGGTTAAAAAGGTAGGTAGATTTGAATGTTCAACACACCATGCAGGAAGAAAATGAGATTTTAATTATAATAGAAATGGATTTTTAGAACTATGTCTTAACAACTCAATATAATCTTCGATCTATTTCTATATCTATGTGTCCTAAATTCTTATTGTTTGACCCCTTTTATAATAACACAATCTACCTAAATGGAGTGATTGCAAAGAATGGAAAACCATGAGAATCAAGTTATTCCATATTGACACATTGTTTTCCTACACATATCAAGAATTCAGGTAAATCCTAACTTAATCATCTATGCGATAGGTGGTATTGAGTCATATTTCTATCCTGATTGCCTACTTTATCCTTGTAGTTTTGTTTCATGAGAAGACTGATTTTTATGCATATGACCATCCAAATGTAACAATTGTTCATTTGATTGTCGAGTTGGCACAACTGTAGTGAGGTTGCAACATTGGCAGTCTGGAGTTGTAGAAATGATATAGTCTAGCGTTGCAACAATGTTGGTATAGATGCCCACGGGGCTTTGGATTGATGGTGAATGGGTGCTTTGTTAAGACACTCCTTGCGATAGGTCACCGGTTCAAATCCCCCGTGGGTACTTAGGTTAGTCTTAACTAGAAAAAAAAACAATGTTGGTATAGATTTACATCCATAGATGCAAGTGAGAGTTGGATCAATGGGACAGGCTAAACTTTGTAGCCACAAATGCAAGTGGGAGTTGTAGCAATGGGCCAGAATATGAGTCGTAGCAATGACCATAGTAGGAGTTTCAACAATAGGAAAAAGTAGGAGTTGTAACAATGGATCAAATTAGTATTTATAGAAATAATCTAGAGTAGGCTTCATAGAAATGGCACAAATGAGAGTTTCAACATTGGATATGAGTTGAATTTATGACCATAGCACATCCATGGTTGTAACAACAAAATTTGCAATAAATAGAGTTGTAACATTCGATACGAGTTGAGTTTATGACCATAGCACATCCATGGTTGCAACAACAAGATTTGCAGTAACGAAAGTTGCAACAACAACTGTGTTTTTTAGCAATGACCGGGACTTGTAGCAACTACCAATGAATTCTTGTGTGCTCGTATTCCCTGTTCACCATGGTTAGTACAAAAAGATAAAAATTTCCCAATAATGCATAAGAATAAGTATAGAAATACCATAATGAGGTGATAATCATACCTTTGTCAAAAAAAGTGTTTATGAGTGGAAAGTGGGGAAATAGGGTTTAATTAGGAAAAAGGAGAGGGAAAAAGGTGTCGTATGGGTGCTAAAAATATGCCAAATCAAGTTCCCATCACCCTCCCCCCCCAGCAAAATTCATTGAATTTCCCCATGCAACCAACAATCAATCTAAGCCTAAGAGAGTGAGGCACCCATGGAGACCATTCAGGTTATGGGTTGAATTTCCTGCTTCATTTGTGTGGAAATATCATCCTCATGCTTGAATTTCCTTCCAACAAATCAACTCCTCCTTTCTATTCAATTTGTAGATTTTCCTGTATTTCATGGTGGGTAACTAAATATTTGGATAATGCAATTTCAACCCTATCCATTTGTCTCCACTTTCCTACATACACTAAATGTATTTGTGTACCCTTTCCAATGCTACTTTCAAGTTGCTAGGGTTGAAAGGGTCTCTTATTTGGATATCAAAGTTGGATTGTTTCCACTTATCAGTTCATCCTGCCATGGTTCCATTTCTAAAAGTTCAATTTTGGTTTTGCAATGAGAAATGAATTCTTGTCTATTTTTATTCATGAATGTTGCATTTGGGGATAAATTACTTTTCAAGTAAGTTATGAAATTCTATTAGCATATCCCCAATAAGCCTAGTTTTGAAGATATGATACAAATTCTCCCACCTAAATGTCTCAAATGAAATTATTTGGGTTCTAGACTAAGTCATGAAAAAAAAAATTTGTGCTAATATAGTTCGCATAATAGTTTTTTCTCGCCATTCATCCAAGCATAATAAGCATTCAAAAAAATTATGGGGACCTTATGTCAAATGATTTGTTGGTTATGAGGTATTTTCTTTGGAACATGATGATTTTTTCTTGTAGGGACTTGTTATAGTGAGGAAAAGTGGGTATGAAGCTAATAGAAGACTCCACCAATAGTCCTAACTAAATCTTCTCAATTTCCAGTCTGTTTACTTTCTTTTCTAACTTAGATATTTATTCTTTTTATGTTGTTTCTTCTTCCCACTTTTTCCTATGGATTTCAACAAACGCATCCCATTGCTCTCTTAACTGTTTAACAATATGTTAATTTTATTTTATGGGAATTTGTAACAAACATAAATATGTATTAAATAATAATTAATTATTCAAGAGACATGTCCCAAATGACATGATTATTTGTGAAGGGGCACCTTGCTTAGTATATAAGAAAGGCCCTCATTGCAATATTTAATCATCATATTATTCTATCATCTTATTAATATATATTGTACAATACATTTGTGTAAATAAACTTTAAGTACAAACATACTAGTGTTAGTTTACTACATTGTATTAGATCTATTTGATCCTTTGGTCATTCAACCACTGCACAATCTATCATGGGAACATTTTCCTAAGAAGTATTGGATGACCATAAAACCGATTGATAATTATTATTGGAAATGATAGAAATACTTATAAAATCACTAAAGCTTCTTGAAACACTAGATTCAACACTTGAAGATGTCAAATCTATAGATGAGACCGAATATGAGGAGATTAAGTACAAGTACACTCTTTAGTCGGATTTGATTAGAGGCGATGAAGAAAGTGAAGCACGTGATCAATATGAAAATAAGTGTAGGAGTTATAGATAATATTGAATTGAAGTACACGATTGATTTCTTCAATTTACCATAACCCAATGAATTGAATTTAGTTATTGATACTTTACTCACCATTGATACCCTTAGTGTGAATGATGAGAATACTAATGTTGGATAATTTTCCTTAGATGTCATGCCTAGTATCCGTAGATTATTCTTTCCCTACTGGGAATCATTCTGGTTTTGTTAATTTTAATATTCATGGTATCTCTAGCTTGTAATATTATAACATGAAACAATAGAAATCCAAGCCTATAGAAAAAGGGGATGAAGAAAAAAATGACGATGAAGTAATGTGTTAGATAAATATTATGAGGAAATTCAATCTACATTTACAATCACTAATAAAGATGACGAATGTGAAATTAATAGCATTACTTCCCCCTTAAAGGACAAGCATAAGTAAAGGAAATTTGAAATTTTTATAGGTGGCCTTGATAAAGAATTTGATGAAGAGGATTTAAAGAAAGTTTTTCGTACATTTGTTGAAATTAAGGAAGTGCAGATGTCCAAGAATCCTACATCACATAAGAACAGGGGATTTCCTTCTATATGTTATGGGACTATTGAAGAAGAAAAATGTGCCTTAAGTGAACTAAAGAATGATCGGGTGAAGGATAAGCATTGTGGTGTGTCAACAAGCCAAGATAATAACGCTTTTTACTTGGGAAATATACGTAGGAGATGGAAAAAGGAAGTTGTGTTAGGTTGTGACGGGAGTGCAAAGATTTCATTTGTCAAGTATTCCATTCAACCATGATGAGGAACAAATGACACAAGTTAAGTCAGGATTTCTTGATATATTTTTTCATCTTGGGATATATAGAAATATAACTATGGTGATGATTTTTAGCAACAACCAGTCAAACTTCCTAAAGCTTCCTATCACCCAAGGCCCTTCTCAAATGATTTACAACCACATAAATCTCGAGAAGATTTGGGAGAACAAAATTTTGAATAAGATGCTTCAATTAGTGGTGAAAATAATTAAACGGTGTTGTCAATGTGGAAGTTCATCACAGTCAAATCAAATAGTGAACTACTACCCCCTTCCACTTTCCAACTTAATGATCGATTTACTACACTTGAATTTGTTATCAATCTCAGTGAAACCTTAAATAGGCAATTCAATATAGAATATATAAGGCCTCCAACCCATGTGAGAAGTGTAAGTATATCTCACCAAACTATAATAAGAACTCCATTTCTAAGCCTCCTAATGTTATTCTACTAACATTTCAGAGATTCCACGTCAACATGAAAATCTTTTGGAATTCAATGAAGATCTCCAACATCGTATCATTTCAAGAATCCCTTCCATTAACTCAATACTTAACTTCTCCACAACAAGGTGAACAATATGTGTATAGTTTGTACACCATTATTTTTCATCGTGGCACATTGATATCCTTTCGCCTTTATTTTGTTTACATTAAATATGTGGATAATTGTTGGTTTAGATGTGATGACTAAAATGTTTTACCTGAAAAAATAGAAGACGTTGTTAAAGAAAATGAAACATATATATATGTGTGTGTGTGTGTGTGTGTGTGTGTGTTCTATATTCACCAAATGCTCCCTAAGAATGATGGGGTAACTTGCAATAACAATAAAAGGACTCTCACTCTAGATTCCTCTATTAATATGGTTTGTCAGAATAAAACTAGTAAGAAGAGAAGAGTCTCATCTTCTCATGTTCCTATTATATGCCATGTTTCTCGGGCTACAACTATTGTTGCAGTTCTAGGAATTCATGAAGGAGCTATAAGTCGATCGTCGTCCTTAGGGAGGATACACTTAGGATAAATAGTGAAAGTGATGGTCTATCCCCTGTAAATGAGTCGTTTCTACCTAATCATGATCTCAGATGGATGATTGCAACATGGCATCATGACTACAAGTTGGTGCCTCCATTATCATTTATCTCAAGGCTTGTAGACCTAGAAGCCACAATTGATGCATCACTTGGAAAATTAATTGGCCATGGTTGTAAAATATATTTATATAAGATTAATAAACAATAATTAATTATTATAAAGTTCCTTTATTAAAATTATAAGTTTACTTTATAATAAGTTTCTATAAAGTTATTATATATATATATATATATATATATATATATATATATTTCATTGGGGAGATTTCTAAAGATGGATCGAGAAAGAATGGACAAAGGTATATTTACTTTTTCCTGCATATGTGTGGAGATAGACTTAAGAAAAGGTCTTCCATATCATGTCCATATGACTCACCAAGATTTCAAGTGTACACAATGGTTAGATTTTGAAAATACATCTTTCAGGTGTCAGATCTACCATCAGACATGGCACTTGTAACATACATGCCCATAAGCGAAGAAAAGGACAAAGAAAATATTGCAAAAGCCAAAACGATGGCAATTTCTAGACCCGTACTCTTCTGATGATGAAGATGAAGAAATGGATGAGAGCCAACAACAACCAAAGGCACAAAATAAACAAGGTTCCTAAATGGAGGAGGGAGAATGGAAGTAGAAGGATCCAACCAAACATACATAGAAACTCAACGACTTAGCAGTGATCGAGACTCCTAAAAATCAACATGAGGAAAAGAGAAATAGCCAAGGTACATGTGGAATAAAGGGAACACGTGTTTCTGAGAGTGTGGACTCAGACAAGGAAGTGCCAACAATTTCAGAAGGAGAAGAGATGGTAATTATTATGGCTACTCCATCTTGTGGGGTATGTTACAAAGTTCAAAAGAAAAAGTTCAAAATAGAAAACTAGCTTATTTGGGTAAATGTTATTTTTGGTAACATGGCTCTATGATGAGTGCTTCAAGCACATACAAATGGTATTTAGGGAAAATACATGAATGCACTTGTGCATATGCTTACGTAACTTTTTATTTTTATTAATAGAAAGGTATGATTTTTCCTCGGAATATATATCAAATAATAATTAATTATTGAAGAGACATGTCCACAATGGACATGAATATTTATGAAGCGACACCTTGCCTAGTATATAAGTAGGGCCCTCACTGTAACATGAAATCATCTTATAATCAGATCCTTTCTCAATCAATTCTCCATAGCCTTGAACTTTCTACTTGACACAAATAATTACTTCATACGTCATTCTTTTTTAAGGGTTTCTCGCTATTAGAGATTTTCCAATCAACAAACAAAACTAGTCAAGAAGGATTTTACTACATTCATAAATAGAGTGCTCTTCTCTACTATAACAACACCCGTATTGCTGCAACAACCATGTATTCTTTATGCCTGAACACACTGAAATTTCCTCCATAGGGTTGTGGAACCATTAAAGCAAAATACAAAAGAATCATGACAACTAGCACCAACAATAGGTCAATAGCAGGTACTCAACTATCCATGACAATACAATGCTCAATAAAAATATATCAACAATACATAACATCTACAACACATATATGGAACTACAATACACCAACAATAGTAACAAACATCAATATTTAGGCCAACAACATATATTTAAACACATCAGCAACAACTATGGCACTAATATAAAGTTACAACTTCAAAACATGTTCCCCGACATCACCTCGATCTCTGACCCATATGCACAAGTGTTCCAAATTGCACTTGGACCAAAGAATTAATTTTCCCCTAATACCAACAACTTCATTAACAATATATAGACATAGGGGTTAACAAACACAGAGTCATATAAACATGTTACTCATTAATCAAATTCAAATATACGTTAAACTAGCTAGATATACAATGTAGGTCGATGTAGCCCTGACCTATTTCTCATAGAGACTCCACCTTTGTCTCTTCTCCTCACTCTAGAGCTTCTCTTCTTCTCTTTCCACCTCTTTTCTCAAACACTTGTTCTTTTTAAAAAGAAATCTAACATGGGACAACCAAGAGTCACAAGAGATGAATTGCTTCCCCTTCTCCAAAAAATAAGGGAAACAAAAACTATATTTACATTAGGAAATAATTCCTCCAATTTTTTATAAAAACAAAACTCACTTCCTAATGTAAATATTTAATATTTCTTATAAAAAAAATAATTTTTTCCTAGCATCATCATGTGACCATCCAATCACATTGGCAAGATTGTCTCCAGTCTTCATCGAATTTTGTGCTCTATCTATGCACCTACATCAAAATCCCAAGATACTAAAATTTATGACCTCCTAGTCATATGCATATGGTCTTATTATAACAACTTCAACTCATGAGTTGCAACATGCCTCTTCAATAACAAGTATCCACCTTCCTACACGATACCTCACCAAACTTTCTCTTGAGTTTGGGCTTTTGGAATCTTCTTGGTTATCTTCTCTGGAACCCTTTGAGCACTCCTTTCTCTAGGCTGATACAAATATCCTTGCCTTCCTCTAATGTCACTTGCACAATGAAACTTAAAAATATTACCAGATATTTAATCAACATGTACCTTCTTCTACTGCTTCTGCTACGAACTCTGACCTTTACTTGATGTCGAACTGTTCAAATTTGTCTATGCATTGCTAAAAAATTTCCTTATAATCATAGGTTATCTCTTCATGCAACTAACTATATATTATTTCTTTCCTTTTGTCAATTTCATCTTCTAATTCAGTCCCCCTACCCATGGGGGATAAAAATATCATATTAAATAATAAAAATATTATCTTGGAATTGTAGGGGATTTAGTTTTAAAAAATAATAGAAAAAGTTAAAGGTTTGATCAAACAAGAAAAGCATCCAATCCTCTTGCTCTAGGAGACAAAAATGGAGGATCAATAAATCTCTAAAAGTATATATTTCCATGGTAAAGAATCTCAACTCAAATTATGAGGTCACATGGGGATTCTGGGGGGCCTATACTCCTTCTATCTAGATTCATTTTTCAAGTTCCTTAGTGGACTTCTTGCCTCATCGGTAAGAAATGTTCCTTCTTAATATTCCCAACTAGCACGCATGTTCTATTGTAAATGTCTATTTTCCTATTGTATACCATGAAAAGGTGTCTTGTTGGAAATTAGTAATAAATTTAAGGGATTATAAATTAAAGCATGGAATAATTTTTGGAGGGGATTTCAATCTCACCCTTCATTCTTGGGAGAAAAAATTGGGGCACCCCTATAAGATATCAATTAAAGGAATAAAAGGAGGATATTAACTCCTCCTTTGAATTAGTGGATATCAAATTGACTTTCAAAAAGTACACCTAAAGTAATAGGAGAATGGGACTTCGGCATATAGCTACTCGCCGTGATAGTTTTTAATTGAGACTAAACTTCTGAACTAGGAACTCTCCTCATCCTCACCTAGGTAGGGTTGGATCACAAGTCGATTGTTATTTCCATGTGTCAAGAAGTAGGCTATGGTCCTATGTCATTTCAATTCAATCCACTCTAGCTTAATTAGAAAGGATTTGGATTTTATCTCATCCACTTTGAACAAATGGTTTACTAGCTCCTTTATCTACATTTGGGAATGCAAAATAAAATAACTAAATCTTTCCATCAAGAAATGGACCAAGGAAAACCAAACAAATTGGGGCAATGAAATAAGGATTCATAAAAACAACTTAGAATAAATTCAAAGAGAATCAAAGATGACAATATAACTTCTAAAATTCATAAGAGAGAGGAAGGACTTATATCTATACTACACAACCCTTAAGAAGGAATAAGAAATGTGGAGACTGAATTCAAGAAGTTTATGGCTCAAAGAAGGAGACACAAACATAAAGTTTTTTCATAATCTTAAAAAAATGAGACAATGTAGGAACAATATCAAATCTATAATATTGGATGGAGAACACATTTCTAATTTTACTAAATTAAGGAGGCCACCTATGATTATTTCAGAGCTCTTTATAACAATTTAGGAGACAATAATTCAACAGTTGTTCAATATATATTAGAACATATGTAAAGATAACTCACCTCTAAAGATAATGAATCTCTTCTTAAACCCATTTCAAAATATAAAAAATTGGAAATATTTGACCTCACTTGGACCCGATAAAGCCTCAAGTCTAGATGGTTTCTACGCACATTTCTTCCAAAAATTATAGGGAATTATAAAGGAAAATCTATTTAGAATGATATACTATTCTCTAAAGCATAGATTGTTAGGGGGGTATAAAATCCTCCTTTCTAGGTTTAATACCCAAGGAATTTAACCCATCTTCCTTTGTGCACTTTTGTCTCATATCTATCTATAACATCTCATACAAGTTAATTTTAAAGATTATAGTACTCAAAATTGATCCTTTTTTCCCTAAGGTCATTTCAAAAAATCAAAGGGGATTTGTAGGACAGAGGGAGCTAGTGGATAATATCATTTTGGTTCAAGAGGCAATACATTCAAGCAAAGTTAGGGGGAGAAAGAAGAATGGTTATAAAATTGGATACAACCAATGCCTTTGATAGAGTGGACCATTATTTTCTATTTGAGGCCCTTCATAAGATGAGCTTTGATGTTCATTTTATCCATGTGATCTCTGCATGTGTCTCAAACCATTGAATTGTTTCATTTGTTAATGGGAAACCAACTGGTTTTTTTAAAGCATCAAAAGGATTAAGGAAAGGGTACACTCTCGTCCCTATGCTATGTTGGCTTATTGGGGCCTGACCCAGGTTCAACAGTGAGTTAGCCACACAAATCCCACACTACAGGTCCTTTCAGCAACAGTCCGCGTAGCGCTGACTGAAGTCTCACCCGAGGTAGTATGGGAGGGTGCCAAAACCAAGTTTCCACACCCTAGGGATGTCTTGATGAGGTCTGGATAGGTCGTAAACTGATCTTGTGTGCTTGCACTACTCTGCGCGAATGTCTGACCTTCACTTAGCCCTTGTACTGAGCATGGAGCGGTGATATCTAGATCCCTTACCCTTAGTATGTTATTATTATAGATTTGACTTAATTCAGTAGTCTTTATCAATCATTTGATATTCATAAAAAGTGTGCGCAAACATAACCCTTAAAGAGATGCGTAAAACCATAACAGAAGATCTAACTGAAACATAAACACACAGATCAGATGCACAATATTCCAGAATCTACTTATCTTTTATTAACCTTCTGTTCCAGTACAATCCTATTCCACCCTGCACACTCAGCTGCTGGGGTCCACGCACACAGCTACGGACTCTACCATGCCTCTGCGCACACAGCTGCAGAGCCTACTCTTACTAATACCAACCACGACTCGGACTTATAGACTCAGAGTGAATATCGCATTCAAAAACCCATAACACTTATGATCAAAACTAGCCAAAAATTGCCTCTACCCTTAGAGCCTCGCTCTATTTATACATTCCCATGGTCCACGGACCATGGGTATGCCGACACATTCTATATTAAACTACAATATTTTAGGGCAGACTACCCTAGACTCTTGCGCTTCGCGCTCACATTTTTCAGGGTATCTACAGTACATTCACTCAAAACTCAGGCTTTAAGCCCCAAAAATTCACTATGGGGCTCCGCTACCCAATAGGCCCCCAACACAATCAACGTGACTCGTCCCAAGTCACTTGGCTAGTACATTGATCTTTGCATGGAGTCCATCCAACAACTTCTGCGCTTCGCTTACGGTGGCAACGCACTCCTCCACTGTCCGTTGTATTAGTTGGGCGTGATTCTCTAATGCATCACTATCTGAGGCACCTTCTTGCCTTAACCTAGATGAATTCTGCATCTATGCTAGCTTTTCCTCGATTGTGGTAGTGACCAGGAAGGCTTCCTCGAGCCAAGACTAAATGCATGCTTTTAACATTGCTTCTTTCTAGCGTGCAACATCCACCCATTCCTTGAGAGCCTGGGCCTCCTACATTTTGGTAAGGCACTAAGTAAGGGCGACCGTTTGCGCGGTCCCTCTGATATTGTCTTATGCTTGCTGTAGTTTCCATGCTTCTTCCTCCAGCTGTTGTATGGTTGGATCTTCTTGCAAGGAAGTGAGCGTGAGGAGATCCAACAATCTTGTGCAGTCTTGTACCACCTACTCTATCGCTGCCAACCCTGATTGAATGGTGCGGTGGTGCTGCTCTCGGACTTCTGGGGGTGTAGCGGGTTGCGCCTTCAGCCATAGCTCAATGATCTGCAAGTTCAACTCCAACTGAACTTTTACGCCCTCCTTATAGGCCCTATGGAATTTTGCTGCCATGTGGTGAATCTTTGCAACAATTGGGAGTTCCACTGGCACAGCTAATTCTGGTATGCTGCCATAGGCTTCTGCCATAACCTATTCCAATCCTTGGTTGTGTGCAACCAAGTTGTCGTGTTGTAGATTGATCTACTCCAGATTTCCCTGTTGCTCCATTAAGACCTGGAGGGCGTGACCTTCCCTGGCGAGGAGCTCAGCAGTTATCCCATCTTGCAACTGGCATAGGGTCTCTCTAGGAAGGGCGATCAAATTCAACCCACAACCCTTCTTCATGGCCCCATCATCCTCGATTGCTGCCAAAACTACACCGTCAGGTAATCCAACGGTGCAGGCCAGGTGGGCGTGCATCAGCTGAGTATTGTCAGATGGCCCCGCCGCGCCATGTGGTGAACTCACTCCTGGTAGTCACACTTGCAATGCTTGCTGCTGCTCTCTAAGCACCCCCAACACAGTCATCTGCTCCATCATCAACTCCTCCAGAGCATCCTTAGTGACATCGCGAGGTGGTCCACTACTATCAAGAAGATCTCCATCTAAGGGCTTCGTTGTCTTTGTCTTTTTGTGTTTGGTTGGTTTCTCGTGGACGCACGGCCTAGTGAGTTGGGTCGATGTTGTTGTAAGCTCCGTGTTTTCCTATGTCTCCACCTCCCCCTATATTTCCTGCTCCGTGGACATTTCCGGACCTTCCTCGGTCTCTTCAGTGGGCGTGATTGTGGTTTTTGTTGTCTGCGTTGTTGCTGTTGCCTCAACCACCTTCCGTTGCGCAACCACTTCTTATTCCTGGTGCTTGTTTTCTGCCAACTTTGCGATACAGAGCTTGGTTTCCTTCTTCTGCTGTTGTGCAGCAATATTTTCTAGTTCTACTAAGTCCAAAGCATGCCACTTCGGAGACCATGCCGCCATTACCTCGAAGATTTCATCGTTCGTTGCAATGAACTGAAGCTTTACCCATGTGCAGTCTGGATCTTTTCGCGCCCAGATATACAAATTATGCATATCCACCTTGAATTCGACCGCGCTTTGTGAACTGTTGTATACTGTCGGGGACAAACGCGGCTTGTGGCTAATCCATGTTCGGATGCGCACCTCCATGAACACCCAAAACACCTTGATCTCATGAACCCTCGTTGTGTCTTTCGTCACCCATCGTTGGAACCATTTGTTTGCTTATTAGGGCTTGACCCAGGTTCAGAAGTAAGTTAGCCACACAAATCCCATACTACTAGCCCTTTCGGAAATAGTCCGCGTAGTGCGAACTGAAGTATCACCCGAGGTAGTATGGAAGGGTGTTGGAACTAGGTTTCTGCACCCTAAGGATGTCTTGATGAGGTCTGGAGAGGTCGCAAACTAATCTTGCACACTTGCGCTACTCCATGTGGATGTCTGACCTTCACGTAGTCCTTGTACCGAGCATGGAGAGGTGCTATCTAGATCCCTTACGCTTAGTATGTTATTATTATAGATCTGACTTAATTCAGTAGTCTTTATCAATTATTCAATATTCATAACAAGTGCATGCAAACATAACCCTTAAAGAGATGCATAAAACCATAATAGAAGATCTAACTGAAATGTAAACACACAGATCAGATGCACAATATTCCAGAATCTACTTATCTTTTATTAACATTTTTTTCCAGTACAATCCTATTCCACCATGCGCACTCAGCTGCAGGGGTTCGCGCACATAGCTGCGGACTCTACCAAGCCTCTGCGCACACAGCTACAGAGCCTAATCTTACTACTACCAACCACGACTCAAACTTACAAACTCAGAGCGAATATCGCATTCAAAAACCCATAACACTTATGATCAGAACTAGCCAAAAACTACCTCTACCCTTAAAGCCTCACTCTATTTATACATTCCCATGGTCCGTGGACCATGGGTAGGCCGACACATTCTATATTAAACTACAATATTTTAGGGCGAACTACCCTAGACTCTCGCGCTCTGGGACCGCATTTTGCGGAATCTTTACATTACATTGACCCAAAACTCTGGCTTTAAGCCCCAAAAATTCACTATGGGGCTCTGCTGCCCAACATGCTATATATTATTATGGTAAATTCTTTGAGCAATAGGCTAGATTAAAAAAGAAGTATTGAAATTCTTGTTGGGTGTGGAGCCTGATTATCTTCATGATTCAAAGGTCTTGTTTCACCTACATTTGGATCACACTTGCTGACAAGGGGGTGTGTGGGGGCTTCCCCCCCACTACAGGGAAAATTTTAAGGGCTAATATTTGCACGTGGGCTAATTTTCGATGCTTTTTCCAAAAAAAGATTTGCCAATTTCCATTTTTTTCTAAAATGATTCGCTCAAATTTTATAGTACACCATTAGTTTACCTTAAAAATTTCTAAAATATTATATCGACTAATATAAAATCATTTGAAATCTAAATATTTCTAGAAAAATATCACCAAAAAATTTACAATTTGCATATTAGGGACTAGTAAGATTCACCAAGGTTTCTAAACTTTAAGATCAACTTCCATCCTTAAAATTTTCTGTGCCCCACTATTGCTATCGTGGGGGTCTAGATGGGTTGGCATCATGCTTTTAGAGCCCCCTTCCCTGAAGGGGGTTCGACATAGTACCCCCAAGAAAAAAACTTTAAGTAAAAATTACCTTGTAAAATATTGTAATTTCATCATTAATTTGGGTTGTTCATTAGGAAAAATAGTTAGAAGTTATATTAATTTACATTTTTTTTTCCCTAGAATTCAACTCAATTTATATAAGGGAATTATACTACGACTGCGTATTATTCTGTGTGAGAAGAAGAGAGCATACTGTGTGAGAGGAAAGAGGAAGTTACGACATATTTGTTGTAGGTTGTATCCCTTTAGTTTGTTGGATAATTTAAAGGAAGGACTCGTTGTTTCTTCGTGGATGTAACCCAAATTCCACATATTTCTTTGTCTCTCTTGATTTATGATTTTTGTATTTTTGTTTCTACAATATTTTATGTGTTCCATTGCTCTGTTATGTAATTTATAACAATGCTTCCTGGAATAAAATATTTAACCAATATTAAAAACATCAATCTTTTGCAATTTATGAATGATACTTTTTTTAATGGGGGCATGTCAAATATAATAGCTGAAATGTTCAAAACTATCATGGAAAAGTTTGTTGAGGCATATGGAGGTTTGATTAACTAATAAAATTATCCAAATCTATAGCCAGAATGTCGTGAAAAGGAAAAAAATAGCTAAATATACTTATGGGATTTAAATTTATGGATAATTTGTCAGAATTTAAATATTTGGGAATCTCCCTTTGCATTAATCCTTTCCCACACTCATCATAGAATCCAATTTTATATAAACTAGAAAAAAAATGAACAATTGGGTGCCATCTGGTTGAACCAACAAGAAGGGTAATTTTAATCAAATGTGTTCCTTCTTCCCTTCCCCTCTTCCG
This sequence comes from Pinus tabuliformis, assembly GCA_031772625.1. NCBI lineage: Eukaryota > Viridiplantae > Streptophyta > Pinopsida > Pinales > Pinaceae > Pinus > Pinus tabuliformis. The sequence continues at coordinate 219,310,116 of CM062811.1, read as the reverse complement.
ATTCTCAACATTATTAATCCCAACTAGATTTATTCTTGAAATATCCTAAGTAATAAATAATTCTTATGGCATGAGGGAAATTGGTGCAGGAGCATTATAACTTCCTAAGTCATTGATAAAAATATTTCAAAGAGGGGTCTTGATTTTTGAGAAGAATTAATATTCTTCTATGTAAATAAATTGTCTTTTCCAAGTTGGTATATTTTATGAGTTTTAGAACTAGATGATTCATAGTTTTAGAAAAGGTATGGATAGGTGAGATTTTTTTCGACAAGACAAAAGAAAATATACCTCAAAAAGCATTAAATATTCTAGGGATAGATTGAGTGATTTTAGAATTTAGAAACATATGATCTATGGAGTGATTTATGGATGATTTATGGAGTGATTTTAGGATTTAGGAAACTCTGGTTTATGGAGTGATTTACGGGTGATTTATGGAGTGATTTTACGATTTAGAAAAGCTATTTTGTTTCTTAATTCTACTTATTGTAAGCTTGCGAGCAATGATAGATTGACCAAATGAATGTAGAATTAGGCCAGAGGAGAATAGATCATGATTTTTATTATGTGTGTACAGTTTTGGTGCTCATTAATGAGAAGAGGAATTCATTAACTATTGTGATTTGATTTTGTGTGGTTATGCATGAATACATGGATATCTAGTGGATTTTTACATAATGTGGATGATTAATTATTACTATACAAGAGTCCTGACAAATTTGTGTGAATGTTTGTAAGAGAAAGAATGAAGTGCTAATTTGTTTAGAGCAGAGCTGAGTTGCACAGGAAGTCATATTTTTCCTACATAAAAGTGGTATTTGAGCACTTTAGCTCTTCAAAGAAGAGAGTTAGAGATGGATATGATGTTTTTTATTAATTCTGGATTGTGTTTGCAGGTAGTGGAGAAGTAAATTAGTTGTAGATAACAACCATTACAACAAGTGTAGTTGTGATAGAGGAAGAGGGAGCATGAAAATCTCTCAAGAGAAGGAACTGTGATAGAACCCTAACATAAAATTTACATTGTTTAAGAGGAAGAGGAAAAGTGGAAGTTCTCAGTAAGTGATTAAGGTAAATGAAATAGTCAAGAGAGAAAGGAATGTTCAAAAAGAAGGTTCAAGTGAAGTGAACCATTGGCCAAGTTTAGAGGAGATAGTTTGGTGAGGTGTTGGCTAGATTTCAACTCACGAGTGGACAAGGAGAGTTCATGAAAGAAGGAAGTGACAATGAATATTGATAGTCATGTCAAGGGTTCAATGAGAAGTCATAATCAGATGAAAGAAAATGCTAAAGCAATTGGAATGAGGAAGATTAAGGATGAGGAATTTTAGAAAGATATGACTAAGATGAAGGCACATTTGAATGTTCTTATGGAGCTAATACAACAAGATGTTTAAGACCAGAGACATAGATGGGTGCTACAGAAAAAGATGAGGTGGCACAAGTTGTAGGTGAAGATGAAGCACATGTTGAGCATTTAGCAGATGGAAAAAGAGCACAAGGTGGCAAGGATGGAGGTTTGCAATTGTGAACTAGAGAAAGGGTCATTTCTTGGTGAGAATGAAGATGATGGAATTTCTACAAGTCTCATAAAATACTTAGATAGTTCATATTAGCATGCACATGTGTTGATAGAGGAGATAAAAGAGGTTTGGAATCCAAATAATTTTTAGTCTAACATTATGTGTATGGTTGCAGGTTATTTTTTAGATGGTGGTGGACAATCACCTAGAACTATCATCAAGGTGTAGGAAGAAAAATAAATGTCTTCTCAAGGCATAGAAGGAAGACAAACTCAGAATTCCATTCTAATAGAAGATGAGGTAGCATGCTCTCATGAAGAAAACTATGATGAAAACCATACATTAATGAAGAAAGAGATTGTTGATAAACAATTAAAGAAACTTGTTGTTGCATAGGAAAAAGAATAATTGGCTCATGGAGATAGTCAAAGGAAGCATAAAGAGGAAGATAAACATTCAGAATTAATGATGCAAATTTTGAAGAAGAGCTAAGGGTGTTGGAAGAATGGTTGCTTTATCCAAAAATTAATGGAGAATATTGCATGAAAGTTGCGGGCATAAAAGGAGTGCTTAAGGCATAAGATGAAGGAAAGAGTAATACTTTTGTAGATATCAAAGAAGAGAACATGCTGTAGAATTTTTCTACAAATCAGCTAGCTCTGATACCGTGTAGAAATTCCAACCTATAGATCACCTGGTAATTCAATATACTAAATCAAAACACTTGATCTACTTCTACAAACAATTTAGCAGAAGCTTAATCGAACATGAGCAACATCAATAAGAACACATAAAACTAATAAGAAGGAATCAATCACACATAACACAAAAGATATAACCCGGGGAAAGCCTCAACCTAAAACCCCACTCTCTGTATTATCATACATAAGATTTATACAAAGCCTTAGCTCTCACACAGCTAGCTAGCTCTCAGTACAATCCTCATAGATGAAGGTGGAAATACATCAGGATTACACAAAGCCTTAGCTCTCACAGCTAGCCAGCTCTTAGTGCAATCCTCCTGGATGCTCACTAGCAATCAAGACTTCTCTTAAGCCTTCTCCTCTACCCTCCAAGCCTCCTATTTCCTTGCGCAGTTTTTCCTGGGTGATCCTCATGTTACCAAGTGTAACACTAATCTCTCACACTAATCTCACACCCTGTAAAACTGCACAACCCTCAAGGAACCTTGATCCTTCTGCTTGGATGATTTCCTTTATAGGAAAAATCCATCCAACTGATAGTACATTGTTCCTTATTTGATCTCAACTGGGTCTCTGTCTGAACTGACATGCATGAGTTATTCATGAGAGAATCTTCAGTTATTTGAAGTGCAATAGTTATATGCAAGCATGCATTAACTAACTGAACTTACTTAATTTAAACAAAGTGTTTAAATCAAATATAACTGGACTTGACTCAGTTAACTGAGCCAACTAATTACTACTCAAATTAGAACTCATCCTTATCTCTTTAACTGATGGATAAATTCCTCAATTAATAGATAAACTGTTGCATGTCCTCACATAGACTTCATGTTTGATTTTCCTTAACTAATTAACTCAAGATAAATTAATTAATTAATTTTCAAACTGCTGTTAATATCAAATTAAAATTTTACTTCCTATTTCTAGTCCAGGGACTGACTAAAATAGGAATCCACACTAAACTGCTAAAAATAGAACTTCTATTTTAGCACTTCCATTTTTCATTCCCTGTTGCCCAATCCAGCACTGGTACCCAAACTGCTATTTTTAGTAGTGCTATTTTTAGCACTTCTATTTTTAGCATTTCTTGTTTCCATTTTCAACACTCCCTCTCAACAAGAAAGGCATTCAACTCGAACTCGATCCTGTACCTCTGGAATGTTCTACATGCAACACTTCTACCAAGTGTGGTTGCTCCAATAACTCTCACAACAACAAAAAAAACTCCCATTGACCTCTCTGTTGGGCTAGAAACATACTCTGATGTTGAATCTCTACTTGTTGCTGACAAGTGCTCCCTCTCTAACCTCTGAGCTGTTGTAACACTCCATGCATCTCGCACCGTTGCACACCTCTCTATGCCAACCTTCACTGGGGCAACACTCTTGTGCCTCTCGCATCGTCGCAGCCTCCTAGCTCTACACAGTCTTGGGACTCCTGCAATGTAGCTCTCTCTGTCGCTTCATCCGCATCTGTCTCTACCCAATCAGTCAGTACTGCTACTCCTCATAGGGGCTCTTGTAGCAAGGTTGAATCAAAGAGGTTGGGTACCTCAAGGATCCTGCCCCTCCTCCTTGGGACGATCACTCCACATCGACCCACCTCCTACCTGAAGGTATGGCTACATGTGATCCCTCTGCCCACCTAGCTCGAAGTTGCCCCCTACTGGAGTTATCTGCATGAGTGGATGCCTCCACTATGTCTCCTCTCGGCTTCCCCAGTTGTGGCTGCTCCACAACCTCCTAAAGCTGCGTCATCAATTGTGGCTCCTCCACAATTGTCTAAGACTTCATCTAGCACTGCATGTTGAGAGGTAATGTACTCTCCCTCTCAACCACCAAGTATCTAACCTTTTCCTTGCTCCTCAAGGCTTTGCATGCATCTTGTACCTCAAGTGCATACAGGTTCTTGGATAGCACACCACTCTGTTTCCACTTTCCCGCCGTCACGATTTTTTTTGGAAAAAGAGCTGATTTTAAATCAACGATATCTCCCTCATCCGAACTCTGATTCAGCCAATTTGTTTTTTGAATTTGGGTATTTTTCCGCAAGGAATCCAAGTCTTCCATTTTTTTTCTGAAAATTTTGTACATAAATTTTCAGATCTGCTCTGCAAACTCTCGGCCCAAAACTCAAAACTTTGAAATCTCCTCTCAGTATATGGTTCTCTCCTTTGATCACCTTTGCTCCGATACCATGTAGAATTTTTCTACAAATCAGCTAGATCTGATACCATGTAGAAATTCCCACCTAGATCACCTGGTAATGCAATATACTAAAGAAAAACACTTGATCTACTTCTACAAAAAATTTAGCGGAAGCCTAATCGAACATGAACAACATCAATAAGAACACATATAACGGATAAGAAGGAATCAATCAACATAACACAAAAGATATAACCCAGAGAAAGCCCCAGCCTAAAACCCCACTCTCTGTATTATCATACATAGGATTTATACAAAGCCTTAGCTCTCACACAACTAGCCAGCTCTCAGTACAATCCTTACAGATGAAGGTGGAAATACATCAAGATTACACAAAGCCTTAGCTCTCATAGCTAGCCAGCTCTCAGTGCAATCCTCCTGGATGCTCACAAGTAATCAAGACTTCTCCTCTGCCCTCCAAGCCTCCTATTTCCTTGCACATTTTTTCCTGGGTGATCCTCCTGTTACCAAGTGTAACATTGATCTCTCACACTAATCTCACACCCTGTAAAATTGCACAATCCTCAAGGAACCTTGATCCTTATGATTGGATGATTTTCCTTTATAGGAAAAATCCATCCAACTGATAGTACATTGTTCCTTCTTTGATATCATCTAGGTCTATGTCTGAACTGACATGCATGAGTTATTCATGAGAGAATCTTCAGTTATCTGAAGTGCAATAGTTATATGCAAGCATGCATTAACTAACTGAACTTACTTAATTTAAACAAACTGTTTAAATCAAATATAATTTGAATTGACTCAGTTAACTGAGCCAACTAATTACTACTCAAATTCGAACTCATCCTTATCTCTTTAACTGATGGATACACTCCTCAATTAATAGATAAACTGTTGCATGCCCTCACATAGACTTCATGTTTGATTTTCCTTAACTAATTAACTGAAGATGAATTAATTAATTAATTTTCAAACTGCTGTTAATATCAAATTCGAATTTTACTTCCTATTTCTAGTCCATGGATTGACTAAAATAGGAATCCACACTGAACTGCTAAAAATAGAACTTCTATTTTTATCACATCCATTTTTCATTCCCTGTTGCCCAATCTAGCATTGGTACACAAAATGCTAGTTTTAGAACTTCTATTTTTAGCATTTCTTGTTTCCATTTTCAACACATGCAACAACAACCACTGAGGAGCAACAACAACAAATTTTAGCAAACAAGGAGCAACATGTACCAGCTAGGAGATAAACTGGACATGGATATTGATAAATTGAGAAAAATAATGGAAAAGGTGCCTATAAAGAGGTACACTAATGTAAGAAGAGTAGTCAACAACATGAGGTATTTGATTGTAAAGGAGAGCAAGAGGAGAGTAAATAGAAGGCTACAAAACAAGGTTTGGAACCTAGGAGAAAGGAGGGTGACAAAAGAAGATGGAGAAGAACAACAACATGATGAGATGGATGATTGACAACAACAAAAAGTTTGGGATCCAAGAGGATTGTTTTGTCGAAGGCTCATGAACAGGAGGTCATGAATTTTTTTTCTGTCTTGGGAGTCTAATGTAGGAGCATTAGAGCTTCTTAAGTTAATAAATAATCGATCAAAATAAATTCAAAGAGGGGTCTTGATTATTGAGAAGAATTTATATTCTTCTATGTAAATAAATTGTACTTTCCAATTTGGTATATTTTATGAGTTTTAGAACTAGATGATTCATTTTTTAGAAAATTTATGGATATGTGAGATTTTTTCCATAAGGAAAAAAAAAAATCTACCTTTAAAAGCATGAAATATTCTAGGGATAGATTTAGTGATTTTATAATTTAGAAAAATGTGATTTATGGAGTGATTTATGGGTGATTTATGGAGTGCTTTTAGGATTTAGAAAATTCATTTCATTTCTTAATTCTACTAATTGTAATCCTATGGGAAATCAGAGAATGGCCAACTGAATGTAGAATTAGGTCGGAGGAGATTAGGTGATGATTTTTATTATGTATGTATATTTTTGATGTTTATTAATGAGAAGAGGAATTTGTTAATTGTTGTGCTTTGCTTTTGTATGGTTATGGATGAATACATGGGTATCTAGTGCATGTCTACATAACGTGAATGATTAAGTGTTAATGTACAAGAGTCCTGACAAATCTAAGTGAATGCTTGAAAGAGAAATAATGAAGTGATAATTTGTTTAGAGTAGAGTTGAGTTGCAGGAAAAGTCATATTTTTCCTACATAAAAAATCCAATACAAATAAATTTAATTTGCTAAAATGGGATACTATGCACACTTCAAACGGTCATAATAGCCTAGAAATTAGATATCCCTCCTTAATGAATTTATCTATTGGTGAAACATTGTCTTGGAGACTAGTATCCTCAAAACACGAGTGGTGGAAATTTGTAATATCTCATAAATACTTAATTGGGAATATGCTTACTTTCCTAGAATCTCTTCCTTCTTACTGAGTCTCTACAAATTAAAATTAAATTTTGTGGTATCTCCTCTAATCAATAATCATCTAACCTGGGTCCTAGGAAAAGGATGATAGATTAATATTTGGAACCATAGTATTATGGGGTAGCCTCCCTTAGGAAATTTGAACTCCCTTCTTCCCCTTTGTGAATGGTTGGAGCAACATAATATGATATATTTAGTTTACATATCATATTGGGATGAGGATGGAAGGTGGTTGGGATGGGAATTCCAAGGAGTTCCATAAAATTTTGAAGAGGTGATGCAATCACTCCTTGGTTCAATTTTCGAATGTGCCCCCAACCATCTAGATGAAGAATATTCTCGTGGATGGAAGGAATAAAATTATATAGTAAAGGATGGATATCATAATTTATTATTTTTGCAAGGTGAACTTCCCAAATCAATACTTTGGATAAATATTTGGCATCCCAATAGCATCCCCAAAATCAACTTCTTTTACTATCTACTGGCACATTGGAAGATTCACAATGTGGAAAATATTTCCAAGCAAGGCATTGAAGGTCCCTCCAAGTGCCCTCTTTTCTCCTCGGTACAAGAAAATATCTCACATCTCTTTTCTAAATGTATCTTTAGAAGGAAATTATGAAATAATACTCTCCATACCTTAATGATAAGACTAAACAAGCCTACTTCTATGCAAAAAAAAAAATGAGGCTTGACAAAAAAATTATGTTGGGAATTTCCAAGGAAGGACTTCGTTTAATGGGTGGCTCTTCCTAAATTCATATGCTAAAATATCTGGCTATCTAGGAATAAGTGCATCTTTTAAAATAAAAAATCTCAAACCCAATTAGTGGCCCTAAGGATTCTCTCACTATGGGCAGAGCATTGGAAGTCAAGAGTGGATCCATACCTTCTTTGGCAAGGTCTAGACATAAATGAATATGATTAGATGAATCACTTATTTCATCCCCCCTTAGTGCAACAGTCCCCACCAAAAGTAAACATGCTACATTTTATAATTGGAAACATTCCTTCTCTAAGGTAAAACTGAATCAATGGATTCAAATCCTTTATTTTGATAATGCTGTGAAAAATAACCTAGGGTTTGGAGGAGCGGCGAGGTTATTCTTTGATTTAATGAAACAATAGAATTAATCTTTTCTTGGGGCCTAGGAATTAGATAAAAAATCAAGTGAAATTGTACGTTCTCGTTCAAGGCTTATACCTTACTTGAAAAAGGAATGTTACAATAATTTTGATCCTTGGAGACTCTCGAATTATAATACAAAATCTTTTCAAGAAGAAACTTCCAAAGGACATGAAACTAAAATCCATATTAACAAAGGTATGGGGTCCTAAAAAGGTTTCTTTCTTTGAGATACATCATATCTTGAGGAAACATAATAAATAATATGGTTTCCTAGCTAATATTCGATGTTCATTAGAATTATGGGTGATCAAGGTGAATAATATGGAGAAGAATAACCTCATCCCTTACCCCAAGGCATTCAAATTTTATTTCAAAACCAAAAATTTTTGAAATGCCTAATGGCAGTTAACATGAGTGTTTGGTATACAAGGTGTAAGTTAAGAAGGTGGAGGAGATCTAATCTCACACAACATAATCCATTGATGGGCTACTCTGGGTGGTGGAGGTACAAAAACCATTAGGTGAGAGTCATTGTTATGTATCCTCAAAATAGTGCATGGAGCACCCTACCATCTGAACTCATCAACATAGTATGCAGAGAGGTAAGCATCAATGAATTAGACATGGTACACTAGAATGATTCCCAAATTTTCATGGAAACCAGATCAATGTGTGTGGTGATTTTTAGTAATGGAAATGTAGATTTAGAAATAAGCAGCATGTGAAGCAAAATGTGAAATGAAGTGGAGAAGGTGTGTTACCTTAACGAGTGTAGGGCATGGAAATATTGACCTCCTTAAATTTGGAAATGTGTGTGCATGGCTCTCTTGTCATTTAAAAAAATTCAGTGAAATGTAAGGCATTTCTAAGCAATTTATGTTTTGTCTCCCCAATTTAAAGTCAAATGTATCATGATCCCTTTGTTAAATTTAGAGATTAGATTCTTGAGAAACACTAAGTAGGGAACATTAGGGGAATTTTGAGGTCTAAAATGGGCCTCCTAAGGAAATTATAAAATAATAGTGGAAATAATAAAATAAGATTAGATTACATCATCAAATTTTAGAGGGAAAAAATAAAAAACTAATTTTTCAACCCATATTTTCAACTTATCTCCCTATGATTTTACTTAAATTTAGAGTGGAAACACTCTTTGGTTGCAGAATTTGGTTCCTCATCCAAGGAGTGCCCATGTTGCATAATTTCAATCGACCCTACTACACGAAAAATGAGAAATATATGAAAAATGTGATTGCAATCACATTTTTCATGCATTTCTCATTTTTCATGTAGCAGGGTCCATAAAAAATATGCAACATGGGTATTCCCTGTATGAGGAATTAAATTTTGCATTTAATGAGTACTCTTGCTCGAACTTTGAGTTAAATGTTAGGGAGATAAGTTGAAAATACGAGTTGAAAATGTACTTTTGTTATTTTATTATTTTTTAATCTTTTTACTTTTTTCACTCCAAAAATGGTGAATCATCCCCCATGGTTGACATCATCATCTTGAACCCTATTGGTTCTTATAAAGTTTATTTTGTTTGTACATTTTTTAGGAGGCCCATTTTATACCTCAAAATTCCCCTATTGTTTATGACCTGGGTTGGTTGGACGAATTACTATGGAAATTCTTACATAGTTTCCAACATATCATTATTTGGAATTGGGTACAGAGGAAATAAAATCAAAGCATTGGGGAAGGTAATCTACTCTAGAACATCTTATAAGCTCTTATTGTCATTTTGGTTCTCACTGATATTTCTCTCTATTGTCTAGTTTTGGTTGAAGTTCAATTAATTTTATAGGGGTCAGGTAATGCTCTAACTAAGGGGACCCCGTGAAACTCTATCTAAGTCGGAGCCTCTTTCAAAGTGATTCTAGCTAAATCCCTTTCAACTAATCAACTGAAGTAAGAAATTGTATGGCTCTGGTCATTCCATAATGACAAGGGTAAAGTGGGAAATATTGATAAAGCACTCCGAAATTGGAAGGTTGTAGACATGTTGCATAACTCTTGAGAAAATAACATTTATATTTGGAGAAAATCAATTAATAACAAAACAAAATTCTCTCCCTATAGATGAGATACAATTAACTTATCCCTAGTCTTACTTCCACTATGGAGATTCTAATTGACCGACGAACTACCATGCAGAGGACATAGGATGAGATTGTTAGTTTAAGACATAAAATTGAAGGTTTGTGGAACACTATAAACAAGAATCCTACTAATCAATATACCTCTATTTATAATGTTAATCAATATGATCAAGTATTTCATAACCTAAATTTACCACCTCCCCAAAATTAGGGGGAGTTAGGTTAAGAGATGTAGTCCATCCTTAAAAAACTCTTCATTTATTGCAAATATTACTCAATTTTGCTTGTATTTTGGTGTATTTACACTAATAAATGTAGGAAACTACATAGCTTGGAAGTTAAAAAAAATATGGATCCAAGTGCCATACCTAGATCATATACATGGGAAAGCAATTCAGTTGGAAATGACCAATTTTTATGTACTAGCTTTGTCTTATCACAAAATTGTTAATACAAAGTTCTTGTTCATGTTTAAAAAAATGTACCTATTGCCTCTTTTCATGGAAGATAAATATTAGCCTTCAATAACTTTTATTATTCTTATCTAATGATACAAGAAGATAATATTATTGCTATGGGGATAATTAAACTAATAATGATAGAATAAAAGGGACTTCAAATAGCAATTGAGTATACTTCCCTTAAAAGTATGTTAAATATCATATCAAAAGTCATAATTGATATACATGACTAAGACTGAATTTATGATCAACTATTGAGTTGGTGAGTAGCATGATTGATTGATTTCTAAAGATTAATCACTCTAAAAACTAAGAATATAACTTTTATAGCAATACTTTCCTGAGTTCAATTTATCAACTTGTTTAAACATAAGCACTCATACTAAGTATATGGTTATATTCTAACAAAGAAAACTTCTTCCTTAAATGATTGACTTCTTGAAAAACAAATTAATCTAAAAGTATAAATAAATACTAAGAATAAAAAAGCAATGTAAACAATGAGAAAGGAAAGTGAGTTAATCTAATCTATTTTAACCTACCCTTATTCTACACCATATGAACATAAACTAAGTGAAAACATGTTCCAAGGAGGCCATCTAAGTAATTACAAATAAAAAAACTATCAGTAGAATTTGGAGTAATTTGAAATAAAGAAATAAAAGAATTATATCCATCGTGAGCAAGATAATATTATCATTATTTACAAAAAAAAAAAAACTGTTTGGAAAATTTCCTCTAACAATGTTTCAATTCTACCTCAAAACTCACCATGGTAAACATGAAACTATTGAAGACAAAATATACAGTGGATAGAATATCTTCTAAGAATAATCTAAAGTGATCCCAAGTACTATATTCTATGGAAAAATGTTAGTGTTAATGGTATAATTGATTGTATTTACAACAAACACAATATTAACATTCTTATATAATGAAAAATTATTAATGAGTATGAAGGGTTCATGGATGGATAGTTTATTTGGTAAGAATCATGTGGATCAATTTCAAGTATTGAACCTTATAGAAGAGTATCAAAGTTGATGGTATTATTAAGCATGTATGACAAAGCAATATAATGTGGCATAATCATCGGTTAAAATTGTGACATTGTATTCTCTTGCTATGTCATGACCATGTATTAATAAACCAATACATAATAAAAAACAATAAAAAAGTGATAATATATATATATATATATATATATATATATATATATATATAAAGAATAAAGAATAAATAAAAATATAATAATAGTAAATAAATAAAATAGTAAATAATAAAAAGAAGATAATAATAGTAAATAAATAAAATAATGAATACTAAAGTGAAGTTCTGAATAAATAAATAAAAATAAAATATTGGTAAGAATGAGTGAAGTTAACAAAAAGTAAAAAAGAATACAATAAGAATGAATAAAATTAAGAAAACGTTAAGGAAAACCTAAGACAAAATAGAAGTTTGCGCGATGTCACATGGATTGTGTGCATGAAGATTCCCTTTCCACTTTTGGAACAAATTGTTCTATTTAATGGATGAAAAGGGGACGAGAGACATTCATTCTTTCCAGAGGAGAATTCTGGAAAGGAGGCTTTATTGACTATAGTGATTGATTGAGGGCTTAGGGGTGGTTAGCTATAGAAAGCTTCAGTGTAGCTAAGCCTATGGTTGGGTGGAGAGTCATCCCCGAAATATTGTTGTAGTCAGCGAGACTAGAATAACACAACAACTTTGAAAACTCCAATATGATATATCTTTGCTTTACATGTAAGTCTTCTCTTCCCATGGATTCATAAATTGTATACCAATTAGCTGAATATTTTCTTTGTATTGATTATTAATAACATTGATTGATGTAAATAAGTTGTATGTTTCAATTTTATGTCAATACATATGGTATCAGAGCATGGTTACAACCCTTAACGCCTATGAGCCCAGAATGCATGTCTAATTTTATTAAAGCACGTTATATCTATATCTATATATATATATATATATATATATATATATATATATATATACCGGATTGTTACAACTTATTCTTAAATAAACCCATTAATATGTTAAAATTTTTACTAATACCATACAATATTACTTAGTCCCTTGGTATATGAAAATTTATGTGGAAATAGATGTTTTTATATAAGAATTTTAGATATTATTAAAATTTGTATTTAGAAAGTGTTGACACCTAATCTTTGGGATTAGGAAAATCCATGTAAATATTGTAAATATAAAAATAAATGAAATTGGAAGATGAGGAGACATTAGGAGATGAATTCCAATAGTCTCTCTCTCCTTGTATATGTCCATGTTCTCTCTTAATGCAAAAATAAAATTGATTCATGGAGTTACTCTCCGGTCTAACATGGTATCAAATCCATCCCCCAAAATTAGTTTTTTCTTCTCTTGTAACTCTTGCCAGTTTTCTGCCATTAATCTGTCCCTTTGTTCTCTGCCAAATCTATGTTTGTACAAGTCATTCTCTGCATTCAGTGAATTTTTGAATTACCTCTGCGATGAACATTCTCCTCGTCATCTGTGTGTTTGAATGAGACTGTATTTTGAGTGTTGTATTGAAGACCGAACGACTTGGCTATAGTAAGTTGCAAGTGTTATGTTGTGCAATGGTGAATGCCGCATGAAAATAAAGATTGTGTGTGCATATATTGTACAAGTCATGTTTTTAATACCGTTTATGTTAATTTTTCTGAGGCATACATTTTTCTTTGCTTAGATAATTGTGTTTCTTCATTAACACATTAATTTCACCCCATATCATCATTACATTATTCAGATTTACATCATTATTCATCAACATATGCAAATATGTAGCAAGAACAACATCATTATCGTTAATGCATCGAAACATAAAGGAACAATAGAAGAAAAGCATGCTCACATAGAAACACCAGGACTGCTCTGAGACCAGGGAAAAACCCACTATGCGGAAAACCCTTGCAAATTATTCTTCTTCTTAGATCATCATCAAATGATTCAACAAAAGAGAGTACAATGATCCATATCTTCATTTATGCAACTAACCAGTAAAACAACTGTGACATCCATGAAATGAACCTAATCATGCTTATACTCTAAAACCTATCTTTTCTTCTATTTTATGAGCTGGTTTCATAACATTTGGTATCAGAGCTTTGGATTCTAGGGTTTCACTGCTCCAAATAGGTCATCGTGGAATTTTCGCTATAACTGTGTTTCTACGATGTTTCAGAAGTTGAAATTAAAATCAATTTGATTTGAAATCTTGATCAACCTCTGATCTGAATTTCAGGTCTTTTCTGTCGATATTTTCGAAGATATGATCCAAGGACATTGGGGTTTTTTCAGGCTCTCTAATTACATCCCAAACAGGTGACCTTGGGAAACGCGTCATAAATTTCTCTGTGAGCATCAAATTGAAATTTCATAAGAATTTATGGAAAGATGACGAACTGGTGTTTTCTGTGTATCGTTTTTAGGTCCGAAGGTCGAAAAGGTGACACGTGGCACTTCGTACAATTTCTCTCTAGTGAAAAAGTATATACTCGGGTCATCTTGGGAGATTGGGCATAATTCTTTATTGGAGAATGCAATTTCAATCAGACTGGTGGAATTGTAAAGAGGACACAAAGGGATACCACATGTCGGAATAGATCTGAAATTTTAGAGATACAATAGATTCAATATCGATCTCCTATAAAGAAAAAAAAAGGTGTGTAGTTTTTCTTTTAAAAATTGGCATAAGTTTGGTTTGAAAAATTAGTTTGAAGTGATTCAAAGGGCATAGTGAGGCATAATTATCATTAATTTACGCCCCAAAGAAAAAAATGGAAACACCTAGTAAGCAACCTGAAATCTTTACCATGACTCACGAAGAAGAGGAAGAAATGCAACATGATATATCAAAATTATGAGACCAAGTGCAACAATTTTCACTCTCACAAAAGGTAACAAGAGCTAAGATGGATGGATTAAAGAAAGGCATGGAAGGTAAGATGAATGACATGGAAGCTAATATGAATGGCATGGAAGCTAAGATGAATGGCATGGAGGCTAAGATGGATGGCGTGGAAGCTAAGATGGATGGCATGGATGCTAAGATGGATGGTAGAGAAGCAAATCTTAAAGGAAATATGGAAGATTTGAAGATATATTTGACAAAGTTGCTACAAGAAATTCTTACTAATGGCGAAAGGGTAGTAAAGGAAACTCATGATGAGAACAAAAGAAATTTTAATCATGATTTCATAGACTCTAACGTTGGATTGAATACCACCATGTTCTAAAGACTGATATGAGGAAGTTTGATGGGAGGATCCCGTAACATGGATACTACAGATGGAGCAATATGTTGATCTCCATAATTTGCAAAACACACAAAAGGTACACATTGACTTTATATTTGGAGCCAAACCAGTTTGTATGGTATCGATGGCTTTGCTCTCGTGAACAAATTATCACTTGGGAAGTTTTTACGGAAGAAATGATAGAACATTATGAGGATACAAAAAACAACACCTTTTTTAGCCAATTAATAAATCTCAAACAAAAGGCTTCAATGATGAAGCACATTGAGGACTTCCAAAAATTGAATATAAGGGTAAAACATATTCCAGAGGAGCATAAGATTTATGTTTTCATAGGGACTTTAAAGGATAACATCCAACGTGAGATTCACCTTTGGGAACTTGATTCATTGGAGAAGGCATTCAGGTTGGCAAGAAAAATTGAAAGAAAAATTATGGCAACAAGGAAGCCTATCACTCAAAACTATAATGATGGAAGTGTTGTTGCCCCTAGCCTTCCACAACCTACAAGTTTGACACCACAAAAATTGGAAGAAAAAAGAGCAAAAGAACTTTGTTACAGGCCTGATAGAAAATACACTAAAGGTCATAAGTGTGTTGAGAAGAAATTATTTTACATAGATTGTGAAGAGGAGTAAGAAAAGGAACAAGAAACATCAAAAGAAGAGGATATACACCCGGAACAAACCCTAGAGAATAAGAAATGAATCTGAACATATCTTGTAATGCATTGGCTGGAATTACCACTCCTCAAACTCTCAAGATAGAAGGACATATCAAAAAGAAAGAGGTAATAATGTTGATTTATTCGTGAAGTACCCATAATTTTATTCATTGTAAGATAGCCAAGGTATTAAATTGCTTCCTATATCCAACACCAAAGTGTCAAGTGATGGTTGCAAATGGAGGAACCATAAATTCCTCTGGAAAGTGCCATAATATCAAGATATCCATGAGAGAATATGTATTCAATAACCCAATGATTTCCATTCCAATGGGTGCTGCTGATGTTGTACCAGGAGTCCAATGGCTACAATATTTTGGTACGATAACTTTTAATTTTTAAGAACTTTTCTTGAATTTTTTTTTTGGAAGGAAAGGAAGTGGAATTAAGGGGTATCATAGAGAAAGCAGGAAAGATAATCAGCTCTAACGACATGACAAAACTTATAAAGAAATAAAAATGAGGCGTAATTGCACAATTATGTTCGCTAGAGGTTCCCACATCAAACTCATATATTTCTCTAGATCTCCAAAAAGTCTTGGACAATCATTCCAAGGTATTTGAGACTCCCAAAGGCCACCCACCTATTCATGATCATGATCATGCTATTCATTTTATTCCAGGAAGTGTTACTCCAAACATCAAGCCTTATAGATATCTCTATTCCCACAAGAGTGAAATTGAATGTATGGTTGTAGAAATGCTAGAGGCTGGTATAATTCAACCTAGTCAAAGTTCTTTCTCTACCCTAGTAGTTTTGGTGCACAAGAAGGATGGATCATGGCGCATGTGTCCAGATTATAAGGAGCTCAACAAGCTCACTATTAAATATAAATTTCACATGCCTATCATTGATGAATTATTGGGTGAATTTCATGCATCAATTTACTTCACCAAGTTGGATCTTCGTTCATGATATCATTAAATCAAAATGAAGACTGAAGACATTCTAAAAACAATATTTAGAACTCATGAGGTTCATTATGAATTTTTGGTCATGGCTTTTGGCCTTACCAATGCACCTTCTACATTTCAAGTTTTGATGAATTCCATTTTCAAACCCTTAGAAATTTTTTGTCAGTATTTTTTGATGATATACTAATCTACAACAAGTCTTGGAAGGATCATGTTCAACATGTTGACAAGGTGCTCAAACTATTGGAGGAAAAACAATTATATGAAAAAAGCTCCAAATGTTTCTTTGGAGTACAAGAGGTGGAATATATGGGTCATATTGTATCTCATGAAGGTGTTAAGGTAGACCCTAGCAAAATTAAAGCCATTAAGGAATGGAAAATCCCCACATCCATAAAGAATCTGCCAAGATTTCTCGGGTTGACAGGGTATTATAGCAAGTTTGTTAAGAATTATGCCAGAATAGTAGCACCTCTAACAACATTATTGAAGAAAGATGCATTTTCATGCACTCCAGAAGCAACAAAGGTCTTTGAACATCTTAAAGAGGCAATGTATCAAGCACCAATATTAGCTATGCTGGACTCCACAAAAACCTTTATTATGGAATGTGATGCCTTAGGAAATGGAATTAGGGTTGTTTTAATGCAAGAAGAGAGACCCATTGCTTTCAAAATTCGTCCAACAAAGGAAAGTATTTACACAAAGCTATTTATGACAAGGAAATGTTGGCAATACTACATGCACTTAAGAAATGGTGACCCTACCTAATGGGAAGACACTTCAAGATAAAAATGGATCGTGATAGTCTTAAATACTTTTTAGAAAAAATATTATCTTCAGAAGAGCAACAAAAATGGGTCACAAATATGTTGGTTTATGAATTTGAAATCATCTACAAAAAAGGGAATAAAAATGTTGTTGCATATGCACTCTCAAGAAAGGATGAGGATGTGGAAGCATTGGATAAATAAAGTAAGAGATGAATGGAAGAATGATGAAGAAGTGTGGGCACTCATTCAAAAGTTATAACAAGATCCCAGTACATCTAATACATTTAGATGTAAAAATAATTCGTTATGGTACAAAGATTGCTTATACCTGTGTAATAATTACCAAATAAAACAAAAGATTCTTATGGAATTGCACGCCTCTCCCTTAGGAGGGCACTCAGGATTTTTAAAAACTTACCACAAGGTTAAGAAGGAATTTTTTTGGGATGGCCTTAAATCTGATATTCAAAATTTTGTGGCAGAATGTTTGGTTTGCTAACAAAATAAAGTTGAAATAATTAAGACCCCAAGTATCTTACAACTTTTATCCATTCCAAGTCAATGTTGGGAGGAGGTTTCAATGGATTTTATCACAGGCTTACCCAATTCCAAAGGAAAGAGTGCCATCATGGTGGTAGTTGACAGATTTACCAAGTATGCACACTTTTGTGCATTATCTCATCCATTTAAATCCAGTACAATTGCTACTACATTTATGGAAACAATTCAAAAGCTACATGGAAACCCAAAGATTATTGTAAGCGATAGAGATGCCAATTTCACTGGAAATTTTTGGACATAATTATTTTCATGTATAGGTACTCAGTTAGCTCATAGCTCATCTTATCATCCTCAATATAATGGCCAAACTGATATAGTAAACAAATGTTTGGAAGTATATATTCATTGCTTTGTACCTGATAAACAAACATAATGGGTCAAATGGTTGCCTCTGGTTGAATGGTGGTATAAAACTTCCTTCCATACTGCAACAAAAATGACCCCATTTATGGCAGTTTATAGATATCATCCACCGTCCATCACATCATATTTAAGAGGAAATTCTAAGGTTTAAGCAGTGGAAGATCACATCGAGCATTAACAACAAGTTCTCCAACTCTAAAAGGATAACCTCACTTTGGCACAGAATAGAATGAAACAACAGGCAAATCAATATTGCAATGAAATAAGTTTTGATGTAGGTGATAGAGTATTTCTACAGCTACAACCATATAAACAAATGTTCCTCAAGCAAGCTAAGAAGGATAATAAATTATCACCAAAGTATTATGGTTCATATAAGGTGTTGCAAAATATTGGTACTATGCCATACAAATTGGAGCTTCCTGCAGCTTCCCGAGTGCACCCAGTTTTCCATGTTTCATGCTTAAAGAAGGTTATAGGTGACAATCTCCTAGTTCAAACAATATTTCTAAAACTTGACGAGGAAGGAAAAATCATATTGGAACCTGAAACAGCCATAGAAACAAGAACTTGACAGTTACATAATCGATCAATTTCAGAGTATCTCATCAAGTGGAAGAACTTACCCGCTGAAGATTCCACATGGGAGGATGAGAATGTTATACAGAAGCATCCAGAACTACTCAACCATTGAGGATAACACTTTTTTGAAGGAGAGGGGCATGTTAGGTCCCTATAATACTAGTTATTCCCCCATTACTATTGTCATTGTATCCCTTATTATTATTGTTGTGCCCCTATTGTCCCCATATTGTTATTAGTGTGCCCCATAGAAGCCCACTATTGTTATTGTTGTGCCCTTATATTACTATTGTTATGTCGGATTTGATTATATTGTGACCCATTAGACTCCTATATATAGAAAGGAGGTTTTGTCATTTGTATCATACAATAATTGTTCATTTGTGTAACTTAAAGGAGGTTTCCCCCTCGAAGAGGCTGATTTTTAAGTCGTTTATCTATCTTTTCTTGGATTTTATGAGCTAGTTGCATAAGAAGGAGGTAATCCTCTTGAAAAACCTACTTCAAATAAGGAGCTTGTCATTTGGTAAAACAAGAAAAACAAGTCCTATGACTTGATTGCAGTGTCAGTAAATGAAGAGGTAAGTTGTCATTTTTCTCCATTTTAAAATGCTTTTGAAGCTTTAAAGAAGTTGAAGGAATTATATGAATCACACTCTGAGCTTGAAGTTATTCAATTGATGATCAAATTGTTCAATCTTGAGTTGAAAATTGATGACCCTCTTACCTTATCATCGTAAATAACACCAATTATGCATGACAAAAAATTCACTGGTGTTGAAATAGTTGTTCCTCTCACAACCTATGTCAAGGCACTATATCCCACTTATTCACATTACCTTGATTCATTATAAGCAAGTGGAAAACTTAAGGATATTTCCTTTGACTCCCTTGAGAAGATTTTTTCTGAAAAATAGAAGGACTTTGAGAAGAATACAACTCCTCAATCTTCTAAAGAAGTTATGTGCCTTGTACAGAAAGAGAATAATAATGCACACAATTCTTCTAAAGGAAGAGGTGGTCAAAGAGGACATGGAAAGACAAATTTTAGAGGTATGAGGGGGAGACATTTCCAGGGAGAAAGGTATGATATTCATTGTATATGATGCAATAGACATAGACATTATAATTCCACATGTAAGTTTCCTTCAGACAAAATCGAGCAAGAAAGAAATAAAGAAAAAGGTAAAACATTTAGTAAATGGAAAGCAAAATCACCTAAGTTTGCTCATTATGTTTTGGTACATTGAAACATTGGAGTAAATAAAGACTTATTTAATGATTCACTTACTTCATGTAAATATGCTTGCTTGCTTGATTCAGGAGCAACTTGCCACATGACTTTTAGAAAATATTTCTTTGAATAATTCGCTAACAATGTTGATGGACCAGTCTACTTTGTAGACAAGTCAAAACTCAAGCCATAAGGGATTGGCTACATTAGGCTCAAAATGTCTGGTCTTCTAGAATTTCGTCTACATGATGTGCTCTACCTTCGAAATTTGAGGAGAAAATTGTTGTATATGGTTCACATCCACCAGAAAGGACACTCCATTCACATATTTGATTTCAAGGTTGAGGTCAGAAAATCATCAAATCACTCACTTGTCATGACTGGGATAGAAGAAGAAAGTATTTTGAAGCTACAAGGAAACTTTTCTCGTGCACATAAATTTTCATACAGTTCTCACTATAATGAAGGTACACTTCCATCAATTCTTTTATGTAATGTTATATTCATACATTTTAACTATGACAACCTTCACTTGTTGAAGAAAAATGGTGTTACTAGTTTTCCAACTATTCCTAGGAAACTTAAGAAATGTGATGCTCATATCTTAAGAAATAACAAAAAACAATCATTTCATGATTCTCATTCCACATCACATAGAAAACTTGAACTCATTCACTCTAATTTATATGTCCCAATGCTATTCCTTCTGCAAATGGTAATAAATATATGATGAAATTTATTGATGACTACACCAAAACGTGTTGGGTTTATTTATTGAAGAAAAAATTTGAAGCCTTTGAAACATTCAAGAACTTTCATACATAGAAAATGATGCACAATCTTATATTGGCTCTATCCATATTGATAATGGAAAATAATATACTTCAAATGAATTTGAAAACTATCTGTGCCAGCGTGGGATCAAACATCAAACAATTGTACCTTTTTACCCCCAAGAGAACGGAGTAGTTGAAATAATGAACATGAAAATATTAAATATTATAAGTTCAATGATGTTTCAAGAATTTTAAGCTGATTTTTTAGGTTGATGCATTTCTACGTGTTGTGTATGTAAAGAATAGGTGTCCATCTCATGATATAAAAAACAAGAACCCCTGTGAAATGTGGTATGGTCACATACCTTCGGTGATGCATCTCAATTTTTTTGGTTCCACCTATTATGCCTTGATGCATAAGGAACAAAGAAACAAATTCATGCAAGGAGTCATAAATGGATCTTCTTGGGGTACTTAGATACCTCTAAAGCATATCGTCTCTATGATGAAGTTAATAAAAAGTTTATAATATCTAGAGATGTGATATTTCTTGAATCTTCCAAGACTGAAAATGTTGTTGAATGACAACTTGATCGCTTAGTTAGATTCTAACATGCAAAGTATTTTCAAGAGTTTGAATGAGATTCCACATCTTGAAGGGGGATCCATATACTGGATCAATATGTGGAAACTCCTTCTATAACAATCTCTCCCCCACATGAAGCTCTAACCACTAATAAAGATGACACTTTGAGTGATGTGTTTGAGAGAATTAGGAGGCTAAATATTGATTCAGGCCCATCCCAATCAAATGAGCGGCCTGGTCCATCTCAAAATTTCCTCCAAAATGGTTCACAAAGACACTTGAAAGTGTTCGTCCTAATGAAGTTGGAAAGGCAGGATCAAGAAGTCAACTAGACAGAGTGAAGGTGATGTAGACTATCTTGATTCACCTATTAATATGGATGTTTATTATGATTATGAACTAAAGTTTTCAACATATTTTGAACCAAATTCCTTCAAAGAATCAACTTCTCATGATAAATGGAAAGAAGTGATACAGAAAGAATATGATGCTTTGATAAATAATGGCACCTAGAATTCGGTTGATCCTCGATTGGGAACTAAACCAATTGGCTACAAGTAGGTATTCAAGAACAAGAATAAAGTAGATGGCTCACTTGACAAGCATAAAGTCAGTATTGTGGCAAAAGGTTTTGCACAGAAGGAAGGGGTCGATTATGAGGAGACCTTTGCCCCCACAATAAATTAGGATACCATTCGGACACTCATTTCCTTGGTATCTTAGAATAATTGGAAAGTCCATCAAATGGATGTAAAAATTGCTTTCTTGAATGGAGATCTAAAAGAGAATTATTTTATGTCCGAACAAAAAGGATTTGTTGTGAAGGGTTAGGAACACAAAGTATGCAAGCTTGTAAAATTATTGTATGGCCTCAAGCAAGCACTGCGACCCTGGTACGAGATATTGACTAAGCATCTTCTAAAACTAAATTTCAAACATTATGATCTTGATGATGCAATTTTGTTTGTCAAGAA
This sequence comes from Pinus tabuliformis, assembly GCA_031772625.1. Lineage (NCBI taxonomy): Eukaryota > Viridiplantae > Streptophyta > Pinopsida > Pinales > Pinaceae > Pinus > Pinus tabuliformis. Next base: position 219,287,747 of record CM062811.1, on the reverse strand, counting down.
AGTTGGAAAAATATTTTTGTATCTTTTGGTGTTTGGAGATGATCTTCTAATGATAGGGAACAATGAGAATTACATTGCATCCATAAAGAAAGAACTAAGGAAATGTTTTGAAGTGAAATATTTGGGTTATGTTCACTACTATCTTGGTATTAAAGTAACCCAACATCTGAAGTTTATATTCCTCTCTCAGAAAAAGTACATTGGAGATCTATTGAATAGGTCTGGCATGGCTAAGTGAAATCCATTCACTACTCCAATGGAACAAGAATTTAAAGCTCACATTCACTGAAGGAAAAGAATATGAGGATACAACAAAGTATAGATAGCTCGTAGGAAGTCTCAACTACCTAACTACTACTAGACCAAACATTTCATTTGATGTTGGAATCCTCTCCAGGTTTATGAAAAATCCTTGTGAGGGCCATTGGTCTGCTGCAAAAAGAATTCTAAAGTACTTTAAGGGAACTCAAGACTTTGGACTCAAGTATACACAGGTGGATGACTTCAGCTTCATTGGATACTCTGATTTAGATTTTTATCGAGATAAATAAATTGGAGTATCTACTTTAGGTTATGCTATGATTCTTGATCAGGAGTTGTCTCCAAGAGGCCACGAAAATAATCAGTTTCAGTAGAATCCACAACTGATTTAGAATATGTGGTAGCAGCTGAAGCAATGAAGGAAATTGTGTGGGTCGGGAAAATTCTAGAAGATTTGTAGGAGAAACAAGTGCTTTCAACTCCTCTTTTGATTAACAACACTTTTACAATAAATTTGGCCAAGAACCAAAAGTTCCATGATTGAACCATGCACATGAATACAAAGTATCATTTGATTCAACATCATGTTGAGGCCAAGACAATCCACCTATGGCATTGTTCCACAAATGAGCATATTGCAAACATATTCACCAAAGCACTTGGAAGAGAAAAGTTTGAAAGATTCAGAATGATGCTTGGACTCACCAACATCCCTTTATATTTGGGGGGAATGTTGACACCTAATAATTGGGATTAGGAAAATCCATGTAAATATTGTAAATAAAAAAATAAAAGAAATTAGAAGATGAAGAGACTTTGGGAGATGAATCTCAATAGTCTCCCTCTCCTTGAATATATCTATGTTCTCTCTTAATGTAAAAATATAATTTATTTGTGGAGTTACTCTTCTGTCCTGACACAAAGAATTTTCCCAATGTAGGATTGAGACAATTAGTATTTAACAAACACTTTTTGGAAAACTAAGAATTAAATTTTCCTAACTAGTTTTTGAAAGATGACAGAACAATTTTTATTGAACTAGATTACTAATTAATCCTCTACAACCACCATATGCGGGGTTTCAGTCTTCTAAAGAAAATCTAGACGCCAATTTAACAAGAATTTGGATGGAATCTAGCCCAATTTATGGGAGAAGTCTCACAACTTTGTTGATGCAGTGAGTAAATTTGAATTCTAACAATTGTTGGGTTCAATTTGAGCACAGATTTGAGCAAAGCATGCCCAAAATAAACCCTGAAAGGTACATGTGTGTTCTCACCATGAATTACAGTTATGTTAAATATGAATAATACATGGATGGTCAAGCTAAATTGAAACCCGCATAACAACCTGCAGGAAAATATATATATATATATATATATATATATATATATATATATATATATATATATGTATATATATATGTATATATATGTATATATATATATGTATATATATATATATATATGTATATATATATATGTATATGTATATATATATATGTATATGTATGTATATATATATATATATATGTATATATATATATATATATATATATATATATATATATATATTATTATATATATATATATATATATATATATATGTATATATGTATATATGTATATATATATATATATATATATATATATATATATATATATATATATATATATATATATATATATATATATATATATATATATATATATATATATATATAAAGATTTTATGTCCAGGGTTTGCAAAATAAAACCCTCGAAATGGTATAAAATTATAATGTAAGCTGACATTTTGGGAAATCAAAAGTCTGTTCAAAATTTTTGTTTCTAATTTGCGTAGACTTACTTGTCTTAATTTAAAACGAAAAAGCATAAATATAAATTATTGGGGGATATGCAGGGAAGAAGTTCACTATGTCAGATTGCAAGAATTTTATCTTTTGGTGATATTTTAGTGAAAATTGTATGCAAATATCTCTTAGGTTGGGATGGATGGTGGTCTCAATAGGGCCTCCTTGACCTTTATTTAAAAACTGAGAAATCCATTGGGGTGTTTTATTTATTTATTTGTTATTATTATCTATTTAGGTGGATATCTTTGAACAATTTGGTTATGTCTCCATGACTTTAGCATCCTCTATATTGGAAATAGGAATTGGAGGTTATATGTAATTCTAGGTGTAAAGTTGTCAAATGAATTGCAACTTGTATCTCATATGGAGCCTTCATGGAAGATCACATACCTTATATAGCATGCATCCATTGCACTTATTTTTACCACTTTCTTGTATTTAATATACCACTTGCTAGCTAATTATGGGATATACTGCATTTTGTAGATTTTACTAGTATAAAAATAATTTCCATAGGAAAAATAATTGATATGGGGTTGCTCGGATTTGAACTATGTACCTTCATTGTGTTATACTCATGATAGAAAATTTGCACAACAACACCACTTTAGCTATTATTCATTATAATTGTGGCATATAATCATAAATCAAGCCAAAATTCTATAATTTTTATCATAAAATTGGTGAGCGCTTATTGCAGCAAGAATGCTGCAACTCCTGGGCTTCCAACTTTACTTTTATCAACCTGGTAGTTCGTAACAAACTTGGAAGCGTCGATGATGTATGCACAAGTACTAGTTCTCACTGCAGGTTGTCACTTGGTTAGCCGGTGCAAGATCACTAGGAGCTCAAGCCAACTTCTATAGATTTCAGAAGAAGCTCTATGTGTGATGAAAGGAAAGAAAGATTACTCTACATATTCTATTCTAACTGCAGAAAGGAGAAAAACTGGAATGTAAAGAAAAACCTAGTAAACCCTAATTAACAAGCTAATTCTACTTTTGCCAAAAACACTATAAAAACCATGAAAGAAATGTCATTACCTACTCAAGGAAGTAAACAACATCTAACCATGCTATTTGTGGAAGTAAATAAGCAAAAACATATTTTTGGATTTTTATGTGAATTCAACATGCATCTAATTTATTGTGTGTAAATGTGGCAGCGAATAGGTGGCGTTAAAGGGCGGTTTTGGAGCTTGGTAGGATGTAAGATGGTGTGTATGGGTCCTAGGAGGTCTTAGGTGGCCTTCTGGAGGCTTTTCCCACACTGAGCCTTCAAAATAAAGCCTACAGGAAAAACTACAGGAGGACACAGGGAAACTATGGGAGGAAAATAGGGAAATTACAGGAGGCCTACAGGAGGAGGCCGAGAGCAATTTCCATTGTTTTGAGGGTGTGAGAGTGGGTGGAAAAGGTGGATGAAGGATGGGATGAGGTGTTAGGGTGTCTAAGGTCTACCATGAACCACCAGGGGAGAGAAAGATGATTGGGTTTTCTCAAGGAGAGAGGAAGAAGTTCTATGGAAAATAAAGGAAACTAGGGCAGAACTGAGGTGAGGTTTGGGAGACCTGTAGGGGATGGATCAGATGGAGGGTGTGATTGCTAGTAATCTGGCCTACTGCTGGAAGAGATCTGCTGCATAGAAACTGACAGTCAACCAAGAAAATGAAGCAACCAATGAAAAGAGTGCATCTAGGAAAAACAGAGTTTTGCATTAAAATGGCCTAAACTATGATAAATAGAAGAAATGCTGGGAAATGTTGTAAGAAAGGAAAGCATGTAAAAGGAATATTGAAAATCAGGAAGTGAACATGATAAAGAAGATCTGAAGCAAAGAAAAATTAGACTATCAACCTACTAGAGAGCTGCAAACACTAGAAGTCCTATGAATGAGTAAAATCTGTGTTTTTGGGGCAGCAAGAGGGTCTTTGCCTCAAATCATGGTCCCAGAGGGAAGAAGAGAGGCCAGGGCACTATTTCTCACCTTTTGAATCTTCTCTGATCACTGCTTAACCTGCTACAGAAAGCACAAATGGAAGCAAACTACTAAATCATCAAAAGCAACCTATTCTTAACCATAAAAGAAATACATCTAACAACAAGTTAATCTACAAACTGAAGTAAAGCATACAGATACAAGTAAAGAGAATCTTGGCTGCTTGGATTGGGCCCTAACGCAAGAGCTTCAGCCCTCTGAGGTAACTCAGTGCTAGCTCAAAAAGGATTCCATCTTCATTATCAAAAATAGCAAAGTTACATAAAACTGTCACAAAAGAGTAAGCTCGAAATTTGAGCAAAGTTAACATAAGAAAAAAAATTGACCCTAGTGAGGCCCTAGGCCCCTCTACTTATATATTTGAAGCTACCAACAACTTCCTTAAAATCAGGGAGGCTCAACTCCCAAAACTCGAGATAACTCTCAATCATCTTCCACTTGCTTGGTTGCCTTCTAGTGCATGATTCGGCTGCTTGTACTCTGAGTTTAATGAAGGAGAATTAGAAGTGAGGAGAAATAAATGAGGGGTATTCCCTCTTATAAGTCCTCTCCTTTGTCTACTTCGAGTTATTGCTATAGTTTGGCCATTAAACCCTTGACTTTGACCTCGAAATCCATTAATAATCTGCATTAAATACATGCTAGACCACATGGCATAATAACTAACGCAACTCACCCTATAAGCATAAAGATAATCAAAAAATCATACAATAAGTGAAGAGAATGGTTGATTTGACTAGTTTGGGAGGTAAAATGAGCCCATATAATTACCCATTTATGAGGCTCATCAAAAATTGCTCCCTGTTCAAATTCCTATTGGTCCTCCAAACATTTCTATAAAGCTTGTTTTGTTTAGATATGAGAATATCCTTGTTTTAAGTGACTAGGCTTTCCTAGTTATGAGTAGGAGTTGTGAAATCCCAAAGGGGTGTAGGAAGAGGCTGGTGAGTTTGGGATCTACAGTTTGGAAATGATTGATTCCATGAGGTGATGAGAGTACTGCCTCTATGTGTTGCTATTACTTAAAGGAATCTACATAAAAACATGGACATGAGGGAATTGGTATAAGATTTTCTATTTCTTAAAGGAATCTACATTAAAACATGGACATGAAAGATTGGTAGAAGTTTTTGCACCTAGTACAATTAAGTCAAAATTAGTTTATTATTTGGATGGGAAGCTCTATATGTTATATCCTATTTTTTCATGCCACCAATCCCTTATGATTTCACCTTTATGAACAATGAAATAAAAACCTATGATGGATATGATAGAGAAGGGTTTGTTTAGTCATGTTAAACTCATGAAGTGTGCAACATTGGAGCTAGTTTGCTTAATTTGCATTTCACAATAAAGAAAATTATTCTTCCACTTTATATAAAGATTAGAATTTTCTTTTCATAGAGTTATGGGTTTAACGAGGTGATTTTTCATGGAATTCCAAAATCCATCTTGATGTAAATTGTATCTCTATATATACCTTCACCAAACACTTCAGGTTTTTCTATGTCATTTTCATCTAGTACCAAACCTCTTTTTTTTTTTTTCCAATAATCGTTAATTTTTTTCGAAATATGATTCAAATTACCTGGAAATATGATTCAAATTACCATCTTCGATATCCTAGTGTTTTCTGACCCCGGAATGGACTAAAACCATGGCCTGTAGAGTTTGTTTGGTTTTCCTCTCTGTAATGCATGTTACCTTTACATTATAATGGGTGTTGGCATGTCATTGATTATGTTGTGGTTTTGTCCGAAGGCTTTTCATTATAACCTAATCTCTATTTTTGGAAAGGGTAGTTATGGAATCTATAACATGCACCATTACAAAGAATTTGTTAAGATTTTACACATGTGATTAGGCTTTCCTTATCAACTCTAACCCTCTAAAAAAACACTCTGTGAATGTTGTTGCATGCATAATTTAAACAAACATGAAATCTAAAATACATATATTATCATATCTAAGAAAAGGTTTTCTCATGTATTTTCATGCCATCCTTTTATCTTTAAAATGAAACTTTTCACCCAATTTTGTAATCTAAGGAAGTATAGAAGCCAATAATTTTAACTAATCAAAGTGATAAATAAGTAGTGTAATTCCTTAAAGGTATACATCAAATGAAAGTCAAAATGGGAAGAAAAAAACCACAAGATAGAATTATGCAACTACCTTGGAAGGACATAAACCTATTATTAGAATGATATATTGGAAAAACGAGTATAAAGAAACAACAATTTTAAGAAAGGAGGGAAAGTTTCTAAGTTTTATTTCCAATATTAGTAGGCTATAATTGATATATTAACTTATGGAATAAAGACAAAGGAGGAACTTGTAAATTCTATAATGAAGATAAAAAATGGTAGCCCTCATAACTATGACCAAAATAGAATGAGGAGATGAACAAAAGAGGAATACATAGATATTTAAGTCAAGCGAGTGGAAGTATCACCACGGTAAGAAATCAATAAGAAGGGACAACCTATTTTAGAACATAATGGAATATTTTGGAGTAGTCACAACTTGGTACTCTAAAGGTATTCCCCGAATGAACAAATCATATGGTTGTGGAATCATAGAAATATTTCCATATAAGAAAATGATGAGAATCAATAGAAATTCTATTTAAGGATGATGCATATAAGGAAGAAAACATTGGAAATCAACTAATGAAGTTGAATAATTATGATAAAATGAAGGTAATTTTAAAAGGCCCTGGAAATTATGATGAAATTAGATTAAAGAAGTGAATCCATATTAAAATTGATCAATTGGAGGAATTTAGTTATGGGCATGGAAACATCTATGATAGTTTTTCCCTCTAACAGGAGATTCACATTGTAAACTTTTCCATAGGTAACTAACAATATGCATGGGTCAAGATGTATGATTAGGAAATTTTATTCCTTTGATGCCTTAAAAAAGGAAATTGTAAGTGGATTACATTTGATAGCCACTTTATTGAATTTATTCACAAGGTATTTACCTAAGTTGGGAATAGTAACAACATCTCTAAGTGTAACAATTTTATGCATTTAAGAGAGGAGGAAAAGAAACCAAGATGACTAGAGGTGAGAAATCAAATTCAATTTGATAATATTTTTTGAAATTGAAAAGTGAATAAGTTTCCATATTTGAAGCTAGTAGACATGAAATGTTAGGAAATTGATATTGTTGGAGAAAGAAAAAATATATCTACGAATATATGTTAGAGGGAGTGAAGGGATGATTCTATCGAGAAGAAATTCATCTTAAGAATATTGATGAGTGGATTAATCAACATGATTTGTAAGGGTCAAAGTGATGACCTATATAATGTACAAGTGTCAAGGTAGGGAGTTATGAACACTTGTAATTGGTCAAGAATGATAAGTGATAAACTAAGAAAACGTGTAAAGGTTTAAATGGACAAATTTAACAATTGAAGTATAAGAATGAATATTTCTAGAAATTCTATAAGGATACCTTGAGAAGAATTATGTACAAATTGACAAAAAAATTGAGAATAAACTAGTAGAGAATGTACTTGATTGATATGCACTCATTGTATTATGCGTTATTCACAATATAGTGAGACTTCGTATAAATAAACATAGATGTGACATTTTAGGATCCATCACTTTAGTCTTTTTTCAAATTTTCAAGCCAACTAGTGTGGCTCATCACTAGTTAGTGTCCTAATGATGAGCCAAACTTGATGGCTTGAAATGTTAACAAAAAAATTTAATGTGATGCATCCAAAAATATCATATCAAAATGGCTCTACTCACAGATGCCTTAACTCTTACAAAAAAAAAGAATCAACTTGTCAAGTTTTGCCTTTAGGATTGAAAGAAGTTATTTCCAAGCACACAAAGCATATAAAACCTTTTGGTGGATGATACTGATAGTAGTAGTTCAAGAGCTTCATATTCTAAACCAAAAATAGTCTTCAAAAGTCAAAAGTGAAAGGTAATAATCTCTAGCCCAACTTAAAAATGGGTGAATCTATGATAGATAGATCAAAAGATATTGAGACAAGAACTTGATGAGATAAGAAAATATTTTTTAGGATGAACAATGATAGTTATGAAGTAATAGATAAATTTCCAAGGATCAAAAATTCCTCATGCAAGTGAATTAAGCATGATAATAGACTTAAACAATGATGACCTAGATTTGTGATGTGCTATTGAGTAGAATGATACTATAATGGATAAGAAAAATATGTATAGTGATCATGGAATTTTAATTTTGATATTGATGATTTAAGGAATGATTGTGTAACTATTAATATCTTAATGAGGAATTGCATTAAATTTCCTTGGGAAAGAAGAATATATGACTAGAGATTAAGGATCAATATGATGAGGCTAATTTGAAGTTTTAATATGTAATTAAATGACTATACCTACTTTGTAAATTGTTAATTTACTAGTTAAAAGAAGTGGGAAAAATTATTGAAAGTAATTGGTATCTTGATTAAAACATGAGACTCATAGTATTAAGGATTCAAACCAAGCAGGAGAGTAAACGAGGAGAAAGGGTTTCTGAGTAGGTATGATTAGGATTTGACACATATGGTGTTCAAAGGGGGAGGAGAAGGGATCCTTCCTATCGAAATCAGGTAATGGACAAGGGGAAGTGGTTCAAGGTATGATTTGAGTTCCAAACAAAAGGTGTGTTAGGGAACATCCAAGGAGTGGCTAGATGTAACCCCCTCCTCAAACATATACCCAAGTAACTATCCCACCAGGGTAAACATGCAATGAGAGGGTACTATGATTGGATGTGACCTCCTATGTGACCTAAAGGAAGTGGAATCGACAGAACACATCAACCAAACTATCCACATCAACAAAAAAACCCTCAGGAGGCATGTCAATCACTCATACATCATGTCCCTAGGTCCCAGTGATGTTCTGAACATCTTAAGCCTCAGTCACTCTCATGTTATAGGCATGAAAACGTCCAAAAACCCAAAATTTCTCTCACAGGCTTGCCTGCCAATGTCCAAAGACCCAATTTACCAGTGACATGCCAGTGTCCCTGGGATTTGAGCCACTTTTTCAGGCCCAGAGCCCAGGTCACTACCTATAATGGAATGATAACTTATAAGGAGCAGTAAAAGAATAAGGAAACAATGCAAAAGAAATAAGTTAAACAAGACATTAATCAGATCACTACTAGCCATGACAGGAATTTCGTCAAACATGTCACAAGCATGTAATATACATGTGTAACCAACATAATTAAACATAGGGATCTTGTACTTATCTGAGAATCACTAAGAACCCCTCAAGTCATTTGTTGCACTACCATCTATTAGGCCAAAAATACATTATCCATTCATTTACAGGTAAAAACATGTTGAAATCCATACATAGTTGTTTTCATAAAACATATATATAACCAACATAATAACAACAGAAATACTCATGATATTACAACCATATAGACCACATATAATACATCAAAATACTCATATAAATACAAGGATAAATAACCTTTCATTAATGATGCAAAAACCAAACCCGGGATGGGAATTCCATGTTCTAGACGACCACTGAATGGATTAGTGAAATCTCTGTACAACCATTCACCCATGTGCCATATTCCAAGCATGAGTGTGGGAATCCAACCAAAGAACCAACCAGGGCATAACAAGGCTAAACCACCTCACCCTCATCAAGAGAAACTAGGCTTTACCATAATCCATCTTGGATCACTAGCCAATGCAATGAACACATCATAAAATGATTTACCATGATCTCCACCTAATCACTAGGCCAAACAAGTATGGATGCCACTGGATTTCTCCACCTACACCATGATGAATTTTCCTGCCTCCTAGTCTCTCAAGCTTTACCGCAATCCAAAATCGAATCACTAGGTCCTAAACCGAGACCCACTCTCCAGGCTTTACCGCATATCCCAAGCCTGAGATTCCTAGGCCCAATGGAGGGAAAACCACCTCTTGGCTTTACGGTATATCCCGCCATTCAACGACAAGGATTCCTAGGCCATCTGAGGCAACACAAAATCCGGCTTTACTACAACCCACAATCTAGTTCAGGGGTTATTAGGCCATGTGTTCTATGATTTTGGAGATCCACCTCACTCAGCTTCGATTCCATCCGGAAATCCAAATCAGCCAAAACATGAGAACCCCAATCACACCATGGTTATCTGGAAATGACAAGGCTAGGCTAAAAACAATGTTACACCTGGAAAATCCCATGCCACAAAAACAAAAGAACCACATACAATACAAAACTCATGCCAAATATAGCAAGGAAAATACACATGCAAATTGATACCTGCAATGAATCATGTTGTAGTTTATTAATCCTACATTTCCCTGCTTTAACTTTGATTCCTCTTACCTTCTTTTCCTTTCTTTATCAAATGAAAAAAATGCTCCAAGAAAAATCTAAGTGTCCAAGAGTGAGAGGGAGAGAGAGAATAATGAGAGAGCTCCAAAATTGAACTGACAAAAGGTTACCAACTGATCCTCATAAGCCTTTTTATTATTGAGGCCTCTATTTTCTTCATTTTCCATTATTTTCCTTCAATTTCCTCCTCACATGCAACCTTTGACCTTTCACCTACATTTTCTCCTAATTTCCATTATTTTCATAAATAAATGTGCTAAAAATGCCATTTTGCCTTTCCAAATCCTTAGCCATTTCCTTTTCCAATTTCCTTAGCCATAACCAATCTCAAGTGATTCCCATCACTAGGATTTTGCCCAACATTCATCTTGGAATAAGTGTCCCATCAACCGTGGTTATTATTTTGCCTTTATTAACTTTTATTACATGGAATTTTCACCAGGGTTGTTACACTACAGTAGGTGGGATTGGTCAGAAAAGAGATGAGGACAAAGGTACACCAGGGAATCAAGCAAACCAATAGAATAAAAAAAAGTCAAAAGGGACCACAGGGTTGTGTCAGCCCAAAATGGTAGTGATACTAACAACATTAATCATCAATCTCGAGACACAGGCCTTTAGAGATTACATGAGATCATATGCAATCATATGCAAATTTATGGGCCTTTCGCCCATAGAAAAATATTTGTGTGACTAAGTCAAACATCACTGGAAAACAAGAGGGGGATTGAGCTACATCTAGGGTCAAAGGGATTCTTTACAATGGTATTTTCCAACATGGAGTATAGAGACTAAAGCTTTGATGGAGGTCCCTACTTCTTTGCATTAGTTGGTTTATGCATGCGGTTGTGGATGGAAAATTTTACCCCATAGAAGGAGACCTTCACAAGAGTCCTGGTTTAGGTTAGGTTATATTATCTACCTCTAGATTACTGCCTACCTTCGACCCTAAATCTCATAGGAGATACATTAGGGAAGTTTATTAAAATATCAGAGGAAACGTTATAGGGAAGATACACATCGTATGCAAAAAATTGTGTGAAAATGGATGTTTCTAGTGCTTTTCCTGAAACAATCAAGTTGGAATTTAGGGATGAAATATGGTTACAATCTGTTGACTATGAGTAGATTCCATTTAGGTGTAGATGATGCCATGAGCATGGACACCTGATTTTGGAGTGCCCTATGAGTAAATCAGAAGAACAAGGAAAATAACTAGAACGAAAGGATGTTGATGGATTTGGAAGACCCAACCCAAGGGGAAGGGAAAATCGAACACAACAATAGAGAAATCAAGGAGGGAGAAAATCATAGAGGAATAGTTTTTAAATATTATCAAAAGAGAACTCGAAGAGCTGCGGGACTAAAGAAGATAAAATTGAGGAGTAAGAAAGGGGTAAAGAGGAGGAAATGGTGCAGTAAAAAGAAGTTATTTGTAAAGATGTGGACATCCCAGATATATCAAAATATTTTGAAGGAGACTTTGAGATGGCCCCAAGAAAAGTGGGAATATAGGACCAAGATTTGTAGGAAATATTAGAAAGAGAAGGAATCAACCTTCAAACCATGGTGGAAAAAGCGAGAAAATAGAGACTAGAAGCCATCCCAGCTGATTAAATGGATAGGATCCAGTATCTATACCTGATGAGAGAAGAAGCTAAATTTAGAGGTCAGAAACAACCACATACAAACATAGTTGAGATGGTAGTTAAGGTGACGAGATCTCAGACTGTATTGGCACCACAGAATGCCCACCGTAAAAGAGGAAGGAATTCGAACAGTGTATCCATCTAGGAGTTGGGAGCCATGCTTATTAATTCAGGTAAGATGAGAGCATTAAGATTGCAACGCAATAATCATAGTTAAATCATGAAAGTTTTAAAATCGAATGTAAGACACATAACCGACCTTGAGAAATAAATATTGCTTAATAAGTAGATTAAAATGGAACAACTAGACCTTATGTTCTTGCAAGAAACAAAGTGTTATGCAGGAAAAATCAAAGAATTAAATAAGAAATTAGGTAGGCAGTTTGAGACAACGGGGGTTGTAGCTCAAGGTCTTGTTGGGGTATTGGTGATTTGTTGGAACCCATAATATCTTATTTTACTTGATATAGAAGTTGTTAGTGTCAGTCTTTCCAGCCTTCCTCCAGTGATCAAATATGCTCTTACAAAGTGGTCTCAGAGTGTCCAGGTCAAATTTTGTCATTTCAAAGAGTTTTCAAGAAAAATTTGGTCACTAGGCATTAGGTCTAGGGTTTGCTTTCACTCCTTTCAAAATTGCCCAAACGCCAATCTATGTCACTATTCAGCTGAGTCTATCATCATTCATAGGGTTGTCACTATCATGTCAATGTCTAATGAGTCATTTTACATCTTGTTCATGCTTCAGTTGCGCCTAGGCAAGGTCATTTCCCTCTCCTAAGGTTTTGAAAGCTAATTTCTCTTGGACGGTCAAATCATCGGCAAAACTTGTATCCTGATGTTCATACACCTTCCCCTATCCTTAAATTACCTTATCAAACACTTCCCATCCCTTAGATCCGCCAAATTCCTCATTTTTGCACAAACCCTAGTTTCTAGCTACAACCTGGCAATTTTCTAGGTTGGGCCTGTGTTTTTCCCTTTTGGACCCCTTCCCCTCACTAAATCTCTGAGATTCCACTTTCCCCTGCTTCCTAACATCCCTCCCTACTTCCAAAAATTTCCCCAAGAATTTAGAAGCCCCTTATCCCCTTCATTTCGCTTCATTTCGACAAAATTCCTTGTTTCACACATCGGGATAAGTTTCACTCAAAAGCCGTTTCAGAGCAATCAAAGATGAATTTTGGAAAAATGAGAGATTTTTTTGTCCACAACATACCAAGAAAGAAAAACCTCCTTTACTTTTTGCACAGGTGTCATGGTTTTAGAGAAATGTCAAAATTACAATCGCTAGATCCAAGGAGGTTGGCCAAGGCACTAAAACAACGAAAAAGGCCCGATCCCCTTCACATCTTGGCGCAGGCTTCCTTGAAGGAGCATGATATTAAATGACCTCACTACAGCACAAATTTCAAAAAAATTTGAGCATTTTTGGTCACTTACGAGTTTTTGGGCAAAAAACAAGTTTTTCTCCTTGATAGGTCGCGCGTCGCGCGCGACCTATTCGATGGGCAACTTCATTTTGGGAAAACTCAGCATTTCTAGATTTTTAATGCAAAGATACACCTTCTCAGCAATTACCAAGAGATTTCATCAAGTTTTTAGCCTCCAGAAGGTCAAAAAACATGCAAAAATTGACTTTCTGCCACCTTTTTGACAAACAGGGAGCAATCTTGGGAGATTGCAATTTTTGAGGATCCAATGGCCACCAAATTCAAAAATTCCAGTTGGGTTGGAAAGTAGACATATAGACCTTTCCAACAAGCCCACTTTTGCCTCATTTGGACACCTAGAAGTGCCTCAAACGGAGCTTTAAAGAAGCGCGACCTATCAGGATTAGGGCGCGACCTATCAGGCAATTTTCATAATTTTTCACCTACAGCTCAGGAATTCGCCCAGATTTGACCAGTTTTGACTTGTGATGGGATTTTTCACCCTCTTTTATGTAATTAAAGTATTTTCATGTTGACATGACACTTATTTACCTATTCTAGAAGATTCATTCATGAAATAGCAAACATTTAATGAATGAATTGGTTTCCTAGCTTATAGAGGCAAGTTGTTTTGACTGCCTAGATTTTAGTGCTCAGTTTAGAATTGGTTGAAACAGCTCCTAGAAGGATGAGCTCGACCCCTAGAGGCAGGGAAAGGTGTTAGCTTGCCTATATTATGTATTTTCTTCTTCATTTTCAGAGGTTGGAGAGGTTGGACTCTTGAGGGAGAAAGCTCTATTGTATTATTCATTGTATCTCTGCAATTTTGGCAAAGGAAGAAAGACCAGGGTTTTGCAGTCCTTTTTGGGATTCCTGTGGTTACATGTATTGATGGTGTGTTTCTCTTTGTACTTGTAAGTTTGTTATGTGAATCATATTCTTACTTTTCCTTCTGCAAATTAGGCAAATGAAGTGTTAAAGTAGAATTCATGATTGCCATGCTCTGCTTTTAAGTTTGCTTAATATTTATGTTTTCATCTGTCTAAAGAGAACTCTTGAAGGTTTCTTGCTCTCTTTATCTCCTCATCGGTCATTCCTGTCCATTCACTTAATTCAAAGGCATCAATACAGTCTCCTACCTTGCCCCAAAGAACCCCCTGCAAAAACTGTGTCCAATCCCCGCACCCAGAATTGCCTTTCTCCAACTTTCCACCAAAACCCTAAAAATCCCAAATCAAACCTTTTTATCAGTTTACTAGCCTAAAATCAGTGTTCTTATATTGGTTATCTCTGCCCGTTGAAGATCTTTGCCGAGATAGACCGGAGAGAGCCCTCTCCTGCCCCGTAGGGCTAGCTACGAGGCTAAGTGGTTTGATGTTGCCTTGAAGTTTACCTTTCTCAGCCTGAGGTGAAATTTCAAGCGCTAACAGAAGTGACGAGATCCTATTTATCGGTGAAGATGTAGGTTATAGGGGCTCCAAGATCGCTCTTTCTCATGAATGTTTATGGGCCTAAAAGAATAGAGGAGAAACTCAAAATCCTTCAAGATTTGAAAGAGCTAAGAAGCAAGAAAGAACATCTCCCTCAGGTTCTAGGTTGGGATTTAAATATGATAACCTCCCTATTAGAGAAAAAGGGGGGCCAAATATGCATTGACATGGAAACTACCAATGGCTAATCTAATTGACATGGAGCAATAAGCACGAAGGGAAGCATCGAGTCATGTCAAGACTTGAAAAACTTTTAATTCAAGGATTTGTTGATGAGAGGGATAGATGCGAAAGAAAATATCCTTCCCTGCATAGGATCATATCATTGATCAGTGATATTAATGATCACGATGTTGGGAACCCCTAAAAATAGGCCATTCATATTTGAGGCATTCTGGTTAGATCATCCCACCTTCATGGAAAATATCAAACAATGGTGGGGAGAACCAATCCTAGTCTGAGGTTCCAAGATGTACATATTATAGGAAAGGTTAAAATACATAAAATTGAGATTAAATTAGTGGAACAAGATGGAATTTGATAATATCTTCAAGAAAAAAAGGACTTAGAACAGAAGATGGAGACATTAAAACAGACATTGATTGCAGAAGGCTATTCGAAGGAGAGAAGAAGAGAGGAGACATAGCTGCCGAATAAGTGGGAGGATAGATGTAGACAAGTTGAAATTTTATGGAGACATAAATATCAAGTGTTATGGCTTAGAGAGGGTGAGAAGAACAATATGTTATTTCACCATTCAATGATTGAACATAGGAATTACAATCAAATACTCAGTATTAGGGATGAAAGGGGGTACACATATGAAGTGCATCAAGATATTAAACAAGTCTTGCTTCAAGATTCCAAAATATTACAGAGGATCCCCAAGTGGATAGGAGGGATAATATTCAAAGGATAGTTAGGAATATCCCTAAGTTGATCACAAAAGAACACAATAAGAACCTAAATAAATCTATCTCCATGGAAGAGGTGGCACAATCCATAAATTAGATGCCCAATTCCAAATCTCCTAGACCAGATGGATTTACTTTTGACTTCTTCAAGGCGTGCTAGGAAATAATTAAAACTGATATATATGAGGTTGTTGTAGACTCTCAAGACTCATCAACCGTCCTGAAAGCTTTAAATTCGACCTTTATCACCCTTATTATGAAGGAATAGAAGGCTAGCACCCTTGATAAATTCAAGCCAATAGCCCTATGTAATGTGTTATACAAGATCATATCCAAAGTAGCAACAAACAAGATGAAAACGGTTCTTCCATATATGATCTAAGAAGAATTGTATGGGCTTGTTGAGGGAAGAAAAATCTTGGATAATGTGATTCTTGCACATGAGGTAGCTCATTCATTGAAGACCTAGAAAAAGGCAGGTGTGATTATTCAATATGACTTGTTGAAGGCTTATGATAAGATAAGTTGGGACTATATGGAATCAACACTAGGGGATTTTGGCTTAGACAATCAATGGATCATTTTGATTATGGCTTTGGTGACATCCCCCATTTTTCAATCCTGTTAAATGGAGCACTGGCGAAACCTTTCTTCCCATCCCGAGGTATCCAGCAATGGGACCTTCTATCTCCCTTCCTATTTATCATAATGATGGAAGGACTTGGGAGGGAAATCTCTACTGCAAACAGAGAATATGATATAAAGGGCCTTAAATTTCATGAAGAAACTCAGGATACAATGCACAACATTTTGTTGAAATACCATGTTGCATGATATTCCAATAGTAAAGGAGGCCCATTCTTTTAAGCTCATCCTGGACACCTTTACATCTGCCTCAGGTATAGAGATAAACCAATCCAAGTCCATGATTTTTTCTATAACACTCATATTTCTATCCAGTGAAGTTTAACTACCATATTATGTTTCCAAAGAAAATACCTCCCATCAAATTACCTTGGGGTCCCTCTAACGGTGCAAGCCTGGAATAAATCCATTGGGAAAAGGTTATCTCAAACATTGAGGAAGGGCTGAAACATGGACTGTTAGAGCTTTGAATCTCATTAGTCATATGACACTGACAAAGGTGGTGCTACAAGCTATTTTGGGTTACATGCTATATATCCTCCCTGCACCCATGTGTGGTGCAGGTAAATTCTCACTGTGGAGACAAACAATTCCTCTAGCCCGAGAGAGCAGGTCTGTCCACAAACAAACAATCTATGGAAAATCTCCTTAATATAGAATCAAATAAGAGGGCCTACCTCTCATTAGGAGATTTTTGAGGTCTAAAATGGGCCTCCTAAGAAAAATGTACAACCAAAATAAACTTTATAAGAAACAATAGGATTCAAGATGATGATGTCAACCATGGGGGGTGATTCACCATTTTTGGAGTAAAAAAGTACAAAGATTAAAAAAATAATAATAATAAAAATATTTTTTAACTTGTATTTACAACTTATATCTCTAAGTTTTTACTCAAATTTCGATTGGGAGTACTGGTTGGATGCAAAATTTAGTTCCTATTCCAAGGAGTACCCATGTTGCATACTTTCAATGGACCTTACTACATGAAAAATGAGAAATACAAGAAAAAACATGATTGCAAACACGTTTTTAATGTATTTTTCATTTTTTGTGTAATAGGGTCCATTGAAAGTATGCAACATGGGTACCCTTGGTTGAGGAATCAAATTCTGCATCCAACAAGTGTTTCCACTTGAAATATGAGTAAACCCATATGGATATAAGTTGAAAATACGAGTTAAAAAAGTAGTTTTGTCTTTTTTCCCTCTAAAATTTGATAATGTAATCTAATCTTATTTTATTATTTCAACTATTATTTTATAATTTCCTTAGGAGGCCCATTTTAGACCTCAAAAATCCCCTAATGTAGAACGCTATTCTGCTTGGTGATGATCTCGCTTCCTTATTCCAACTACTTTCCATTTCCTTCCTTCGAATACTTGAAACAAGCAAACGAACAACAACAACAAACATGATAGCATACAATATTGTATTCAACCTACTTAACAGGTCAAGGAACATTAAGCCATCAAATGTAAGATAACACCTCAATTTAGGAAATAAATCAATATTTGTATTCATATAAGTTTAGAAACAGATTACAGCCAATGCCTTGACGTTGCTGGTCTCATTCAACGTATACGGGTTCCCACACTTCTGCTAGCATCTCATGGATAGCCCCAACAATGGAAGTTTTAAGGCCTCTTCCCTTTAGTCTCAAACCAAACCAAACATATTATTCTCCCTCAAACATACACTAGAAAGCTACAAGCCATAGATGTATTGTTGATTATTCAAGCTCCAAAAATACCAATACTGAAAAAACTAGTGAAGCTTGTAAAAGGAGGGGTTTATATAGCTTGGATAGAGGGGAGATGGTTCCTCTTATCATGGGAGAAGCCTTATCTCTTGGGTTTGTTCATCCTAATAAGGGAAAGGAACCCAAACTATCTTCCTCGGCTCCATCTAGCCCAACCATTTAACGTACTTCCGTTATGAAGCTTCTAGACCAGGAAGCTTCGACTCCATATTTAAAAAACTTGCCAAAAGGGGATCGACGTGACTGAGAAAAGGCTCAGTAGCATTGTACGATGCTAGTCCTAGTTTTAATCTCTATAAATCAGCATGATGAAACTGGTCAGTAGCGCCGCTCTTGTAAATTGGGGTAAAAGAAAGATTCTTGGGAAATGATGAAAAAGGGAAATGTTATGCTCATGAAGAGGGACATAATGGGAGTTTCTTCATGATGGGAAAACACATGAGGGTCACTATATAGGTCCTCTGGGATTGTGGAATGGAGAGTACAGAGACAGTGACAAAATTCTTTGTAACAGATGCCCCCTAAAGCGTGAAGGCCGAACTAGAGAGAGGGGTGAAATGCTTTACAAATAGATGCGGGGAACTAGAGTTTGTCATCAAAAACTTGTAAGCAAGCATACATGTACATATATGAAATTTGATAGTCATGCCTGATAAACATGAGAGGCATATAACATACATGAATCCATGGTATACGTGCAACTATCCATCAAGAAAAAGATCATGTGCATGGATCCTCGACATGGACACAACCATCTGACTGGAGGGATCATATGAAATAGATCCACGACATGGGTGCAACCATATGTCTAAAGAATCATGTATATAATCATGAATGACTTATTACTCCTCACAACCTGGACCTTTGTAATTTAATCCCAGGGTCTTGCACTCCAACATGACTCGATCAAAGTACAAATTCTAACATGTGAATAAATGTGTTGAAGTCGAACATGTTAGAAAGTCACTTGATTACTGGCCAATGATGTGAACCATTAACAAGCGCGAGAGAAACCACCAATAATTACAATGACTCTCAAGGTACCAGCAGCACAATTCACGGGGTGTGAATAAGGAACTAAAGTCGAACACCCATGAAATCATTCGATCGAAGGCCAATGATGATAACCTACCGTCGAGTGCGAAGAACTTGTCATTGAGGCATGCTAGCTCAAAGGTACTGGAAATGTGTTTCTAGATCAACTTCCTTAATAATGAGTTGAAGTCGATAGGAAGAGACCATGTCGAAGGAGGGCCCAAATGTATCCCACATCATCGAAACGAGATAAGGGGATGCAAATGATTTCAGATGATACAGAGAATCAGGAGTAAGTGTAACTACAGAAGGACTAACTCTTGAACATATCAGCGACATGACTCCAAAGTTTGGAAGATTTTGGATCCATAGGATCGATGTTCATGATGACATGGTAGAGATCAAATGGAAGGAAAAAATGAACAGCCCAACCCAGGACGGTCAATGATGAAAAGGAGGATATCCCAACCCGACACGAAGCAAAAAGTGTCATGTTCAAGAGTGACCTGCCGACATGACTGATAGAATTTCCCATTTTCCCCCACCATTTCTGGCAGGTACCCAAATTATTTTTTATCGCAAGCTTGAAGGGGATAGCATGTGCTTGCACTATAAGTTCATCCTTCAGACAAATCCAACCTAGTAAGTTTAATGAGCCCTAGGAAGGAGAAGCTCATGTCTGTCATGGTGACGAATTCGATGTCGTTTAATGTTTTAACAAGTATGATAAAGGTGTAACTCAGTATCTTTTTCATGTTTAGAGAGTTTGAAAAAGACATGGAAAAGAAAACTCCGCATGGTCCCTTTTCGTACATTTGTGTCTTTCTAGCCCGAAAAGGTAGAAAATGATACTTGAGAGAACAACTTGACCATTTCAGTCAAGGAGTACCTTTCTTTTTAAATAGTTTATCCCAGCCTGAAAAAGGGGTAAATGTATAATGGATAAATGAAGTTTTGCAACCTTTAACGAGTTCAAAAATGACAAGAGCTCGACAATATTTTCATGTTTTAAGAGTCGGAAAATGGCTGAAAGCAGACCCCCCGTTTTATTCTCTTTAACGAGTCAAAAAAGGGAAAAAATATTCAACAATCTTTTACGATTCATAAAAGAGCTTAAAGGTGAATATTTTCATCTTTTATGAGTCAAAAAAGAGCTTAAAGGTGACTCGTCCTGGAGGAACAAGTGGTATAAAGAGTAGCAACTGGTTCCAACATTGGAGGATATACTCAAAACATGTAATGGTCAAGAGACTGGCTAATAAAACCACTCATTACTGCGGTTCCTCAGGAAAGGAAAAAACAACCAAGTGAAAGCATATGATCAGCCAAAAAGATGGTGGCGATGGAACAAAACAACCAAGGATCATCTAGCAGAAATAAACTGATTAAAATAGAAATCACGAGATGTAAATCGGGCATGGGTTCATTTTTACACAAGCTTGAACCATGGAGAACTCTACTTGGATTTAGTTTCATGTTTACACAAGCTTGAAATGAAAAACTATGCTTGAGATATGTTTGCATGCCCCCGTTATAATGACTCAATTCGAGGTACATGCCCCCCAAGCCTCATTTCATTCAACTAGGTGAATGGAATGAAGGTTAACTTTCGAGATCCAGGAAAGACTCGATTGGGATTATATGAGATCTTAATCAAAGAATCGATTTGGAAAAGGGAGGTGCTACATTTTTTAATGAGGTTGACACAGGAAAAGAACTATCCTCGAGGCCCTTGTTTCATTTGTTAACGAGCTTGACACAATACAATGAACTATGTTTGCACTCCTTGTTTCATTTTTTAACGAGGTTGAAACAAGACTAGGAATTATGTTCGCACTCCTTGATTACTTTTTTTAACAAGATTGTCACAAGACAAGGAACCATCCTCATGACTCCTTGTTTCATTGTTTAATGAGGTTGACACAAGACCAAGAACTATCCTCACGATGTTTGTTCATGACCCATAAGAGAACATGGCTCCCAAGAGGTCTTCACTAGATGGAAAACCACACTCAGGAGAAATACATGTCATTTGGTACCAAAGACAAATTGGGTTCCAATTCCCCCAGTACATAATGTACAATACCATCTGTGTGAACATCAACAGATGCAGAGACGGAACATGTAGCCACATAATTGACCTCTGGAAGGGAAGGTACTGCGAGCCGATAGGGGACGATGGTTGTAAAGGAGTCGCCTGGTGACCAATGAATGACAGTTGATCAATGGTCACAATTCTCCCTTCGTGCGGAAAACAAGCCACACAGAAAAGTGAAGAAACAATTGCTCCCATGACATAAACATAGTTGCGTCCAAGGAGAAGATTGAAATCTAAGGGACCTTGGACTACCATCACATCTATATAGACAATCTTTCCTCCCAAATTAATAGGGAGCTTCGGAAGGACTCCCAAGGGTTGACTAGATCCTCTGTTGAAAGCCAACAAATTCTGAGTGACATGCACAAGCTGTGGGGAGCCCAAATCTTGCCAAGTGGTATAAGACATGATACTAACAGACACACCTTCATCTAATATAATGCCATGTACTACCATATTATAGGCTTGTACTGTGATCTGGAAAGGCACATAAGATGGGAGGTGGAAAGCAGTCAATTGACTCTAGTCAAAAGAAACGACAGAACTACTTGGTGGGGGTATCATATGATTGCCCCCATGCCCTACAGAAGAAGGAGAAGGACTCTTCTGAACAACTGGGATGAGAGGGTCACTCTTCAATTCATGAGAATCTAAGGAGACGAGAAGAACATGAGCAATATGATAACTACTCTCTTCGGGAACAGAGTAAAAAACTGAAGGCGGAGCCAATTCAACACTCTCTTCGACCAACGGTCAGTTGGGAATAGACACAAGAGAGTCATGCTCAGGAAGAGTAGGATGGGAAATAGATGAATCCAAGTGAGGGTTAAGAAAGCCTCTGATAACCAATAGGATGTTGGGGTTGAGGAGCTGTAAGGATTTCTAAAATTTTGGAAGCTTTATCCATAAGAGGACAAAGGTGAAGAAGATGCTTCCCTTCACATAACCTACAGGGGAATCTAATATTTTCCTTCTTCTTACCATCATTAGTTGAAGGTGTAGCATCGACATGATCTCCAAATGTCGATGGGGATGGTCGATTCAGGTCTTGAGACCATACCTCTATGACTAGGAATGCCAGGATAGTCTTGAAGGAGATGGTCACCCTTACACAACTTGCAAGGGAACCTAACCTTCCGTGGAGGATCAGAAGGTTTTTTTACAGTTGGTGAATTTGGAGTAACAGTTGCACGGTTAGCCTCTCTCTTATCTGATTTCTTCTTCTTCGTCTTCTTCTTCTTCTTCTTAGCCTCCTGGTTACTGGATTTCAAACTTTCACTAGGCGAAGTAGAAGGCGAAGATGAAGAAACATGGGAAGAAGGTGAGAGGTTGACCTTAGAATAAACGTGATCTGATTCAGATGAAGGAGATGGTTGGATAGGAGTTGGGACACTCGAGACCACCGAGGTCAAAAATAACTAGATAGGTAAACCAATGGTTAACCCAGGGAGGGATTGCCATATAAGGAGCACCAACATTTCCAAAAGAAGGAAAAGGACCAGGATTCCCATCTAAGGGGAATCCTTGACTGGTAGACTCAAGAAATGTTTCCACTGGAAATGAACCTAAAGAATCACTAAGGAAGATAACTTTAACCAAGAATATTTCGCAGGTAGTTAATTTTAAGACACTGAAACAAAACTTTTCCTTTTTCATATTTTAGGAGTCGAGAAAAGGATGAAAGGTGACTCTATTCGCTTCCAAATTTAAAATGAGCTCGAAAAGACAACCGATCGGTGATCTTTTCAATTTAAAGAGTAAAAAAGACTAAAATGAATACTCTGGATAATCTACGCAAAAGGGATTACCAGGTAACCGTGAATTGCAGAATACCTCCCGACGAACAAAAAAGTACGAGTAGGCAATCTCCCCAAATGATGTGTTTGGTGTATCACATTTACAAGGTGGCAGACTCGACTTCCTATAGATAAAGGATTGAAAACCTAGTGGGGTCTCCCTTTATAGATGCGATGGTATGGGGAGCACAAGTCCTTACTAGTGCTGTCTTCCAAAGCGAACGACAACTGCTAGGTTTAAAGACACCGGAACATGTCTCTAGCCTAGACCTTCTAAATATAAGTGTTAAGTTTCAATGCTTCCTTAGGTTAATTCAATAGATTTTAACGGATGATCTTGAATTAGGTTTCAATTACAAGGCCCTACTGTTGTCAACTGAAAAAAACTCCTACATGCAGCGATATGAGAAAGGAAATATTTTTCTTTGATGAAAGTTAATACGAATTGAAAGATAGAGAACACACAATCATTGCAACAATCAAAGAATAAAATGTTTCACTAATAAATCTCCAAAATGCACTAAATCTTCCTATCGAATGCACTTCAACTAGTCCTTTTAATAGTGAAGAAAATTCATTTCTTTTCGAATACAAATGATGATGTGACTCTAGTCTTCAATGATGCTAGCTAATGTAACATATTGATTCAATAAACTAGAATTATGTATTTTTCAATGGAATGATAACATGAATCTTTCACAAACACTTTAATGAAAAATTTTCAAAACAATCAACATCAATCAAATGGAAAGCATGAAAAGAGATTCCTTCCAAACCAATGATGCAAAAATTCAATCAAGAACAAGATGAGCAATGTAATCTATGCACAAAAAGAGACACTTAATCAAGAGAAGAACAAACAAAACTTTTCAAACTTGTTAATTGAAATCAAAGCGATAGAAGGACTAAAAAACGAAAATGCAAGGAGCAACTAACCAACAAATTGACTTGCTGAGCACACAAATAGTGGAATGGATGACAACCTAGATTCCCTAGGGCCACAAACCATCCAAAGACTCAAAAATAAAGTAAAAGAAGGCAAACCAAACAAGCACACAAACAGATCTTATAGAGCTTTCTAGTCAGGGAGAACACAGTCAAAACAAGCTAAGAGACGGGAATTAGCGTGACTGCCTAATTGACAACAAGCACCAAAATGGGGTCGATGCGACTGCTTTTGAGAAACTCACGTTGATCGACGTGACTGTCATAAAAATAAAGGTGCTGACCAAGGATTTAAGGAAAAAAATAAAAAATTTCAAAGGCTAAAACTAGACTTGCCACTATAAATTTCAAGCTCAAAGTAGTAAACCAGGCAAAGCATAGAACACTAAAGGGAAATGGTGATACTAGAAAATTTCACACAAAACCATAAAATGACAATCAATCAAACAGAAGGATTGGCTCCCCAGCGGAATCACCAATTTGTGGTGCAAGTAAATTCTCAGTGCGGACACAAACAATTCCTCTAGCCTGAGAGAGCAGGTCTAGCCACAAACAAACAATCTATGGAAAATATCCTTAAGCTAGAATAAAATAAGAGGGCCTACCTCTTAGAATGCTATTATTCTTGGTGATGATCCTACTTCCTTATTCTAGCTGCTTTCTGTTTCTTTCCTTTGAATACCTGAAACAAGCAAACAAACAACAACAAGAAACGTGATAGCATACACTATTGTATTCAACCTACTTAACAGTTCAAGGAACATTAAGCCATCAAATGTAAGATAAAAATTCAATGTAGGAAATCAATCAATAGTTGTATTCATATAAGTTCAGAAAGAGATACAACCAATTCCTTGATGTTGTTGGTCTCCTCTGACGTGTCTGCGTTCCCACAATTCTGCTAGCATCTCATGGATAGCCCCAACAATGGAAGTTTTAAGGCCTCTTCCCTTTAGTCTCAAACCAAACCAAACACACTATTCTCCCTCAAAAATACACTAGAAAGCTACAACCTATATATGTCTTGCTGATTATTCAAGCTCCAAAAATACCAATACTGAAAAAACTAGTGAAGCTTGTAAAAGGAGGGGTTTATATAGCTTGGATAGAGGGGAGATGGTTCCTCTTATCATGGCAGAAGCCTTATCTCTTGGGTTTTTTCCATCCTAATAGGGGAAAGGAACCCAAACTGTCTTCCTCAGCTTCATCCAGCCCAACCATTTACTGGACTTCCATTATGAAGCTTTTAGACCAGGAAGCTTTGACTCCATATTTAAAAACTTTCCAAAAGAGGATTAGCACAATTGAGAAAAGGCTCAGTAGCGTCGTACGACACTAGTCCTAGTTTTAATCTCTGCAAATCAGCGCGAGGAGGAAACTGGTCAGTAGCATCAGTCTTGTAAACTTGGGTAAAAGGAAGATTCTTGGGATATGATGCAAAAGGGAAATGTTATACTCATGAAGAGGGACATAATGGGAGTTTCTTCATGATGGGAAAACACATGAGGGTCACTGTAGAGGTCCTCCAGGATCATGGAACGGGGACTACAGGGACAGTGACAAAATGTTGTGTAACACTAAGGGAGTGTTGCAAAATATTAGGGATATCTAGAAAAACTTCCTGTGGCGAGGGGCAGAGGAAAAACATAAATAGGCGTTAGTGGCTTGGAATAGAGTTTTCAAATGGAAATATGTAGGAGGTATTTGTCTTCAGGATCTAGAGATAACCAATAAAGAAAATGGAGAAAATGAATGGTGGAGATGGTCAAAAGGGGGGGTCGACACCATGGGAAAGGTTGTGGAAATCAAAATATGAACCTAATTTCCACACAAAAGACGTAGTCCGATTATCGAGTTCCATTCAGGGGTTGGAAATTTTGAATTTAGGATGGAATAATAGAGGAATCATATAACAACACTACTTCTAGGAAATTAGAAATGAGAGGAAGGCCATATTCTGGTAGGATGTGTAGCAAAAACAATCAAATTTATGTAGGGAGGATTGGTGTCCCTTCCAACTAAGCATGGAAAACCAGGGGTATAGAAAATTCCACCAATTCTGGGATCAAGGACTAGATAACAACAAATGGAGGTGATGGAATTTCAACATCCTTTAGCATCCAGCCTAGAATGAATTAGATATTTAGCGTCTAACAAAGGAAATAAGCAGGCGAAGAATTTTGTTCAATGATGACTAGGACCAAATAAGAATGGGGAAAAAAGAAGGAGGGGAGTTCAATATTAAGGAAGCCAAATCTTATCCCAGTGAGGGACACACCAGTACAAATGACCAATCATGGAGAAAATAATGGATGGCACCACATTGGCCAAAATTTAAACTTTTAATGTGGTTGATCTTACACTGGAAGGTTCTAACCTGGAACAATCTACTAAAGAGAGGATTTATAGGTCCCTCTTGGTGTTTCCTCTACAAAAATGCAGAAGAAACTCTTAATCATCTACTGAACACCTGCAACTATATGGAAGCACAATGGGATAGGAGGATTTTCATATTTCAAAAAACAGACCAGAACCAGGAGAGTATATAGGAAATAGTAAAGAAATGGTGTTTGTAGTATACAAAAAACAAGATGGTAAACCTTACCTGTAATTTTATTTCGGGTTTCATCCTCTGATAAATCTGGAAGGAGTACAACCGATGAATATTCTATGATAAGAAGCTCCCTATAGATAACCTGGTAGAAGGAATAAGGCGTAAGATAAAGGAAATGATAATTAGCAGAGGAACTCAACTTTCAAAGGAACATCCATCCCCCAAGGAATCACAAATTCTAAAGTATTTCAATATGGAATACCTAAGTGGGTAGGATCATCAAGCAAGAGAATGACATATCCAACTGGGATTTGTAGTCTGGGTAGCTCCCTCTGAAGGCTTCATGAAGCTGAACTTTGATGGGGCGTCGAAAGGGAACCTGAGAAACGTAAGGGCTAGAGGAGTCTTTCGGGATTGGACAAACAAAATGTGCAAAGTAAATTTCATAAACCTGGGCCATGTCTCAAACAATGTACTATAATTCTAGGCCCTAGAGCATGGGATAGAAATGATGGTTTAGGAAGGAATGATGAACATTATTTTCAAAGGTGACTTCACGTTAGCCATCCAAGTGGCACGTAGGTTACAATGTGGCACACATTTAAGTAAAGTAACATGAAACGGGTGCATGGACCTCTCAATCCAACGCATTCAAAAAAATCTGGAGGTGTTGAAAACTGTGGATTTCATCTTAGTTCGACGGTCAACAAATGCACTAGCGAACATGGTGGAAAATGAAGCAGTAGAAAGTGACCATTCTCTAATCAACATGGCATGGGAGGAGTTACCTGAGGGTCATTTAAGGGAGGAATGTTGCAGGTTGGAAAAGAGAGATCACTCCACGTCATTAATGTAGGTCAATAGAAAGGGGGTAGCCCCAAATTATGACAATGACCCACCCAGTTATGAAAATGACTAATCCCTCATTATGGAAAAAAAAAGTAGAGGTTGATTGGGATATAACAAGGGGTACAAGTTTTCTATACAAGGATATAATGACAGTTGATTATGGGAAGAAGGATATTTCCTCTATAATAAATTGTCATTCGGATCGCCTCATTAATACGAGAGTGCACGGAGAGGAGTGGGAAGGTACGACATCAAGAGGGGTAGAGTATAGGAGTAGGTTCATGATGTTTATGACTCAGTACAGACTGCTCAGAGGGTTGAATGAGAGGGAGGATGCTTGCAGGCACACACGAACAAACAACATCGCTGGCAGTTCGCAGTTACCAAAAATGGAGAGGGAAAGTACTCAAAAATAGATGAGGCAAGTCACGTCATGGGTGTCACCTTTAATCGTCATTGGGTGGTAGGTATTATCAACTTAAGGCAGAACACTAAAAGGTAGTGTGACCATGAGTTTGTGGTATTAATTTCAGTAAGAGCAATCAAAATTTCAGGGGGTGCAATGGGTAAGAGTTGAAGTGTGGGAGGTAGGCCAAGAGGGAGGCCCTGAGTGGATGCTCAGGGCTCTCATTCCAATAAACGAACATGCAGGGAGGAAGCAATAAGGGATGTTGCTAACAATTACCAAACGATAATCCCGCAGAAAGGGAAGGAGATAGTGGAAGTCTACGAGAGTGAGGTTTGAAGGCAGCATAGGGTTGTCCCTAAAGGTAGAATATAGGAGGAAGTGGATTGGATTATTGACAACAGGATATCCAGAACACAGATGAATGTGTACCTCAAGACCCTGAAGACCGCTTGGCAAGCCAAGAATTTAGTGGGGAAGTTGAAAGCAAACGCAATGGAGGAGAGGACTAAGAGGAATCTCAAGATAGAGATCCAGTTAAAGTCTATAGATCAATGCTTGAGAGGAATTAAAGAGGTTCTCAAGGGTTTAATGATCATAGAAAAATTGCAAGCTGGAAGAATTGGGGAGATGAACACAATGTTCTCAATCTATCTAAAGTATATTCACACCGTGGATATCTCGTTGGGTGAAGAGAAAGGAGCTACAAACTGTTAGAGAAAATATAGAGTGGGGGAGGCAAGCAATTTTGGAGGCAATCCACTGACGACCTTAGAGGATCCAACGACAACTCCTAGGGAAGATCCAAGGGCGGTGCCAGTAACGACAACAACTCCAACCAAATACGACTATGCTTGGTGATACATATTCTTAATTGTTCATGGCGTTGACCAATATTCTGTTTAATTTCATTTTTTGTTTTTATAGGAAATATTGTAGTTATTTTGTCAAGTTTAGGTTTGAAGAACAAAGTTGTAAAGTTATCAAGATAGGCAGACTTGCAAATAGTAGTAGTGGGAAGGGGCAGTTTTTTGAACTGTATATGGGGTATCAAAGATAGAAAAATCCGATGGCATGCCTAGTTAAATGTGTGATCAAGACAATCTTCTTTTGTAGCTGGTTTTGTTTCCAATCTAACAGACCAGTTGTTGTTTTTGTAGTATGTGTTTATTTAGTAATATAATGAATCTATATTGACTTAAAAAAAAAAAGGATTCAAACCAAGCTAACTAATTTAGCTAGATATATCCTATATGGATATTTAATGATATTGTTGAATTACAATGAAATATATGGTCTTCATTGTTTATGCATGTTAATGAATGTGATTGATGAATCATGATAAGAACGGTTTTTTCTCTCTCTACGCAATACATGTTTAGATGATTATAATATTGACATGATGTTGTATTAGCATGTGGTTCTATTTATGATAATGATGTAATGCTATGTCTTTGATATATGTGCTTTTGTTATGAAATTTCATGGAGTTATGACATGTGATAATTTCATATAATTTTAGTGATTTGGTTTCATGTTGATAGGTGTTACTAATTGATAGGAAATCCATCAATGGTCGAGAGGGCTAGTTTACTTGATGATCTCATGGGAACCCATACCTATGAGGGAGAATATGTAACACCATATGGGATGGGCACAAACTCAATCAACACGACTTATAACAATGTTTCTTTTTCCTTGTATAACTCTCGATGGGTTATGAGACCATCTTAAGGAGCCTGAGTGCCTGATGTTGGAGTTGGGATGTCAAAGTCTAAAAGTGGGTGTGGGACTTTGATGCCTGGGGTTATACCTAGTAGGATATGTGAGGGAGTTTGGGTCAACCTTTTGAGATGCCTGGGGCCATTGAGTACTAGGACTGGATGCCTGCCATTTGGGGTAGTTGAGGTTTGAGCTTTGAAGCTTATTATACATCGATGGGGCTTTATTCCTAGTTTTGGAAGTTAAGAAAGAGGACTTGAGATTCCTCGAGATTTCCCCAATGTTGTGATGTAACTTTCAATTCCTATTGTGGTCATTTAGGTGGCCTTATACTAGTTCAACAAAGGGTATTGGGTATATGTGAAGTAATAAATAAATAAAATAATAAATAAGTTCCTTGAAGGGGAGCGAGTATGTAATGCCTCATATTAATAAATCAATAAATAATAATAATAATAATAATAATAAATGACATAAAAAACAATAAAAAACTAAGAATGTTGATAAATAAATAAAGAAAATATAATAATAGTAATTAATTAAAATAAAAAATAATAAAGAGAAGATAAGAATAGTAAATAAATAAAAATAGTAAGAATAATTAAAGTGAACAAAAAGTAAAAAATAATAAAATAAGCAAAAATCAAATTAAGAAAAATGAAGGAAAACTTAAAACAAAATAGAAGTTGACATTATGACACATGGAGTGTGTGCATGAACATCCCCTTTCCATTTTTGGAACAAATTGTTCTATTTAATGAATGAAAAGGGGATGAGAGACATTCTTTCTTTCTAGAGGAGAATTATAAGAGAGTATGATTTATTGGTTGTAGTAATTGATTAAGGACTCGAGGGTGACTAGCTATAGAAAGATTCAATGCAACTAATCCTATGATTGGGCAGAGAGTCATCCCCAAAACATTGTTGCGGTCAACAAGATATGAATAGCGCAACAACTCTGAAATCTCCAGTAAAATATATATTCGCTTTACAGGTAAATCTTATGTTTCATGGCTTGTAAATTTTATACCGTTCAATTTTTCCTTGTATTGATTATTAATAACATTGATTAATGTAAATAATTTGTATGTTTTAAATTCAAATTACATAAAATGAATTAATTAAATCAAGCAATTTATAATATTCCAACCATACGTAAGATAAACTATCAATCCTAAAACAACTAGAATACCAACCTAACAAGTTAAACAAATCAAAACTTACATTCATATATACATTATTAATCATTCATAGAAAATGAAGAAAAAATACATTAACAATGTACAAAAATAAATCTAGTGTTTTTATTTACATAACCATAACAGATTAATGGAAACTTATTCACGAAAAAATTATTCCAAACAAGTATCATTTGAGAAATTGACATAAGTTTGAGTATTATTATATCTGTCGCCGGCAAGGTACAACGTCTTCAATTTTTCATTGACTTTCTATTAGTTTTTCGTTGACTAAAAAATTTAGAATCTATCCAAAGTTTAACATTATGAAATTAAATTAATTATTTTTAAATAAAATTTATTTCTATTTATTTGGTTGAAATGTCTCCCCTCTTATTTTGTAATGATGGAAAGAATTGACTTTTGTGTACTTTATTATTAATTACTATGTACAATACATATAAATAATTTGAAAAATATTATTATATATTAATTACTATGTACCATAAACATAAATGATTTGTAATTAAATTCAAAACTTCCATTTTCTTATTGGTGTAAAACATTGAATGGACAATTTTTATGGTTTTATTTTTTTAATTTACAACAAAATAATTTGAAAAAAATAATGTGTACAATTTGTACAACTCTCATTATATCAATCTATACTCTAATGACATGACATCTGTACTATGATATGAGCATTATATAAAAAAAAATTGTGATCATTCAATATTAAATAAATAATTATTAACTTGTTATCCTTCTCTTTAATGTCAACTATATATATATATATATATATATATATATATATATAACCTTTATCTTAATTGTTTAATTATATTAAAACAATTAATTAAAAAAATATTAAACAAATATTCATATAACTCATTTTACAATTTTATTATTGTTTGGAGTACATACACATCATGATATTAAAATATTTTATTAATGCTAGCTATCTAGCTTTGTTTTTTTCACTTACTGGTTCACGGATACCCGGGTCAGTGGATAGCGGCTACGTCCAGGGTTTTTTAAAGGGCATCAATACCCCTCGACCTATTTACTGACCTAACCCCAAGAGCTTTCAGGATTCGACCCTGTGACCTCCCATTGGCGAGGCACTTGATTTGACCGATTAAACTAACTCTTGGGGCTACTATGTAGCTTTGTTAAATAGTAGAGTAAAATTTTCAAGAACAATTAGAATTTCATAATAAAAAATGGCCTAAATACTCTCTCTTCAAAAAATTATTTTTAAATTAAAAAATTAAAGAAATGAGAATTTGTTGTAACTTTCTCTGCACTGAGACATATATTATTCTACATCATTGATTCCAATTCAAAAATTCAAAATTGATAACCTGAAAAGATAGAACAACAATCATTGTGAGATGAAATGCCCCAAAGCCATCAAAATGAATTGTTAAAAAATCATTTCTCTCTCTTCCTTGCCACAAGTCAGAATGACAAACATCACCCTATGTATGTTATTTGTTCACATAATCATGAGCTACACTAGAGTTTTATTATCATCATAATCATAGTTGTTTTTCATTAGAGTTTTATTATCATCTACATGTGAACACACGTACATAAAAGGAAGATCGACATGAAGATGAATAGTAATCATTATATAAATTACAATCACCCAATAAATCAAAATGTAATGAAAAATAATTTTCAAGGTATATATAATTAAATGGCTCTCTATGGGGTAAATGGTCTTCTATATGATCTGATCTAATTAAATTAATTTTAAATATTTTTAAATATTTTTCCTTCGAGAGAAGAAGAATTGATATGGGATTTAAATTAAATAAATATCGTAATTTTCATTGATTTTAGAAAATTACATGTTGTAGATGCTTAAAAGTATATGAAGAGAAATGTGGGCAGAGCCACTTACAAAACAATACTCTAAAAGAAGTATTTCAGAAAAAGCCCTCAAACACACCAGAAAAACAAAATGGGTATGTAAACCCCAGCGAACCTGCAAAAAATATAGGAGCCCAAAAAAACCTCAAAGGGCCAATATTGAACCCCAGAGCAGACCTGTAGAGGGTAACCCACACCCATAACAATAGACAACAAAGAAAGCAAAGGTGCAACACCAAGAGAGAGGCGGCAGAAACAACCGATCAGCTCATACCCAGCACCGAACTGCCACAAGCGGAAAATAAATCCCTGAGGAGAGAAATTGAGAACAGGTAGCTCTAGATCTGGCGGTCCGGACAAGAAGGAGAGTCACGAAATGAGGAAGAGAGCAGCCAGGTTAGCCACTCCTCCCTCGCCCTCTCAAAACTTTTCCCCATAAACAGACGAACCAGATGTGAAAACAGCTGCCCCATACTTCCTCAGCAGCCTTCAGAAACCCCAACAAACCCAGCCATGTTGCAGCAGCACGAAACAAAGCAGAGACAATCACCTCAGCATCCCTGTTCTCTCAACGCTCCAAAACAACGAAAATAGGCCAACTGCAGCCAAAACAACACCCGTCTGCTACAACAAAAAACCCATCTGGTCTCAGCGAGAGAAGCAGAGGCGAAACTGGGGGCAGAGGCGGCTAGGGTCAGCCTCCTCGCCCCCGCAGAGTGGAAAAACCCTAGACCAGTAACGAAAATTTTTCTGCTCCGGCTCTTTTTGTTAAATATTTGGTAGAAGGCTTATTATTTAGATGAAATTTAAAATAAATTAAAAAAAAATATATCGCAAAGACTTCGTTGTCCTCATGAAAAATCAAAGTCTTTTTGTTAAATATTTGGTAGAAGGCTTATTATTTAGATGAAATTTAAAATAAATTAAAAAAAAATATATCGCAAAGACTTCGTTGTCCTCATGAAAAATCAAAATTCCAGTAAATGTCACATGTGGTACGATCGAAATTTGGACATCCTAAGTTTTCATCAAAATTCTAACGCAAACGCAAACGCAAACCATCATCATCAGAACCTTGGTCATCGAACCCAGAAATCTTCTCAAAATCCTTCCATTCCACATAGCCGTCGCAAATTCAAAAAACAACATTGCATTAGTCTAGCGACATCAAGTTTAAGGCCATTGTCCATCGGATTACCTACCCTTTTCTTTCGACAAAGTTGTCATATTATTCATGTTCAAGGCGTCGTCCGGTGATCTACTGACGCGAGGTGTTTTCATATGATAATATTTCAGTAGTCTCCACATTATTATTTATCATCGTAACCATCATCAGAAGACCAAGAAAAATGTCATAAGACCTCGGCACCAAAGTTCAAGTCGGTGTTTCGATGCAAATTTTTTCTTCCAACAAATTTTCCATAGCGGAGACATATTGTGCCATCGTGACTGACGTTGGAAGACCGACATGTCGCCAGTTTAAAATAAACATAATTTTTTTTTTTTTTCTATTTTTCATGTAAAGGGGAGTGGAACCAATAATTCCTTTCAAACAGACCTCAAATAGATTTTGTCTTTGGAAACATGGAATTCTTGTTTGATGGAGGAGGATAGGTATAATCTTACGACACTCCTTAACATGGACCAACAAACATTCCACCTAACTCCTAAACAATTTCTTGGAGGAGAAACATTGAATTTTATCAATCTTATTGTCGAGCTCTTTGATAGAATTATAGGTGGGTTATGCCCCCTAAGTGTCTCGTTACATTGAAGGATCATTTTATTTGCAGAGGAAGTTGCATTATCATTCATTGAAGAATTATCATAATAATACGATGAAAAACCTTATGGAGATGCAAAAGATCTAGAAAAATTGTCCTCCAGGGGTAGGAGTGGAAGAAAGGCTTAGAGTTTGGTACCCTGGTAAAAATCAAAATATGTTTTTTTACAAGTTGAACCCTTTAAAAGTCAAGGTGTGACTGATATCGTCTACCCTCCTTATCTGGAAAGAATCTAACTATTGCAAAAGTTGACAGTAAAGGTGTTCTGAAATTAAAGGCACCCACTAAGGCTCCTTTTCCATCTAAAATTAGCACTAGAAAGCTGGAATCCAACGAAATCTTGAAAACAGAAAGGTGAAATCCCAAGGGTGTTTTGAAACAATTTCCAAAGGGTGTTTTAAGGCATGAGAAATCCCAAATGAAGTAAGGAATATCACAAGAATAATAAGCAAATATGAGGAATGATTATCATATGAAGTTCATAGTCAAAAGAGTCAGATATTGAGTGAAGTTTCTCTAATAACCCCATCTCAAAATTCTTTGACTAAAATTGGACCTTAGGCAAATCCATTCCCATCTTTCTAAAGTGTGCTTGATGTTACATTGAGTTCCCAATAGACATGCAAGTAGAGGATGTGAGAAAATAAAGGGGGTATATCCTTGTAAAGTGAGAGGTTGTAATATGATATTATAAATGATTTTCTTATCTTGCATCCATTTGATGACCAATGATGAATTTCCAAACATGTGAATTTTTGATATGTTTTTAAATGAGGCTAGTTTAAGAAGAGTAAGGAGAGCTAGTAATTTAGCCCTATTATTGGAGCCTAAGCCCATATTAGCTCAGAGATGAAAGTAATGAGAGTTGCTAAGAAAAATGACTATATTATTTCCACATAAAGAATCAGAAACTTGATAAGCCTTGTAAAAAGATCCCCCATAGAAAAGTATTGTCCACCATCAATTCTCCAACCATCCTAGTCTTGGAAACCCATCCATTGGGTTTATAGAACTAAGCAAGAAAAATTGTATTCATGGAAATCTAGAAAGTTTGTAGTAGTTGATCTTCAAGATAATGGAGTTTTGCACAAGCCAAATGCCCCACACTATAAGGAAAGGGACAACATGATAGCATTTGAGAGCCCTATTACTAAACTAATTCTAGATTCCATCTTTGACTTTGTCACAACACCATGTTGAATCAAGGCCAACCCACTTGATAATATATTTTCAAACTTGAAGTGTGTAAACATATATAGTGAAAGGATGAGAGGTTATTTCCTAACCTACTTTACATAGAAGATAAATTCTAGGCCTACATCTTCCTTTGTTTGTAAGTAATCCCATATGGCGATAGCTTTTATTAAATGCAAATTGTTTCAAGCTAGCTTCCTATAAATGAAAGTGACAACTGACAAAAAAAAAAAATTGAACTATACTATTTACTTTTTTGAGGATAATTATAGTTTTACCACAATCTACTTATCATCAAATTTCAATTCAAAAACCAAATAATGCCCTAGCAATAACATGGAGTAAACCATCTATTGTTAGGCCATATTGTGACATTCATCCCATTAGAAAGTATTAAAATTACCTAATATACTTCTCAATTCCATGAAGAGTACAATGTTTTTGATTTTTTTCTCGTGAAGAAGCAAACACATGAGGCTGAAAAAGAGTTTTAGACCTCTTCTTTAATTCCTCTATCACACATCATCTGTTGGAGGGTATTTTCTTTAGACATTGCAACTACAACTCTTCCCCTTTATGAAATAGCATATGTTGTAATTGTTTGCTCCCAGAGCACTCTATCAATAGGATTTGAATTATTGGGTGGAATAGAACCAAGTTTTGAAATCCACTGCTGAAACAGTTTTGTATATTTTTAGTGCCTCCAATCATTTTCACTTTGGTATGTTTGGTTTGACTCTCAATATGAAAAAAATCTAGACATAAATGCATCTATTTGAACAATTAAGAAAGGACCCATGTATGATAAAACCCTTGAGTGGGTATTTATTCAATGCATATGCATCAAGAGAGTTGAAGGAATAAACAAAGGAAAATTATCCCTTACCTAATCACGGATGGAAAACATAATATCATGATCAAAATAACTAAGATTGTGAACCTTGTAAAAGTAGCAAAGTTCACGATGTTGACCCATCAAGGATATTAAAGAATTCCTAGAATCCTTAGAGAAGCATATGTATTATATCTCTTTGTTCTTGTAAAAAATAACAACTGCACTCGCACGAGTGATTGAATCCTTAATTGGTTGTATTTTTCCATGTTTGTTAATGAACCTCAAAAATGGAAATTTGCTATGAGGTTTTACAGCAGTAGAAACTACAACCACACTATGCTTTCTTGATATTCCAGAAAAGGAGTGATTGGGACTTTATTATTTTGAGACATAGACAAATATTTTTTTAGACCAATGTATGATGCAAGGGAAAAATTAGAACAATCTAAAATAACATTATTTGGAAGATCAGGTTGATGACTAGTGAAAGTCCTTGGTATTAGATGTTGTCTTGCTAACATTCCCTTTGCCTATAACCAATTTTAATTGCATTAGTGAGTAGTAGTCCTACTAAGGTGGAAAGATAGGGCCACTGAGGGATATCCCAATGTGATTGTTTGAAATATTGAATTTAACATGGCATAAAATAATAACCACAACAAGAAAGCCATCAAACTACACATGCATCTCTAAGCCTAATCCCACTGTGATCTTTGTAAACATGCAATATGAAAAATGCATCACAAAGACCATCAAAAATAGGGAGGGCCCACAAAGCACACAATATTTCTAAGTCATAATAATGTTGAAGCTAGAGAGAATGGAATCCCATCAACTTGGAGAGGTGGACCCAAAGACAACTTTGTACTTAACAAATCTTCCTATTTTTGTGCCTATAGTATTGATATTTGATCCTTACTAATACAATCGACAATGAACAAATTAAAAATTAATCCTTTAATATAATCCAATATCCTCAGCATACAAATGACAATAATTGTTACTCTTGGATACCCAATTAATCTACCACCCACAACAGAATCCATGCCTATAAAAACCCACACTATATGTTTGACTACTTGAAACTAAAAACAATGGCTTTCTCTCTTGAATGCCTACTTATAATGCATAAAACCATAACTATCCATGTTACTATCACAACTTGGCATATGTGAGTATTTTCAACAAATAGAAACAACTTACCAGAGTGACTATATGGAATAAAATGTATGTTGTGTGGATAAGGGGATAGGAAAGAGCTACCCAAGGTGACTACTCACAAATGGGATGCATCACAAGCTTCATTCCAACCCTGCCCCACTAGGTTATCACCTCCTCCTTCTAGAATATCTCAGCCACTGGAATATCTAAGCATCATGCAAATAATCCACCCTTGAAAGTAAGTGATAAAACATCCTCTACTTCTGCATAAAAAAATATACTTTCAGAAGGACATAGACAAGCACTATGACTTTCAACTTGGTGTAGTATAGCCGAAATTTAGCAACCAAATACATAACGCCATATTTTTCTCTTTGGTTTTGAATCACGGGAGAGATTTGACTATCCACCTTTGGGCTACTTGTTATAGACATTTTTGTGCCCTACAACTCCAAGCATGAAATGTCCATAAATCAAGGGCTCCTAAGTCCCTAAAAGTGTTGTTCTAACCCCTAAAGGAACAAGGTCAACAGATTACAACTTCTCCCAGAAGTTCTCCATGAGAAACTGCTTAGAATTGGTCAAAATAGGATCATTTCAGCTGCTCCACTGGCTAGGTGCGTTGCATTGCACCTAAATACACTGTGAGGGTGCGTTGCATTTCAAAAGTCCCTTCTGTGGGGTGCGATGGGTGAGAAATGACAAATGGCAGTGTCATTCCGCAAGGTGGAGAGACAATGGAAGCTTCTAGAATCTCCTCCTGTGACACTTGCCTCACTGAATTCGACCAAGGATGAGTAAGAGGCCTTCAGTCTCCAAGTGGAAGCAAGAACTGATAGAGAGAAGACACTAATCAAATCACAAGCTGACTCATCCTCCTTACAGATATCTATATATGGATCCCTCATCCCAGAGATCCAGAGGCTGGAATTTTGCATATTGTAAGGAATTGCTGTTGGTTTCTAGAGACAAACATCAGATTGTTGGGTGATTTATGCTTTGTTTGAGGTGAAGAGGGGCTTCTTTGCTAGGAGGTTGATGCTGGGTCGGAACCACTGGTTGTAACTCCTCCTGGATCTTTTCTTGTTTATCAATAAAAACTATTTGAGTTTTCCTCCATGATTTTGTATCATTGATGCTTGTTACATTTTGTATGGTTAACTTAAATCTGATCCTAAGTTGTTTATGAATATAGATCCATGTCTTTGTATAGTGCTCTTCTTCTGTGATCTTACAGGTACTTTGTGAAGCTGGACAAGCAAGGGAGCAGGTAGCTGGAGACTATCAAAGAAGAGAGGGATTAGATCAAAGGATTAGCGCAAGACACAGGTTGGTTCTTTCTATTCCTCTCTATCTATAATTCATAAAGGAAATACTAAAGTAGTTTTTTCTCTGTTTGTTTCTAAGGCAGCTGTCACACCTTAGTGGGATAGAGTAGTTCTAAATAGACATTTTTCCCTGTAACAAAATGGCGACTCCGTTGGGGACTGTCTAATTAGTTTGTTTGTGTATCTCTTTGTTGTTTGTTTCATAAACTTATAAGTAGCTTTCGAACTGCATTTGCCATAACAAATGCAAAGTAGATAATTGTTGCTTCAATCCATTCACTGGATCTGTTTATGATTTAAACAGCTGATTCACAAACTATCTAATTGCCCTTGTGATAGCTCTTAGATCCTCCTTAGATCTACCCCTGATTGTTGCATTACTAATTGCTTTTTACTCGGCCAAAAACCAAGGACTGAACTGCAAACTGTGACCCGGAACCCAGACAGAGTCTCGTTTCTGGCCCAGCGCAGGTACTGTTCAGAGATCCTGAATTTCAGCGTACTTCCCGAAGGGGCAACCTGCGCTGCATTTTAGATTCTCTGTGTTACAGGTGCACTGATCAGACTGACTCTGTGCAGTTGTGGTTCTTGTGCTTCATTCTTTCCAGTTCTATCCCTGAATTTTGCTGCCTGTGATCAGTATATGTCTGTTTGAAACCTCTTTTCCTTGTTGTTATTCTGCCTCCTTTGTACAAAAGAATTGTAGATGTTTTTGTGTGTTTGTTGAGTCGTTTACAGTTTTCCTTTGCAAAAGTAGAATAGTCGTACTATCGTCCTTTGATTTGAATCTGTCACAAGTGTCGATTTCGATCATAGGAGAAAGTTTGATTGCTGTTGATGGTCGATTATACTGTTACTATTGCCTTTGGTCTGAATTTGTAATTTTCTAGTGTCAAGAACGAGTGTTCATTTCAAAATTGTAAGGTGTCGTAATCATCTCTGTTTTTTATTTTGAAAAAGAGCTTGTTTATATTTGTCGCTTGAAAAGAAATTCAGATTTGTACATCAACTTTCTTTTTAGCATCAATATTAAGAAAGTCGAAAACAAATACATGCATGTGCATTTGCATATAGACATTCTGTTTGGCTTGATTTAGGAAAGTGCATTTACAATGTGCTCTTTGCTCTTTGTGAAAAGATTCTGTCTTTCTTTTCCCCTAGTAGCTAGGTTTTTCATTGCACAAAAGAGATAAAAGTTTGTTTATCATCTTTAGATTACATTTTAAGAATTACATCTACATCTCGTGGTGAACCCAAAAGGCAAACTTCATAAGCAATATCAACTTAAAATAAATTCAATGAATCTAACAACGCTTTGGAACTTAACGCACAACATTTAAAGGTCTAGGCTAGAGACGTATTCCAGCGCCGTAAAGCCTGGTAACTGTTGTCCTCACTGATGGTTGGGTGATTCCTCCACTTTGAGACGATAAGTGCCAGTACGGACTTGTGCTCCCACGTACCGTCGAGTATATTTTGGGAGAACCCTATAGGCTTAAATCCTTTATCCATAGGAAGCCGTGTCTGCCGCCCTATCGATCGCAATGCACTGAACACACATTTGGGAAGATTGACTGCCGTACCGTAAAAAGTATTCTGCAGTTTTGCGATTGGTTTGGTACTCCCTCTACCTAGATCTCCAGAGCAGTCCCTTTCGTTCCTTTTCAGACTCCTTAATGGAAAAGGTCCATCTGAGCACTTGTCACTTCAGGCTCATTAAAAATCGAAGGAGACTAGAGTCATCTTTTGTTTTTTTCTCGACTCTTAAAAATTGAAAAAACAAGTTGTGTCAAAGCGTCTAAAATTCATCTAATTCGGAAACATATTTCCCCTTTATTTTTAGTTGATCGAGTAATCCGCGATGGTGGAAGAAAGTCAATCGAAATCGCTAGGAAATCTTTTGGATAGACTAGATATGTCTGAACAACCATCGACATCTAGGACTATGTCATCTGACGTAGCAGCGGCAGAGCCTCCTGCTGCTACTCCAACGATGTTCGCCGGTATACCATCTGTCCCGGCAAGTTATCAACAACAAGCCGGAGTCCAATCAGGGACTGTTTCGACGACATGGTCAGTTCCTATTTCTTCATCCGGATTATCATCTGGTATTTCTTATGTTGAAACTCAACAAATTGATCCAATGTGTCTTCAAAGGCCAATCTACCCTTTAAGTACTGGATTCCCACCATATGGAGGGCAATATGCCTTTTCATTGTTCCCTCCCGGAGAACAACCATATGGGAGTTTACAACAAAGTTCAGGTCAAACTAGAATTACATCCAGCGGTTGGGTACCAATACTGCCTCAACAACCAAGGGTTGTATATTCAATGCAACCAGTCCACCCTGTGTCGAATATTCCCACTATACCTGTTGTGGTGACTGCGTCGCAAGTACAAGCGCTACCTGTTGTATGTCAACCCCAAGTTTCTCAGGTTGCAATACAACAGCCTCTTGTCTCGACAACTCAATCACAACCTCAGGTTAGTGCCTCCTTA
Source organism: Pinus tabuliformis (assembly GCA_031772625.1). NCBI lineage: Eukaryota > Viridiplantae > Streptophyta > Pinopsida > Pinales > Pinaceae > Pinus > Pinus tabuliformis. The sequence continues at coordinate 219,246,103 of CM062811.1, read as the reverse complement.
TCTAAAGCGACTCAGGCTCAAACAAGTACTATGACTCCTCATCTTGGTCAATCATCCAGTATTGGGCAACAACAAATGGTCCAACAACCATGGCTAGTTCAATCTCAACAACCGCCATTCCAGCAATCATATCAAGGACCTGAGCAACAAGTCTTTGTAAGTAATGGGAAACCACATTTCCAAAACGGTTATCAACAACCATATTATAATGGTTATGCCCATCAACCTTGTCAAAGTTGCCAACATCAAATACATCATGTTGGTATGCAAAGACCCACTGCTCAGGCGATTCCATCTTATCCTGGGTATGCTTCGCCTAACCTGAATCAACAGTTGCCCTTTGTAGCAACTCTAGAATTACCAGATCTAAACTGGCTGACGAATGATCCAATTGCTTATGCCCCTTGGTGGCCAGCGATTCCGCATAAACTTCCGTCAGATATTCCTAAATTTAATGGAAATCCGGGTGAATATCCCTCGAATCATGTGATGACCTTTCATCTGTGGTGTTCATCAAACACCCTAAACGATGATTCAATTAGGCTTCGCCTTTTTTAGAGGACGTTAACTGGTCCGGCAGCAAAATGGTATATCGAATTGCCTAGAGCTTCATTTGACAACTTCAGTACCCTAGCCACAACCTTTTTAACCCATTTTCTGTTACCGATAAGGTACGAAACGAGAACCGAACTCCTTACCAATTTCAAACAAACAACGACCACTCACATATCTGATCATATACATGAGTGGCAACGTCGTCGTAGAATGGTAAAAACGTATGTTCCTGATCAGCTTTTAGCTGAATGGTTTATTAAGTCATTATTTCCTTCCATCACGGAAGATGTGGCAAAAGGGGGAGTCGTCACTGAAGAGCAAGTTATCGCTCGTGCACAATATTTAGACTTGATTTACACTCAGTCCAGCACGCTCTACGATAAAAAACCTCATGCTCCTAGACTGGAATTCTCAGTCCCTCCTCCTCCTAAATCAAACAATGACTCTCATGCAGGTGATGGTGTGATTGGCGCAACAGACACGAGATCAACAAAGGCTACATCTAAAAAGGCCCGTAAGATTTCTAGTCAAAATGCAAATGAGGAACTTCTTGCCTCGGGAGTAAATGACGTGTCGACCGACAAGGGCAAACAACTGAAGCAACCAGGGGGCAAGAAGAAAAAGAAAGGGAGGAAAAAGAAGCAGGATGAGTCATCTCCTGGAAAACCTTCTGCAAACCCTTCTGGGCAAAGGAAACCCCCTGCGGGGTGTCATATATGTGATGAGGATCATCAGACGAGAGATTGTCCACATAAAGTTGAAGTTAAGAAACTCTTTAAGAGTTCAAAAACCTCAACAGTTTTGACTGATTCGTTTCCAAACCCGGGAACCAAACTAGTTGCTAATCAAAATGCTTCTCGATCCCAAGTGCTTATGTTGTCTATCTCAAAGCAGCAAAATGATGCTTTGACAAGGAATAAAGATTATGGGAATCCATAACTGTCAAATAACAAGGCTAATGAAAGACCTAGTAGTTCGACAACAACTTTGACCGAAGTTGTGCCACCCATCATTCCTGATCCAATGATGAATCCACCAAAGGGAGTAGTACACAAATCGACATTTAATCCTCGTGCCAAAGTAGCACAGAATTATAACATAGTAGAGGACCTGGCCCAATCGCCATCCGCTATGTCGACACTTGAGGTACCACAAAATTGCCTCTCCCAAAAGCAAGATCTATTATCAATAATAGTTGGGATTGACCCAACGGATTCCAATCTTGTATCCTTTAATCACAAAGGATATGACCCTCAGTTACCAGCTCAACTAGCTTTCCTTATTCAAGTGAAAGCCCTCAACAAGACTGTTCATCGAACAATTATTGATGAGGGAGCATCTACATGTATTATGTCAATGAATTGCTGGAAAAATTTAGGCTCACCACCCTTGTCGCGATCGTCAACAATGTTAAAAGCATTTGATGGACGAGCATACACTCCATACGGGATTTTAAGTAACTTGCAAGTTGAACTGGGGGGGAAAATAGTAGAAATTGATGTTGAAGTAATCGATGGAAACCTCGATTACAACATCCTACTGGGAAGGCCCTGGATATATGCCATGGTCGCAGTTGTGTCGACCTACTTCAGGAAGATTGCATTTCCCTTTCAAGGAGGAATTACAATCGTCGACCAACAAACATTTCTCCCCAACAGTTCACAAGTTATGAGAAGCATTCCAATGATCCATGGAAGCAATCATTCGCTTGAAAATATCGGAGTAGGCCTCCTAAAAGACCCTGCCTTAATGGGTACTTTTGCCCTACCGCCTCAAAGTAATATGGCGGAAGTGGCCACAGTGGAAACCTACAATATGAAATCTTCTATATCTAATGGGTTCAGAAGATTCCTAAACATTTTGTCAACATGGATCATCGCCATTTTAGAAATATTGTAGCAATCAATTTTCTTGGCTTGGGGGGCAAACCCAAACCAACGCTCATCGAGTGTTTGGATAGATAGGTCTAAGGAATATGGCAGCTCTTCAGATCCTTGGTCGCATGTACATTCTACAGACAAAGGAATCATTCAATCAATGATGATAGGAGAGGCACCATGGGAAGATTACCACCATCGCTCCCATCTTTCGGATTACCACGAAGATTATTCCAGCAACCTTAATCATCCATCAGTTTTTGATTTTCTATCAAATACTGTAAATATGGTGGATTCTGAGGACGGTTCTTATCTCGTGTCGACCTCGTTAAAAAATGAAACAAGGAGTCATGAGGATAGTTCTTTTACTGTGTCAACCTCATTAAAAAATGAAACAAATCCCCTTTCCAAATCTCAAAGGTAAACCTTCATTCCAACCACCGAGTTGAATGCAATGAAGCTTGGGGGGCATGCACCTCGATTTGCGTTATTATGCTGGGGGCATGCAAACTTATCACGAGCAGTGTTACTGCAGGGTTCAAGCTCGTTTGAAAAAATAAACCTGCCACGAGCAGTGTTACAGCAAGTTTCAAGCTCGTTAAAAAATAAACCCGCATCGAGCAGTTTTAGCGCATAGTTCAAGCTCGTTAAAAAATAAACATAAGCCATGAACAAATGTTCCCCCCTGCATTTAAGCTCATTAAAAAATGAATTATTCCCCGGTAAATAACCATTGTGAATGTAGTACTTCAGCCATTAAAGCCTTAGTCGTGTTTGCACCATCACCTCCACTTTTTCGTTGGCCGATCATTCACCTCCATTTGATTGTTTACCCATTTTGAGGAACAGCTGCGAAGAGTGATTTCACTAGCCATCCTTGTGACACTGCCGTGATTGGAAGATTCCAAACCTTACCTGGAATCAGCTGCTACCCGTTTTATCACTCGTTCCTCAAAAGACGAGTCTCCTTTAAGCTCTTTTCAACTGACTCGTAAAATATGAAAAGATTGCCGAGCCATTGGCCTCTCCAGCTCGTTAAAGGGATAGGAAGTGCTATCCCTCCTCTAGATTTTAATCTTTTTGGACCCGAGGGATTATTACACAAAAAGATCGAGTGCTTGTTTTGTTCGGTTGGTTAAAACTATCGAAAATTCATCCCTTCTGTATTATTTTATACTTTTTCGGACTTAAGGGATTAGATGACGAAAAAGGAATTTTGGAGTTATCTTTACGTTCCTTTTCAGACTCTCTAAAATTGAAAAGGACCGAGTTATCTTTGTCGTTAAACTCGTTAAAAAGATTAATAGCGACAAACTTGTCTTTAGACGAGAACGAGTGATAAAACGGGTAGCAGTTGATTCCAGGTAAGGTTTGGAATCTTCCAATCACGACAGTGTCACAAGGATGGCTAGTGAAATCACTCTTCGCAGCTGTTCCTCAAAATGGATAAACAATCAAATGGAGGTGAATGATCGGCCAATGTAAAAGTGGAGGTGACGGTGCAAACACGACTAAGGCTTTAATGGCTGAAGTACTACATTCACAATGGTTATTTACCAGGGAATAGTTCATTTTTTAATGAGCTTAAATGCAGGGGGAAACATTTGCTCATGGCTTATGTTTATTTTTTAACGAGCTTGAACTATGCGCTAAAACTGCTCGATGCGGGTTTATTTTTTAACGAGCTTGAAACCTGCTGTAACACTGCTCGTGGCTGGTTTATTTTTTTAAACGAGCTTGAACCCTGCAGTAACACTGCTCGTGATAAGTTTGCATGCCCCCCAGCATAATAACGCAAATCGAGGTGCATGGCCTTAGTCATGTTTGCACCGTCACCTCCACTTTTTCATTGGCCGATCATTCACCTCCATTTGATTGTTTACCCATTTTGAGGAACAGCTGCGAAGAGTGATTTCACTAGCCATCCTTGTGACACTGCCGTGATTGGAAGATTCCAAACCTTACCTGGAATCAGCTGCTACCCGTTTTATCACTCGTTCCTCAAAAGACGAGTCTCCTTTAAGCTCTTTTCAACTGACTCGCAAAATATGAAAAGATTGCCGAGCCATTGGCCTCTCCAGCTCATTAAAGGGACAGGAAGTGCTATCCCTCCTCTAGATTTTAATCTTTTTGGACTCAAGAGATTATTACACAAAAAGATCGAGCGCTTGTTTTGTTCGGCTCGTTAAAACTATCGAAAATTCATCCCTTCTGTATTGTTTTATACTTTTTCGGACTTAAGGGATTAGATGACGAAAAAGGAATTTTGGAGTTACCTTTACGTTCCTTTTCAAACTCTCTAAAATTGAAAAGGACCGAGTTATCTTTGTCGTTAAACTCGTTAAAAAAATTAATAGCGACAAACTTGTCTTTAGACGAGAACGAGTTTCACTATCGCTAGGCTCGTTAAAACATAGTGATGGGTTTGCCCGAAGGGAAAATTATAGAACAAGCATATGTTATCCTCCTCAAGCTTGACAAAAATAAAGAGGTATTGGTCATCAATGACTGGGGAAAAATTGGGAAGAAAACTCAAAGAAACTTTGTTGGTAGCAAGTCGCTCTTGAACATGACACTTCCACTCCGTGTCCGAGTCGGGTTGGGTTGTTTCATTCACTGGTCACATCACCATGGTCACGCCATACCATCCAAATTTGGGGTTAATGCTACCAATCCATCACATCAGTGTCGCCGACATGTTCAAGAGAAGTCATCCAGAGAAGTCACCTGTGTCTCACCCACTACCATACACTATACTCCATGACCGCCACCCTGAACCTTATATCACCAGATCGTTTTCACCTCCATCAAAATCATTTGCTCCGTTCCGTGTCATTGATGTGGGAGTCAATAAGGCCCTCCTGTGACGGATCACTTCTTGTCGACATCAGCTCATTATCCAAGAAGTCGATCTAGGAACACCCCATTCAGTACTTTGAAGCTTGCATGCCTCAATGGAAAGTTTCTCACTTCCGGCGACAGGTTTACATCAATGGCCTTCGACCAAAAGATTTTGCGTGGTGTTCGACGCCAAGTCCTTTATTCACACCACATGAATTGTACTGCAGTACCTTGAGGATCATTATCATTATCGGTGATTCCTCTCGTGCTTGTTAACAGTTTACATCATTGACTGGTAATCAAGCAATGTCTTTCCATGTTCGACTTCAAAACATTTCTCACATTGATCGACTTGTACTTCGAGTGAAGATCAGACGAGATTGAAGACCCCAGATCTAGTTTCATCCATCCGGGCTGCGATATATATTCAGGGAAATAAAGATATTAAATGTACATCATTGCTGCACAGATAATCATCCTATCAAAAGGATGATGGCTCTACCAGAATCATCAGTCTACACTCAGACGATTGTCTGTCCTATGTACATGAAAATGAATTTATAAAGCTGAGCATGGGAATGCCCGCCTCAGCTAGATCATGAAAATAGTATGAAGATAATGTATTGTGTTGTATCTTATTACAGGTCTCCTCCCAGCATTGAAAGAACTTCGGATCCTCATAATAAAGCATTTCACCCGACACCAAAAGGTTAACGGCCTCATACTTTAGGGGGCAACTGTTATAGACATTTTTTTCCCTACAACTCCAAGCATGAAATGTCCATAAATCAAGGGCTCCTAAGTCCCTAAAAGTGTTGTTCTAACCCCTAAAGGAACAAGGTCAGCAGATTACAGCTTCTCCCAGAAGTTCTCCATGAGAAACTGCTCAGAATTGGTCAAAACAGGATCATTTCAACTGCTCCACTGGCTAGGTGCTTTGCATTGCACCTAAATACACTGTGAGGGTGCGTTGCATTTCAAAAGTCCCTTCTGTGGGGTGCGATGGGCGAGAAATGACAAATGGCAATGTCATTCCGCGAGGTGGAGAGACAATGGAAGCTTCCAAAATCTCCTCCTGTGACACTTGCCTCACTGAATTCGACCAAGGATGAGTAAGAGGGCTTCAGTCTCCAAGTGGAAGCAAGAACTGACAGAGAGAAGACACTAATCAAATCACAAGTTGACTCATCCTCCTTACAGATATCTATATATGGATCCCTCATCCCAGAGATCCAGAGGCTGGAATTTTGCGTATTGTAAGGAATTACTGTTGGTTTCTAGAGACAAACATCAGATTGTTGGGTGATTTATGCTTTGTTTGAGGTGAAGAGGGGCTTCTTTGCTGGGAGGTTGATGCTGGGTCAGAACCACTAGTTGTAACTCCTCCTGGATCTTTTCTTGTTTATCAATAAAAACTATTTGAGTTTTCCTCCATGCTTTTGTATCATTGATGCTTGTTACATTTTGTATGGTTAACTTAAATCTGATCCTAAGTTGTTTATGAATATAGATCCATGTCTTTGTATAGTGCTCTTCTTCTGTGATCTTACAGGTTCTTTGTGAAGCTGGACAAGCAAGGGAGCAGGTAGCTGGAGACTATCAAAGAAGAGAGGGATTGGATCAAAGGATTAGCGCAAGACACAAGTTGGTTCTTTCTATTCCTCTCTATCTATAATTCATAAAGGAAATGCAAAAGTAGTTTTTTCTCTGTTTGTTTCTAAGGCAGCTGTCACACCTTAGTGGGATAGAGCAGTTCTAAATAGACACTTTTCCCTGTAACACTACTCCTAGGATTCACCCAACTAGGACCTTTCGACCAAAAACATGCAATGACGGACCTTATTATGGATTGCACTGGTAAATTCACAATAATTTATGTGAATGGAGATGTTTATGCACCCTCCTATATATTAACCTCTAGCTAATGTAATGTAGTGAATTTCTTTTCTAGGGCTACCCTTTGGGTCACCCTTTCTTAATATCTTTTCTATTACTTTCTCTTGTATCTCTTTTAGCTTTTAACTTCAAGAGTAGCCTTGGAAACAATGCTAACTAGAAACATTAAATTAGCTTTATCGTTGGTCACCTTTTTATTAAACACTAACAATAATGACTCCTATCATTAGTATTATTGGAGTGTTATTACTTGAAAAATATATAATAAGAGAAACATTTTGAATGAACTAGAATTAGATGTTATAGCTCGATTAGAGTATAAAATTTAGTTGATGATTTTTTAACTAAAAATGATCCTAACTATAAAGTATACAAGCTTGCAACTTTAGTTGGAAGTGAAAATGAACATTGACACAAGGCAAGGATTTTATAGACAAGATAGGAGAAAGAGTTGGAAATTAAAGCATGCAGCCAAGAGGCATTGCACAACATATAAAATACCTTATCTTAGTAGTCCACGAGGTCACACAACCAATGTGAAGACATCACCTAACAGAGATGGTGCAGGAATTTCATGTAAAGATAGGTTCATAGCATTTCCTAGAGTGTACTAAGATGGAAACATAATAGATGAGTTAAAGAAACTTAGTTGTTTTAAACCCTAGCATTTGTTTCCTTTGGGTTTGGAAAGAATATCCCATTGAGCTAAATGAAATCCAATCTTTCCCTAGTTACCTCTTCACAAGATGTTAAAGTATAGTATGTGAATCTGATCAAGAACAATTTTAGGACAATGAGCCAAGAGTAGTCAATAAATAGAAATTGCCTCTAAAACTACTTGACAAGTGTTAAATGACCACCATTGGATATCCACTAAAGACACCAAAAGTACATTTGATTTTCAATCTTTCCAGTTAGCCAGTTATAGTTTTGAATGACATATCCCAAGGGATTTATGATAAAACCAAGGTATTTCAACACTAAGCTTATATTTATTCTCTGGTTAACAACCTATGAATTCTAGAAATCACCTCTTCTTGCAAACCATTGAAATTGATGGAATATTTTTTTAGTTTTATTTCCATCCCTAAAGTGCTACAATAGAGGCAAGGAATGTCATTATAGGTCTTTTCTTCCTACTCAAAACCATGTTCAAATAGTAAAACATCACCCACAAAAAGGAGGTGGGAGACAAAATTAAATTCCTATAATATTCCCTTCCCTTCTAACAACAATAATGGACTAACTTAGACCTTCTACTACTAAAAGAAAAAGGTAGGGTGAAAAAGGGTAGCCTTGAGGAAGGTTTATAAAGGATTTGAAGAATGGAGAAGCAACCCTATTGCTCAAAATAGAAAAATTGAATGAACTAGAATTATATGGTATAGCTTGATTAGAGTAGAAAATTTAGTTGATGATTTGTTAACAAAAAATGATCCTAACTTTAAAGTATACAAGCTTGCAACTTTATTTGGAAGTGAAAATGAGCATCGACACATGGTGAGGATTCTGTAGAAAATATAGGAGAAAGAGGTGAAAAACAATGAATGTGGCCAAGAGGTCACAATAGATAAAATCCCCTAGCTTAGTAGGCCGTGAGATTACCCAACTAATGGGAAGACATCACCTAGCAAAAATGGTGCAGACATTTCATGTAAAGATAGGTTCATAACATTTCCTAGAGTGTATTAAGATGGAAACATAATATATAAGTTGAAACATAATAGGTTTATAGTTGTGAGGACCTAGCATTAGAAAAATGAGCTTCTTTTATTAATGGCTAGAGTACCCTAATTACATTGACAACTCTCAAATTATATTTTTAATCACATGCCTACCATTTAATATCAATACCACCCATTTAATCACATGTCTTGTTATTCAAAGATGATAACAAATACCTATCAATTCATCCATTTTCTTTCGAGCCATGTTACATTTGTGGACAACAACTTTCTGGAATAATAATATCTGCAATACACATAAATTTTGTTAAAGGTAGATAAAGAATCAACAAATTAGTACGATAAATTAAGAAACATTTTTAAGACTAAACAAAAATTAGAAAGACTCAAGAGCATGAATATTTGAATGAGCTCCTCTTGGTTTCAAGAATAATTTATTGGAGTATTCTAATCGTGGAGAAAATTTTCCTTGATTTGACAGAGAAACAAAGAAGTCAACATTGACTTTGTTGTTCGTCTGTTGAAACGTGGGAGGTTTTCTCCAAGACTATCCAATTCCTAAATTATTCTCTACTAAACAAGGTTAATCACATGAAGGTGGAAGCTCTTATGGTGCCACCCCACTCCCCCGCCACTCCACCCTATCCCTTTCACATCACTCTCCATTCCCAAGTACCCAATATATCCAGTATAAGAAAAAATTGATAACAACACATTAAGATCCATGCATACACACAAGCAAAACAAAAAATTGATAAAGAAACATATTTGTTGACATTCATCCTCTAGCAACTTCTAAACAAGTATATTCTATATTTTTCTAGCGTAAGTACAAAAAAGTATGCAATATCTCATTCAAAGTACTCATTCAAAGTCATATGTCCAAAAACAAGGTGCAAGAACTCATTTAAGTATATCATTAGTTCAATATGTCTTTTTATACATAAAAAATATTATACAATGATATGTTTTATACAATATATTATAACATTGAACATCATCAAAAAAAATTTCCTCTTCCTATAATGGACTAAAAATTCCTTAAGTTTTCTATCCATTTCTAAATTTTCATATTTTGGCGAGAGTTGTTCTGATCATGATTTTAGTTAGATCCTCTGATGCATTACACCCATGGTCATGATGTTCCCATAGAGTCTAGGATGTTGTGGGGAGTATCAGCTACAAAAAACAATAAATTTATATGGCTAGTTATTGAATATCATTGAAATAGTTTTTTAATAATAAAAAATACCTTTGTAATGTAATTATTTACCTAGTGCACTAGATGATACCATTGCAATGATTATCTCGCGCTCCTCTTTTGGTTGAGGATCCTCCTGTATGACATGCTCTTCCAGTGAAACCACAATATTTACAAGTATACAATCATAAATGAATAAGTAAAAAAAAATAGAATTGCATACTAGTTTTATAAGTACAAATTTATTAAGTATATGATTAATATACAACCCTATTATCTTCATGGGCCTCATCTATCAATACAATATATTAAGGTTGCACCTCATTGTCATGGGGTTCCTTGGGAGAACCAAAATGTTCTAGATGGTGTGCACTATCAAAGGATTGTTGCTCAATTATCATGGTATAATTTATATTTGCACTACTCCCCTACTAATCAAAGCAAATAAACACATTATATTTATGGATGGTATCAAACATTATCGTATTTTATAACCAATGAAAGGTTAATGTGCATTGATTTTTATTTATCCTATCCTTCAAACTGAATCTTTGGGTTTGTTCCCCCTGAGGGTAGACTGACCTGAGTGAAGGGGGAAGGTAAGGTACCGAACTGATAGCGGTGAGACGTTTCCCTCGAAGATTGCCTAGCTTCAAAGGCAGCGTGATAATTGGAAGAAATGGGTCGACTATGGCTGAGCAAAGGATGAGTCTAAATGGCATAATGAATATATGCGGGGTAATTTAGTTAGTCCGAGAAATAACCAGTCAAAGCGGCCATTCCAGTACCCGGGTATAGAGGAAGAAGAGACTACCCCATTATTTTTCGATGATCAACTATGGCTTGAAATCTGAACTTGAAACAAATCTATAGGTCTTCCTCCATGGCTTCAGTTCTAAATTCATCTCACTACATTGCATAAGAGTATTGATTTATGTTATTGGCTAGTGAAATTACTAGAAAGTCGAAAGGAGATATAACAGAAAATATTGTTAAAATGTTTGGGTACTTACAATTCGTTCTTGTCCACCCTAGCCCAGTTTGTGTTGCCCATGTTTCTCAAGCCTTGCCTTGGTTTCCTTCGAAGTGTCGGGGAGCTTATGAAAAGTTTCAAGTATGTTATATACCACAAGCTTATTCAAAACTAAAGAAAAATAAAGGTATTAAAATCAAGATGTAATTTATCCTTTGCCTCACCAGGTGGTGTTTTCCCTTATTTTATCATTTGCTTCCACTTTTCATCCTTGATGAGGCCCTTCCATTCCATCTCATGAATCAAGGGAGGGAACTCATACCTATGGTTATCTTGCGAGTGGACCATATACTGTTCTCATATATATTTTAATTGTTTTCCAACTATGGCAGTGATCTCGGTTTTATTGAAGGTGTCTAGCCCAAATAGATATTCAATGTAGTCCATAAGTTCTTTTTTAAGGTTGGAATTTTAGCAATTCCACCTTTCGCATATGGTGGGCCCAAAAATATTTAACACTTTGTCATCCATTTTTTTAAAAACTAATTGTTACCTACATGCAAAAATATATGATCATTAGTTTGAAAATAATAATATAGATGACTTATGTATGAGATATACAACATTAAACAGTTAAAACATAAAAAAATACCAAGAAATTTTGGTGTTTTTATTGGAAGTCCTTTGTCATTCAACAAAAATATGCACACAATTTTGCTCATGCTCTTAACACGTGATGCTCTAGGAAATTAACCCATAGTTTCATTAGTGTTAGGGTCACCTTTGTCACCACCTCAGCCAGAGCCTGCCTGTGTGTTTGGCTCGCGGGGCATGTGTTCATGGTTCATAGTCAATGGTGTAGAGCTAGTGTCACTACTAGGAGAATGACCACTCGAAGGTGGAGAAGTGAATAGCTACCTCACAAATATATGCAAGGTTTTAGTGTTGGCCGAATGTTCATCTTGTGTCTTGCCAGTTCCACTAGTACCAACACCAAGTTGAGGATCATTTGACTGATGCAGGTGGAAAAGTGCCTCCAAATAAACCTACATAAGAAAGAAAAATGTATTTTTCTATTAGATAATGTAAAATTAAAAAAAAACTTTCATAATTGAACTTAAGAAATAAAAAAATGTAACTTTAAATATTGTTATTACCTTGTACATCTCAAGATCTTTGTTGAATTCCTTTCTCCTAGCCTTAGTCATAGGACTTTGATCCCTACTGTGAATCAACTCCACAATTTGTTTTTTTGTTTTCTTCACATGCTTTGTTATTGTGACCTCAAGGTTATGGGATGACCACAACTCTTCCTCATCAAGAACAACATCATTTTCATGGGGCTTAGACTATATATTTCAACAAAAGAAAAGTTATTATTTCGATTATATAAAAAAAATAATCAAAATTTCACATTAAATGTAAATCATAATTATTAATTGTTTACTTATGACTGTGAAGGTGCTTTTCTGCACAGATCATCCTGCTACATATTGATAATTAGAGCCGTGAAATATTTTGAAAAATGTTTAAGAATAGGTGTCAACATAAACATTTAATTGATGGACATATAAATGCAAACAAACAAAAGGAAAAAGGACTAGTCCTATTTCATACATGTGAGTAATCATGGCATTTTCAAACCCAAGATTTTATGGAAAAGGACTTGCATAAATGGGACTATGAGACAAGAAAAATTAGCACAAGTTTGAGTCAAATTTCGGTAGATGCATCTAAATAGATATAAAGCAAGGAAGTTATGGAACTTTGGTTTCGATAATTCAAATAAGAACAACCAAAAATTAGACTATTAAGACTCTCAATAACAGTCATAGACCAACTATTAAGGTTATATTGTTCATCCATAAGAAATAAAATTTAGATTACATTAGGGAAGAAAAAATTTGGAACTTAAGCATGGTTCATCGTAAGTAAATACATTGAAGAACATCTAGCCATTTTTATTAGGGGTTTATTTTGGACCATTATGAGAAACAACTCTTGGACACAATTAAACACACTTGAGTGACAAGGGAAAAAATGAAGAAAGCATTTTAGTAGTTAATTTATTAGCTTACCATGCTACTTCTTATTGATGGAAGATTTTATTCATCTCGTTAATTGATTAATCAACTCACGCACCTTTATGGTTAAGGCCTAAAGAGTGATCAAGAGGTATTTAGCCTGGTTATTATGGCATTTTAGAGGATGAATTATTAAGGAAAATTGAAGAATCCCACACCTCCGTTAATGTCCTAGGGGGATCAATTCAACCTTTCTCACCATGATTTGTAAAAGGAATGATGTTGAATCCTTTGAGATGATAGACTGAAGATAGGTGATGATTCATGAGAAATATGTTTACAAGATTACAAGATATCATAAGGATTAAAACAAGCCCTCCATAACTAAGTTTACATAAGGATAAGGGATGTTTTAATTTAAGGATTTGTTGGGCATTAGCCATAGTCTTGTAAATAAATGGAAACTTTAATATTCAAAGGTACTGGAGAGAGGAATGGATATGGTAAATTAAGCTTCTTTCACATGGCTCTTTTTTTCTACAAGATCATAAGGATAAACTTGTTTTGACTTCAAACAAAAAAAGAATATTGTTCAAAGATAAATTAGAAATAATGGTGACATGGAGTGGGGGGAAGATAAATGATCCCCTACTTTCCCTTCAACTTCTTAACTTCACATTTGATCACCCTTAATGACATGGCCATGTATTTTAGCTTGGTTGTGGGACTCGAGTTGATTCTAAGGGTATTTTTCATTCCAACATTTGTGCTCATTTTGAGGACCATACTTGATCAAAGAATCACACTGAAAAAGAGGGTTGTAGTTAACATAATGGTAATGGTCAATGTGAGGATGGGATTCATAGTAAATCACACATATTTATCAAATTTCCATTTTAAAATGAAATCATATATATGAAATTACACGTTCTTTATTTTTGAATGATAAACATAACATATAAGAATCATTAATGAGAGGTTATGTATCATCCCCATAATGTAAATGTTTGTATATATATTTTTTTCAAGTTGTAATTTATCAACAACTCTTCTCTTGCAGCTATTGATCTTATTACGCATACGAATACACAATTTCCTTCACGCCCCTCAAATATGTAATTGGGTTGCTTATTTATTGTCATGGGTTGTGTACTGTTTATAAACCCTACAATATTACCTAATTATTTTAGCCTTCTATCAATATAGATAGATGCTTCTTTATCATTATCATTGTCTCTTAGCCGTATATAATTTGAAGCCAATTCATATCTCCACATACCTCAGATTTATCATACCAACTACATCCAATCTCTATAATTGTATAAGGTCTGAATACTCCATCAATTTAGTTAGTCCACCATAAGGAACCTTTATGTCATCCATGGAAAATATCCCCAAACCATGTAACTATAATGGAGTAATGCAATATATCCTCTCGCTGAGACAAAAATCTATGTTTACTTCAAGAAGGTTCTGGGGTACCCATATTTTCACTAGATCTTGACACCTCAATGGCACCTCGATGTCATATATGCTCTCAACATCATAAGAACTTCACCCCCCTTCAGCAATAGAAAAATCCATGTGTCTATGTGATTTTTTTCTAATCTTCTCACCCCTAGTTTATCTTTGTCTATTAGATGTACTATATCTTTGACCTTCATCCACTCTACCTAAACTTACATCATTTGATAAAGACAAATTTGACATGTACCTATTTGGTTGTACCTGCAATCCATCCAATGTGTCCCTATTTAAAATTGAGATGAAGTGAATAAAGCAAGAAGAAATTCCACTAAGAGAAAAGAAAGGTTGTTAGCTAAAGGAAACATTGGATATGGAAAATATCTGCAAGAAAAGAAACACTATTGTGGCCTTGAACCATTTCTCTTGGATTTCCATCATACAAATTTGTTGGCCATATAGATCCCTTCCATGCATAACTATGTGGGCCATATGGCTCTCTAGAAACAATATGTTATTTCAGAGTAAAGAGCTCTTTCTTATCCAAGCTTGTCTTATGATTAGTTATGTATATGAAGGATTTTGGAAACAAAGGCTAAGAAAAACCCTCAACTTTTAAATATCTAGAAATGAGCATTCAAGGGAATGAGGATACCCCAACGACACAAGTCAAGGATCCCAGGGAGTTTGCAGTCTCGAGTAGTCCTTTATTTGTAAAAATACCACTCTATAAAACTCAAATCAACATGTGGGTCTGGAACTAATAATAAAGCAAAGTAGTTTGCATCTTGGTTGCTATTAAAACTTGCTACGGATAGAGTTGTCAACATTCTTAAGGTGTTGTGTGATTTCAAACTTATAATTGATTGAGTGAATGGTTAGAATAGCATTGAAAGTTTATTATTTTAACCACTTATGAAAAAGTTTAAGGAGGTAAAAAACCATATCAATTCAGTTTATTTTCATCATGTGCAAAGAGAATTGATCAAAATTGTAGATTTCCCTCTTTTGGCCAAAGGATTTTCAATATCACCTTTAAAATTGATAGCATAGTTAGAATTGCTTGGTATTGTTTATGTAGCATTGTTGTGTTTATTAATAATATTGGATTTAGTGAGTGTGTTAAGGATGACCATTTGCTTAAAAAATATGCTAAGTGCCAATAACCTTTTGCTAAATAGGAGTGATGCTAAAAGAAAAAATAACTCTACAATCCAAAGCATAAACACATTAAAAATGAACCAAAAATATTATCATATTTGACCTAGAGGAGAATAACCTTTACTAAAAAAATATTACACCTTAGAGAAGATTCAAAAAAGGATATATGACCTGAAAATTAGAACATAAATTTTCTATTATAATAATTTTTAAAATATTATTTATAACACTTTTAATATATTGTTTACATATAATCTTTAAAATTATATATTGGGTACAAAATAGTAAATCAACTTACACTACCATTCTATCATATATACATGTAGGCAATATATTGCCTTCTATCTAGTTCATATAGCACATGTTAGACAATAAGAATTAGATCTTAATTAGGAGAGTGATTTGATGCTAGACGAAATGTCATTGAATCATGAAGTCCATCAATATAGTATGCATGAAGGGGATTGTTGGATTCATTAATTTATGGCTCATTATACATTTTATTGAGTGAGATTATAATCTTAGAGAAAATGTGGTGACATTTTGGCATTATTTTTTAGTAAAAAATCCATTTCATAAGAGATTAGATGATCATGCCTCTTTAAAACTTGGATGAAGATTTGTATTAAAGATCTGTCTCATCTTGGTGACTCCATTTAAGGGAATAAGTCCATTTCCATTGCAAGTTTAGGAAGATTTTTTATTTAATTAGCTAACTTAAGAAACAAATTGAAGGCATCTTCACCTTGAAATGTCATGTCCTTTCCTAAATTAATTTGGAACAAGACTAATTATTGCTTTTGGGACCAATTTTGGAGATAGTGGGGCCCATTTGATTTTATTAGGATATTTGACTTAGGAGAAGTTATTTTGAGGTGGTTAAATTTTGCATGGAGGTGGTTAAGTGAGGGCCCTTGATGGAGGTAAAATTGGAGGGAAAAGTGCTCCAGGAAATCTATATAAGGAAGGTAGGTCTCCTCATTTCATTCATCTTTGGTATATCAAATTTCTCTTTGGTTGCTCAATTTGCTTAGTCGAGTCACTTGTTGTTTAGAAATAGTTCTTCAAGAGGATAGCTCACCTATTCTTCGGTGGATTTCGAGTGCCAACCTAGAGGGGTTCATCTACATTAATTCAGAGGAGGTTTTCATTGTGATTTCCGGCACTTGTATTCAGTGTCTCCGGATGGTGTGTATTCTTGGAGGATGTAGTGGGGAGAGGGCGAGTTGTGATTTTGACATCTCTCAGAGGAGATTTGGCTGGGAAAAATTCAAAAAGGTAGACTTGGGTGGTTTTCTTCATTTTGGATGAGTTTTTGAGCTGAGAGAGAGAGCTTCTATTAAGTGGGGTTTTCGCACTCCATGGTCCAACACAGAGGGAGAATATTGTGCACACGTGGGAGGTGGACAGGGAAAATTTTAAGAACCACCCTAAATTTATATGTATAATAAATGGGCTAATCCCCATGATACATAGGAAAAATGGGAGGCGATTTTATCAATAACATAATATGTATATATAATTTTTTTGGTGAATCTCTCACCAGATTATATTATCTTGTACAGTGATGGAGAATCTTTCACTGAATTATAAAATCTTGTAAGATCTTGGCAAATCTTTTACTAAATAATAAAACATTGTGAAGTCTTGGCGAATGTTTTGTTAAAGTATTAAACCATATATGATAATAAGAAAACATATTCATTAAACTGTAATATACTAACGTACATGTTTGGAAAAAGAAACATAATTTTCTCTTCCTACAAACAATGTTCCAAGTTTCAGTGGCCGTGTTTGTCAAGGTTCTTACAATACACTCTTTCGTATGCTTCTATTAGTTTTGATAATATTCCACAACAAAGTTCTTGTAGGTGTTGATATTGACAACGAGTTCTGTCAAGGTAGGAGAGATTAATCTTTCTCTACGACTTTTGTCAAGCTACCACTTTTTTCAAGTTATCAAATTTCTTTCTTATTCCATAGACTCCAACTGGGAGATAAAAAAAAACACATCAAGTTTGTTTACCCCAACACGCCAACAAGTAGCAAGCCCCAACTATATTATATAATAAAATATTAGGTATCCCAAGGGCTTGAAGGGGATCTAATTGAAAGAAGTGACCATTGTGAGAACCATTCCAATCAATATATGAATATATAAATGTATATTTATTATTATTTTAATTGGAAATCTTCAATTAAATAATAAAATTTAATTACATCTCTTCCAATCTAAATTGCTTATTAGCATAATTCACTACCCTCATAGGTCTCGTATTTTTTAATAGTGTTGTAACATGTAGATTAATTTCCTTTTTGGTGAACAATCTCCACCTTTTAGGAAAATATGGTGTAGTGGCTCCAACCCGACAAACTAAGAATAGCATAGAAGATGAAAGGTTGTACAAACCAACTTATTTTACAAACAACTAATCCAACATCAGTACCTAAACTTTTTCATGAAGATATCATATTGAGAATGTTTGAAAAATGGTGAGAAATATTCTACGAGGGTGATGCAGAAAGAGTGATAAGGTTTCATTTTTTTGAAAGTTAAAAACCAATATTAATGGAGATATTGGTATTTTTTACTAAATTTTGTGAAGTGACTAAATGTAGCTTTAACCATTCACCTTAATATGTTTTTACAATATAATTTCCTAAGTCTATTTAGTATCTTCATTATCATAAAAACCAACCTATATCCATCTTAACTCCACATCTACCACTCTTAGGGGGATGAAATCTATTTATTCCTATGAGCAGCTGGTAGACCTAGAATTAAGATGAATCTAAGATGATAGAATTTCCCCTTTAAATAGTCTATGCTCACATGAATACCATGGTATTACCATGGGTCAATACCATGGGTTATCATAAACCCGAAGCTTAAAAATTTCTATTAGTAAATTATAAAAATTAATAAAATTAATAATTGATTTTTATTTTATTTTTTATTTTAACCAAGTTAAAATGTTTAACATACATTAAATTACAACATCCATTTTTACTCTTGATCCACCAAGTCCCGAGAGGGATCAAATATTTTTTCACTCTATGGTATTTTGCATATCATGATATTTTATACCTCTCGGGGCTTAATAGATCCAGAGTAAAGATGGATCTATGCTGGTTTAATTCCCCCATTTAAATAGGCTACATTCCACGTGAATACCATGGGTCAATACCATGTGCCATTTTTATTTTTATTAATACTAATATTAGGGTTAATAATGTTTTTTTGCATGGTATTAATAATAATATAGCCCATGGTATTTGGCCCATAGGTTTCACCTAAATATAACTCATTTTTTGAGTGTTCGTAAATATAAGGTGACTTATGGAGTAAATATAAAAAAAAGTTTTATTTGTTTACCATACCTCTGGTTTATTTATATTTTTATTAATTTACCATGCCTCTTTTACAAATATGGTATTTGGCCCATAGGATTCACTTAAATAAAACCTATTTTTTAAGCCTTCATAAATAGAAAGAGGGTTATGGACTAAATATAAAAGGAGGTTTTATTTATCTACCATATGTCTAGTTTATTTATATCTTTATTTATTTACCATACCTTTTGAGTAAGTATAAAAAGAGGTTTTATTTATTTACCATACCTCCACTTTATTTAAATTTTTATTTGTTTACACCCTTGCATGTATATAAGGTGACTTATGGAGTAAATATAAAAAATGTTTTAGTTATTTACCATACCTCTCATTTATTTATATTTTTATTAATTTACCATACCTCTTTTATAAATATGGTATTTGGCCCATAGGATTCACTTAAATAAAACCTATTCCTGAAAATTAGGGCGAAGGGAAGGTTGTAACTCCTAATTTCAAGGGCTAAATTTACATTTTTTACCCTCTCCCTTAAAATAAGGTGGGCTATTTGAGGATATTTGTAAAAATGTACTCTGATACAAAATATTCGCCCAATAAAAATTTAAAACCCCTTAATTTCGCCAAAGGGCGAACATTTGCCCCTAAAATTTTCCATGGAGGTGGAGTCCAAGCTATTGAGGTTGGTCCTTGTCGGGAGAGACAAGGGAAACACTAGTGGAGGTGATTGCTACTTTCCTGGAGCATTGGAGGAGGATTTTGTTGGTATACTTGCAGGTTGTGTGCTTCAACAATTTTGGAGGGTGTAGGGCCTCTAGGGGTTCCATTTTGGAAGGTAAAAATCCAACCAAACCATTTATGCATTTATATGGGTTTTTTGAGAGGAGTCCATGGTTAAAATTTCAGAATTTTCTAGATGATATTTAGGTCTGAAATCCTAATTCTTATAACAAGGCGAAATGTTAGTTAGCTGGAAAATTTGCACCATATTGTGGGTTCCACTTTGGCTTGGAGATAGACCAAGCCCTTTCTGGGTTTTTGTGGGTTTTGGTCAAGGAGCTTAACATTACATTTGTAGCATTTTATAAGCACCTAAGTTGGAGTTTCTTGTAGTTCCTTTCCATTGAGCATTGTAGTTTTCTGGGCAGCGCAGAGCATTAGAGGAGCAATCATTTCCAGCATTTGAGATCATTGTATTATCACCCAGGTTTTGTCATGCTTTCCATTGAGGCAAGCTTAGGTGAATTCCTCCATACTAAATTACTTGCTCCATTGTAAAATAAAATGGCTCAAGTGGTTCTTACTTTTAGAGTTTTTATGATCATTTGCTGATTGTTTAAAATTTGTGTGTTGTAAATCATTTTTTCTTTGCATATCATTATTTATTTAAGATTGGAACATTACAGTGGTATCAAAGCATGATCTTGGCCCAGTTGTGGTTAACCAGTAAGATCATGCGAGATTTGGGCATGTATGCAGAGTGACAGGTTACACCATATACCACCCATGGCTCAAGGGAGATTCAATATGCACAAATTGTAGGGTGGAATCCACTGGAACTATGAGAGGTTGGCTCAATTGAGGAAGGTGTCAAGCCATATCCATCATTGTCCTTACAATAGAGACACTAGAGGTGCACAAGCAATGGGAATACAACCACCTACACCATGTGGGGAAAGCCGATAGAATCTGGGGACCAGATCTCCTAAAAAGGAGTAGGTAGGACTGGGACAGTTTGAGGGTGAGACTAGGGGGCACTTTTGTTGGTGGATACCTAGATTTAGATATCAGGAGCCTAAGGAGGAGGTTTAGCATGATGCTAAGAGCCCACATGATGGTGAGGAGCACATCAATTTACCCTGTGCGGCGCAGGAGTCACCATTATTAGAGACCTCTTTGATAGCCCCAGTTGACACCTTGGTGGAGAGGATAGAACCATTTTTTGAGGAGGATCCACCCATGGATGAGATGTCAATAGTTGTTGAGGTATCCATATTTGTGACAAAGTCTGCAGGTGATAGGTACCCCTGGTAGTTTCATCAGTTCGAGGCCAACCTTCTAGCATTGAGAGAGAAGTTCACCACAGTACGAGAGGCCATTCTATAGCAAACTGAGGAGCTAGAGGGCATGAGAGTGGTTTGTGCCGAGTCAACGACCAAACTAAATCACATTGGGGAATAGTTGGATTCCCTAATGGTACCACTAGAGTGCACTTTAGAGCATCAAATCAACCCTCTTTAGACATCCTTGTAGCATTAGTAGTTTGCCTATATACCTTGGAGGGAGAGAGGAAAAGCCACTTCGACATATTTTATGTGTTGACCAAGCCAATGAGATGAGGCAACATGAGTGGTTCAGGGTGCAGCATTCGCTAGATGGAGAGCTTGTCCTACGTATGAGAGTTTGTATATCCAATCCCTCTTTTGGGGTTGGATGGCGAGAGATTCTGAGTTGGTACCTGGTGTAGTGGGATATGGATATGGTAGTGGACCGACATGAAGCTCAACAGGAGATTTCATGCACTTAGGATACTAGAAGCCCATACTGGAATTGGGATCTAGGTGGGACTACATATCATTCCCAAGATATACCGGTTGACTGCGACCATGATGGTGTAGTTGGCCTAGTGGTTGAGAACACACATTCGCTAGGGGTCGTTTGGCTAGTACTAGTGGCCAACTAGTTTGTGGGTGGATTCCTTGGGTTGTCTTGGTATGACAGTTGTGCATTGGATCACACGATGATCATCATACTCTAGTGTGAGCTTTTCGGAAGAGGTGGCACCGATAGGCCACCTGACAGTGCCTTATATGGAGCTAGGGATTCTTCACATTTGTGTGGGGCATGGAGGAAATGGGAGTAGAGTAGTGGTGGCATTGTTACTAGTACTAAGGAGATTCACTTCTTAGGTTTCATTAGGGAGGATTTGGAGGGGAGATCCCCTCATCGGAGAGCATAGTGATGTGATGGTGGAGGTGATGATATAGTTTGGGTGCAGGCCGATGCATATGGACACATCTTTAGGCCATCACATCCAGGGATGGGTAGGAGCATCTAGCATGGAGCAGTGGTTTGCAGATGGGCATGGAGATGCGTGGGGGTCTATTGCAGTATGTTGTATTGAATTGTGCAGTGGGAGTGCCTCAAATCAAATTGAGTACATGTGGGGTGTGACAGGTGTCGTGACACAGGTGGGACACAGGAAGGTACAAGATGGTATAGTCATAGTCGGGAGTATCCAATGGTATACTAGGACAAGTTGCGGTATACAGTGGCATGTCTAGGAGTGAAACCATACTTGGTCGTATGAAGTGGCAGATGATGCAGTGTAGCAAGCGCTTGGAGAGTTGCTTCCTATTAGTTTCAATCAGTTCAGCCTATCACTAGTGATCAAATATGCTCTTACAAGGTGTTGTTAGGGTGTCAAGTCAAATTTTTGTCATTTCAGTGAGTCTTCAAATAAAAATTTTGTCAGTGGATGTTAATGTCTAGGTCAATGCTACTCCCTTCACTTATTCATGATCTTCAATGCTCATCATGTTCATTTTCTTCTTCAAGGTATCATATCTTCAAGTGTCTTGGGTCATGAAATGGTTAAATTCCTCATTTTAGGTCATGGTCTAGGGTTTCACTCCATGTGTCATCTTGATACCATATGTCAAAACAAAAACATGTCCATTTTGTGATTCAGTGGGAAAAGGGAGTTAGCCTCTTAGGGAAAGCAAAGTAAAGGTAAAGGTAATGTTTTATTTCAAACAAGACAATGCTGTAGTACAATACCTCGTCTCATCATTTCTCATAGGGACAATTTTGTTCAAATTATGTTTCCAACCAAAAGGAGAATAATTTTATAAAAGTGTAAGAGGTTTTCGTCAATGATATGCCAAGGAACAAAAACCTCCTTCAGTTTATGCACAAGTGTTATAACTTGAGAGAAATACACAAACTACACTTGCTACAGGAGAGTTTCTGCACTTCTAGAAAGTTTGACTTCAAGACAAATTTTCATGGGTTTGGACCAGGTGTTGGTAGTTCTTAAGGACTCTATTATGTAGCAGACATCCTAATATTTCCAATGGTACCTTCAGATCATGATTTGGATTAGTGGAAGGTGTTAGCGTTCGAATTTGCCTCAGGCTGAGGAAGGCAAAACTCGAGGCCACATCAAACCACGCTCAGCCTCGTAGCTAGCCCTACGAGGACAAGAGAGGGCTCTCTCCGACCAATCTCAGCAAAAGGTAATCAAAGAAGCTCGAGATGACTGAATTAATGACTAATTTTAGGCTAGGTATGAAGTACAAGGATTATGGAATTTATTTTTTGAAGTTTTGTTGAATTCAAGGGAAAGGCAATTTTGGGTGCGGGGATGAGGCACAGCTTTTGCAGAGGTCTACTTGGGGCAAGATAGGCGATTTTTTTGATGCCTTTAAAGTGATTGAATGAATAAACCTGACAGGTGAGGAGCTAAGGAGAGCAAGGAAGTCTCAAGGATTCTCCTTAAACTGAAGAAAACATGGAAAATTAAACAAACTTAAAGGCAGAGCATAGCAAATTTATGGATTCTACCTTAACACTTCATTTGTTTAATTGCAGAAGATTAAATAAGGAAAGTGATACACATACACAACTTACAAGTACAGAGAGAAACACACCATCAACACATAAGGCCACATGAATCCCAAATAGTGTTGCAAAACCCTGGTCTATCCTTTGCCAAAATTGCAGATAAAATATGTACAATAGTGTATCAAGTTATTCCCAAGAGTCCAACCCAGAAAATGACTAAGAAAATACATAATATAGGAAAGCTAACACATTCCCTTGCCTCTAGGGGTCGAGATCATCATCCTAGGAGCTATTTCAACCAATTCTAAGCAAAGCACTACAATCTAGGCAGTCAAAACAACTTGCCTCTATAAGCTAGGAAACCAATTCATTCATTAAATTTTTTATATTTTATGAATGAATCATCTAGAATAGGTAAATAAGTGTCAAGTCAACATAAAGTTCCATTAATTACATCAAGGAGGGTGAAAAATCCCATCACAAGTCAAAACTGGTCAAACTGGCTTCGTTTCCTGAGCTGAAGATGAAAACTTTGCAAAAAATCTTGATGCGTAGCACGCCTGAGCCCTATGCGTAGTACGCCTTTCCACCTGCTTTTGGGGCACTTCCCGGCATCCAAATTGAGTTCACGATAGCTCATTGGAAAGGTCTGGATGTCTACGTTCCAACCCAAGTGGAATTTTCCAATTTGGTGTCCATTTTCCCCTCCAAAAGTTCATTCTCCCAAGACTGCTTCCTGTGTGTCCAAAAAGGGGCAGTAAGGTCATTTTTTGCATGTTTTTTGACCTTTTGGGGACCCAAACCTTGATGAAATGCCTTGGCAGTAGCTGAGAAGGTGTATTTCATCATGAAAAATCTAAAAATGCAAACCTTTCGTGATTTGGACCTCCCAATCTTATGGGTAGCCCGTGGCGCGCTACGCATTGAGCCCAAAAACCTGTTTTTTAACCAAAATTGACAAAATTGACAAAATTTTCTCCAAATTTCTTGAAATTTGGGCTGGGAATCCCCAATCAAGTACCATGCTCAGCCAAAGAGGCTTCGGCCAAGATTTGGAGTCGATCGTGCACTTTTTTCCCTTTTTGATTTTTGATTGTCTTCTTCAATTTTGCCTTTAGATTCCTTATCCGTGCCTCGCAGACCTTGTTCTGCGCCATGTAGTGGAAAGCCATGTGTCTCAGCAATGCTTTGTCCCTATTGGCCCTGTTTAGTAGTCTCTTTGACCTCATATTACTCATCTCACTTTGTAGAGTGCCTAGCAAACTTTTCTGCCCCCTTCAATTCAAGGAGCTTGATTGAGATATCACTTTGATTTGAAGGCTGATAATTAATCTGTTTTGGAATACCTGGCCTAAAGGCTATCCTTGAAAGATGAGTGTGCCTGTTGTGTGAATTGAGTAAGAAATTGGTTATTACTTTGTGACTGCCCCTGACTAGCTAACTCTACATGTGAACCAGATGGATATTGCATTTGATTGCCTGATTGTGTTTGCATCAAGCTTTGATTTTGTGCCTCAAACTGATTTCTTAGCTGTACATGCAACTGATTCGTAGCTGAAGGTGCCTTTGTCAACAATGGATCATTACTTTGAAGAATAGAGGATGGTGTTTGATTAAAATTGATTTCCTTGCTTCATTGGAAAAGACAACCTTGATGTCATTTTGGATATGGGGAATAAAGGGTTTAAAGAATAGAATTTAGATTTTGGGATAATGATTAGGGTCTAGGAATGTGTAGCTAGGGTTTGGGAATTCAAGAGAAAAATGGAATAAGGGAGTGGTGAGGGAATAAAGGATGGACTTGGTAACAAAACAACAATTTGAAACCCTAGGTAGCAATTTTCTTTGATAAATTTCAAAGGTAGGGTTTGATTTCGTTTGAACACTCACCATACACAAACACCATCAAACCACCATCAAATTTGAATGAAAAGCAATAATCAGAGGGTTAACCTACTTGAACAAATGATGATCCACAGATTTCGGAAAATTTGGAGCAAGTTTGTGAAGTTGTTGATGGTTCGGCGCATTGAACTAGGCATGCGGCGCATCAGGGGCACGCGGCGCATCAGACAGCAAAACACAGTGCAAAAATACACTGGCGCAGCACATCAGGAAGGTGCGGCGCATATAGCCTTGTGCGTAGCACCTTTTTACATGAGACTTTTGGAGGCCTTCCCTGTGCCAAAATCAGGCGCAGGATAGCTCGTTGGAAAGGTATTTGAGTCTAATTTCCAAAACAACTAGAATTTTTCAATTTGGAGTTCAGTTGTTCTGTCAAAAATCAAATCTCCCAAGACTGGTCAAAATGTGCCAAATGAGGCTGCCTCAAGGCAGAGTGCTGTTGAATGCCTTCCTCAACTCCAAATTGAGCTCATGATAGCTCATTGGAAATATCTTTATGTCTAGTTATCATTTGACACATCAAGAAAGTCATTTGGCCAACCAAGCTAGGAGAAAACTTTATTTTCCCAAGGTCACTTCAGAGGTGCATTCGATTCTCCTGAGGCAACGATATTTTTGACATTTCTCTAAAACCATGACACCTGTGTAAAAAGTGAAGGAGGTTTTTCTTATTTGGCATGTTTTGGACAAAATCCTCTCTCAGTGTTTCAAAATTCATCTTTCCTTGCTAAGAAACATCATTTGAGTGAAACCTATCCCGATGTGTGAACAAGGGATTTGTCGAAATGAAGCGAAATGAAGGGGATAGGTGGCTTCTGAATTCTTGAGGAAATTTTGGGGAGTAGGAAGGGATGTTAGGAAGCAGAGAAAAGTGGAATATCAGAGATTGAGTGAGGGGAAGGGGTCCAAATGGGCAAAACACAGGCCCAGCCTAGAAAATTGCCAAGTTGTGGCAAGAAACTAGGGTTTGTGCAAAAATGAGGAATTTGGGGAATCTCACTGATGGGAAGTGTTTGATAAGGTACTTTAAGGATAGGGGAAGGTGTATGAACATCAGGATATAAGTTTTTCTAATGATTTTACCATCCAAGAAAAATTGCCTCCAAAACCCTAGGAGAGAGAAATGAACCTTGCCTAGATGCAACTGAAGCATGAACAAGGTGTAAAATGACCCAGTGGAACCTGTCATGATGAGGAAAACCCTATGAATGATGATAGACTCAGCTGAATGATGACATGGACCGACATTCGGACAACTTTAGAAGGAGTGAAAGAAAACCCTAGATCTAATGCCTAGTGACCAAATTTTGCTTGAAGACTCTTTGAAATGACAAAATTTGAACTTGACACTCTGAGACCACTTTGTAAGAGCATATTTGATCACTGGAGGAAGGCTGGAAAGACTGACACTAACATTGGCTCCAATGGGGATGGTAGCTCCTTCGAGGTGCCAAGAACGGCAGATCTTTGGGAGAGCATACCAGTGCCTTATCCATTGGGCAATGGAGTCAAAAACTCAAACTAAAATGCATGACTGAAAAATGATGACTCGGATGACACAAATTGACTCTCACTCAGCTAAAATCTGACTCAATACTTAAACACAACCGAAAAACTAGAAATGATGCTCAAAGTGGAGCTTATTCATCAAAACCTACTCTAATAGTTTCATTCATCACCTGATCAAGTGAAATGAAACAACCAATGCAACCAAGTAAGTATCTCGTTTACTGTTCGAATTCTCCGCAAGTGCTCACTTATGAACAACAAGAGAGAACTACTGAAAGGAAACTCCCATGACAACTTAGAAACAGATCCGTTGAATGATATGGATTCTCTATCCGCCTTCAAAAACACTGCATAAGGATCGTGAAATTCAAGCACACTGGAACTTAGCTCATCCAATGTATTACTTCTCTTTTCCTCATACCATGAATGCAAACTTTTATCTGAGCCTTGTGACGAGACCTCTGCTGAAAATAAGAAAGAAACCGGCTGCCGGATCAAATTCATATCAGCACATGTTTCAAGCTCACATGTAGTCAATGGAGAAAGACTTTGACTGCAAACCTCATCTAAAACATCAGCTATTGGATCATGAAAAACTTGAAAAGACTGCTGTAATGTATCCATTGAAAATGTATGACATCCTTCTAGCTGTTCATCTTTTTCTTGAGAGATTTTACGAAGATTCTGCCTTATAAACTGAAATGCTTCGAAACAAAAGGATATAGAATCTTCCTGCATCATCAAATCATGTATTTCGTCTTCCACAGCTTCATCTGTAATCTGCCCTTCAATTTCATTTGGTGGCTGCAAATCTGATGCTACAGGATGCTCAAGAATTTTGTTATCTGTCTCATCCTCAACATTAACACTGAGAGATTGCTCATTTGTTATAGGCTGTTCATTTGAAGATTTACTATGCAATCTACCCTTCAAAAACTGAAATGATTCAAAACAGAATGGTACGGAGTCACCTTGAATCATTAAATCATGTGTGTCCACTTCCAAGTCTTCAGCTGCAACTTGACAATCAATGGCTTTTGGGGGTTGCAAATTGTAGAGCGATAACTAGGGTCTCTCACACCACCAATTATTCCACATTATTAAGTCAATCCAGGATCGTTTTGCTCTTTCAAGGAGTAACTCAATCCGAGGTTGTTCTGTCCAAGTAATGCTCGGTAGTATAGCGTTCTAATGACTTGAAAGGAAACAAACACTAAGCTGTAACTAAACCAATTCAGAAGATGAAATCACACAAGGCAGATGATCAGTCAAGGGTACGGAACCAATAACCCTTCCCTTTAGAAACTGATAAAGAAAGAAAACCAAAGCATGGACTTATAGGTCTGGGAGCTAGGCAGCGTCTTGCTGGGCTCACAACAGCCTTAAGCCTGCTATCACGCGAAAGCAATAAAGGCAGATTAGCGAAAGTAAAATGGAACAGCAATTCTAAAATGGAACAGCAGTAATCAAATGGAACAGCAGTAATGAAATGGAACAAAAAACTATCATAAACAGGAAATGTCAATCATATAAATTGGAACAGCAACTCAAATGGAACAGCAAACTCAAATGGAACAGCAAACTCAAATGGAACAACAAACTCAAATGGAACAGCAAACCCAAATGGAACAGCAAACTCCGATGTATGTACGCGTTCTATACTACTGTAGCGATCCGAGAGTAATGTATGATGTGACTATATTTCTGAAGAAAGTGATATTATCTTCAAGCCTCACAAATACTTATTTTATATGAATCCAATAATAATAACATTCACACCAATATTTTGCTGTAGAAATGGATGCAATTCGAATAGATTCACTTTGTGTAATACAGAGACGTGGATTAAAGAACTTATTCAGATTCAGATATTAATTAAGAAGCATAGTCTATCATGTAAAAGATATATCGGATTACTGAAACAAGAGAAATAAGCAAACCACACAAATCATCGTATGATACAACAGCAAGTGATCGTCGGAGCTGGGCCCTTGGCTACCAATGGTACACTGCTTAAAGTTACTTCAGATGCAGAAACGAAGTGAACACCAAGTCCTTTATATTGATTGCATTAACAAAAGTATACAAAATCAGATCTTACAAAACTTAATGATCAAAGTTGTTCTGAGTTTTTAATTATAACAACAGTCGTCCCCCCACGCTCGATGGCGTGGTACCTTTATATAACAGAAATGACGGAGATGTCTAGATACAAAAGATAAGCTTAAAGCAGCGATCCCTCAGGATCGAAGATCCTGAGGGATTCGCTAATCGTTCAGTTCTCCTCTTTCCTTCTTGCGTTCTCCGTCTCGGTATCCTGCGTTCTTTTCCTGGATTATTCGGCTCTAATTTTACTTGATCTTGTCCGCATCCGGTTCCCTGTCGACAGGACAGCAGTTACTTTCCTTTCGCTTCTTGTTTTTACTCGATAATTCCCTATTTCCGCGTCCTTCTGCATAGAAAACATCAATTATTAGTGATTGAGCTTCGTTTGTCCATTTTCACACAATTTATCAAAACCCTTATATTTTTTAGACTCATAATGCAAAAAGGTTAGAAATAGTATTGAAAAACCACTAGATTGCTTGTCAAAAAGCATACCTTCCAGGTGCTCCACACCCCCCCCTGCTTACCCTGTTTCATGTCCTCATGAAAACGTTGTAATTGACATGCAAGGCTGTGAGAGAGTAGGCCGGAGAAGGGATCTCACGAAGAGGTCGACAACCATGATTAGCAACTAGATGGTCAAAGAACTGATCTAACTGATCTGCAGGCATCTCATATAGGGCCTGATATCCAGGTGCAGGATGCCAAATAATTGGGCTGCGAAACCGATACCCCAACCAGAATGGTCCTGTTCGCAGAATCCGTTCCCCATAGAGACTCAATCGACTGGCAGCCAATTCAAAATTCTCAAAGTTAAAGGGTTCCCTGAGCTGGATGTTTTGGTTAGAGGTTCGGTAGCAAAACT
Organism: Pinus tabuliformis; assembly: GCA_031772625.1. Lineage (NCBI taxonomy): Eukaryota > Viridiplantae > Streptophyta > Pinopsida > Pinales > Pinaceae > Pinus > Pinus tabuliformis. The sequence continues at coordinate 219,216,124 of CM062811.1, read as the reverse complement.
TTGCAGCATGGAGGGCATGGTCTTTAATAGTCAGGAAATACTCCGGACCATTTCGGATCAAATCTCCATGCATGGGACCTAATATCTTCATGACACCTGGGATCCTCATCATACTCCTATGCTCTCTCCATAATGCTGCTGGGTCCCTAGGTTCAGCTCGTACCCATAGGTCTAAACTATTTTCTTGCCTCTGGAAGATGTTGTAAGCTTTAAGCCATTTTAACTGATTCACCCCAAATGAGATAAAGGCTTGAAATTGTATATTGCCAACGAAAGGGCCAGGATTCAAATCAGTTTCCTGGTCTAAGACAAGATTGTGCAGGTAAAATTCACATAACAACCTTTGAACTTTAACTCCATAGTGCTTGCAGCAGTCTATAAAATCATTAACAGTGTTGATATGGATAGGTGCTCCCGCCCTAACAGCTTTTATTTTTAATCTCAAATAACGTTCAAGCAAAAACAAAGCATAATTTTTAGCAGGGGCTCTACAAGTCAAAACATCAGTATACAAGGAACACAGGGTGTCCATCTGCTTAACAACACTATCTAGTCGACGAGTTACCTTAGCAACCTTTTCCTGCTCCTTCTGCCATCCTTCAAAGGCCTGGCTCTCAGACTGACTGATGTTTCGAAGTTGCTGTTGGAGCTCTTCGTATCTTTCCTTGGGGACCGTCTGTTCTCGCAACTGCTCGGCCTCCTGCTGGGCTTCCTTCATCATTTTATGCAAGGTTCTGGTTTTCGGGTCTTTCTTCCACACAGCCGTAGAAGCTGGAAGTTTAACCTGGACCTTCTTATTACGTTGTTTGGAATTTTGGACCCGAATTACACCCGAGGGGGGTGCTTCTGTTTGAACCTCTTTGCTATCCGTTTCCTTTTTAATGCGAACAAAGGGTTGCTGCGGTCTTCCTACCACCGGAGCCTCTTGCTGTTCCATTGGAATGTCCATTCGTTCCTCCGGGCCAGATGGAACAGCAGTTTCTATTGGAACAACACCCTGTTCCTCATTATCATTTGGAACAGCAGACTGTTCCTCGACAGTAGGTCTCCTGATGGGGTTTCGTCCATCAAAACGAACTCTAACCCTCGGGGTTCTTGCTGCCGTGGTCCTTTTCCTTTTCCTTGCAGTTTTTTGTATTCTCAGACTGGCTTTCAACATTCTAATTTGTTGCTGAAGTCTGGCTATCGTGCCCAGCATCCTCTGGTGCTTCTTCCTCAATTTTTCAATTTCCCTTGCCTCGGTAGAGGGTTTGGCCTTCAATCTTACTTCTTCTTCCTCTCCTGGAACATCTTCCGGCGCCCTGGGGACAGATTGTCCCAAATTGATGTCTTCTGCTTCATTACCATAGCCAGGCAGGTTTTCTTCCCCTGCCTCTTCTGCATGCCTTTCCTCGGGTAATTCTTCTTCTGCGGGGCCATCAAGGACGCCTCCTGTACTGGAGGCTTGGCCGTATCCTCCCATATTGGCCAGAACTGCTGCCAATTCCTCTTCTCCTGGAGGGTCTTGCAACGGGCTACCCATAGATTGTGCGTTTTCTTCTTCAATTCCTCCTTCTGGCTGGTTAGTTCCAGCCTCTGATTGCTCAGCATTTCCTTCGGGTAATTCACCTTCCACTTCCGAAGGTTCGTCCTCGATTTCAATTGGTTGGGCCGCAGTTTTCTGAATCTTTTCCAACCTTCCCCGTATTCGAACCAATCGAGCTGACTTCCTGGGTCTTTCAGGCAGGTTGGGAGTGCCAACAGGTTCTCTAGGTTCCTCTGGTCGTTCCGGCGTATCGGAGGGTCGCTTCTGTTTCGAAACAGCATGCTTTTCTACCGCCGACTTCTTACGTTTCTCTGATTGTTCCGGCGTGCTGGAGGACTGTTTTCGTTTTGAAGCAGCATGCTTTTCTGCTGCTGGCTTCTTATATTTTTTTGAACGTTCCAGTGTGCTGGAGGTTCGTTCAGATTTTGGGGGTGGTACAGCCAGTCCCTCTTTAACTGTTTCGACCAATTCCTCCCAGGTGCTTTACTGTTGGGTAAGACTGTGGCTTATTATTAGCCGAATCAGTCCGTGGTGGCTCAAAATCGTATCTGTGTGCTGACCCTTCTTCAGGCTTCGGGCCGCATCATGTAATAACGAATTTAAAAGGGCAGGGAGATTTACAGAACATTTTCCCTTTAAAACAGCTAGAAGTTTTAAGTGACGAGCCCTTACCACATCTTTTCTCCCTTCGCAGGTGATATAGCTCTGCACTATCTTCGCCAGCTTGGTCCAGGGTTCCCCCAGTGTTGTCGGCAAAACTCCTTTCCCTTTGACTATCAGACTTTGGCCTTCGCTTTGGAAAATTTCCATTACTTTCTGCAGTCTTTCCTTCTTCAGCTCCCATCTGGGTCCAACAGCTGGTAATCCTGAGGTTTCTGCAATAATGTCCTCCGTAACTTCTATCCGCTTTCCTCCGACTATAGAGTGGTTTTCCTGCAAATTTTGCAGGAATTCCAACGCTACAGCCTCATTTGATTCTTGCAGGCGGTTGAAGTAATTCAACCATCCTGCATTTTCCAGAATTTCGCGGGCAGCAGCGGACGCAGTCAGCTTGTGCGGTTCACTTCGGATTGTCTTCCCGCCCATAGCTTACTCTCAGAAATAAACTCGGGAATGAAACAGCAACTGTTCGCAGTATTTACCGAGCAGAGAGGATACTCGATGCTAATTTTAGGAAGGATTTTCGCAGAGCATGCAGCAAAGAGAAAGATCGTGGATGGCAGTCCGTAGAATGAGATCATCATACCGTTAAATCGTGTCATTATTTTGCCCGAATGGTGTGCAGCCACGTAACCATTGGAGTAATGAGGTTACCTCCCCCCCGCGATCTGATAGGCTGCCCCCAGCCGTCAAAGAGAGGAGCAGCAGCCAGTCGGGAGTCAAATCATAAAGTACAACAGGTAGAAATTATGCCTTGTTGTAAAAGGACAATGAAGTACCGAAACCGAGGCAGAAAAGTGGATCGCTTTTAAGATAAGCCAGTGTGATATAATGAGGAACCGAGGGGTTGGACGTCTGTCAACTGTACCAAGTCTCCAGTAGTCATTGTCAATTCCGTTGCCATGATTGGTGATAATGTTCATGCGATAATATTTCAGGGTGTGACATATGATACATGCAAAGGATATAAAAGACAAACAGACTTAATATCATACCTGTTGGTGTAAATATTACGACTCCAATGCCATTAACAGAGCTCTGCTGCCAACAGGTGTTCATAACCTTGGCAAAGTTGTTTATCTCACCCTCCGGAACCATTATCCTTTGTGTATCTACTGAAGAGTGCTTTGTCAAAATGCAGGCCATTATGCTGGCTTGGTGACCAGATAACCATAATGCCATTCACAAGGTAGGCACGAAACGTGGTCAGGCCGGCTCGTGATGAGACCTCCTGTTCCAAGGTTTGCTTGTTATTTTACCTTTGGACCATATCCTTGGTGTGGTGGCCGTAATGGGAATGCCACTTCGCTTCCATCCTTATTATCATGGTAGGCTGGCTCTGAATGAGACCCCCTATCCTGCATTTGACGATTTCATATCTTGTTTTTATTTTTTCTTTTATTCTTCTTTTGCAGCACACTTCTCTTTTTCTTTGTTCAATTACACATAAGGGTGGTTCCGCACTCCTTAAGAGCGGGGAATGGTGGAAGAAGTCTTACAATCCCAACAGACAGATATAAATCGTTTGCTCATATTCCTCAGTAATGATCAAGAAAGTTTTTAGGGAGATCGACATGATAAAAATTACCAAACCATGGTTCGGGAATAAGATAATGACAGTGAAGACGAAGTTTAATGTTCCTCCTCTTGTCTTCTTATATATACTGACTGTTAAAATAGTAGCGATTTATGATATGCTGGTTTCGGTATATCATGCTTTATGTTCATTGCATAATGTCATTGCTATATCTAAAGGATTTAGGAGAGCATAATCGCAAAACGTCCAAATAGGAGCAGAAAGGTTCTGATGGTGTCTTCTCTGAGCGAAGCATGTGAATGACTTATCTTGTGGAAAAGAAATAGCGGAATTAACCAAATTCTGCATCTTGGAAAAAGAAATATGCGAGTGCTGTTCCTTTTCGCAAAGGAACAGCAAAGCACAAAGAGTGCTGTTCCTTTTCGCAAAGGAACAGCAAAAATCCACACGTGCTGTTCCTTTTCGCAAGGGAACAACAAAAATCCACACGTGCTGTTCCTTTTCGCAAAGGAACAACAAAAATCCACACGTGCTGTTCCTTTTCGCAAAGGAACAACAAAACAAAAAGTGTTGTTCTTTTTCGCAAAGGAACAGCAAAGCCAAAAAAGTGCTGTTCCTTTCCGCAAAGGAACAGCAAAAATTCCAAAACACAAACGTGCTGTTCCTTTTCGCAAAGGAACAACAAAAATTCCAAAACGCAAAAGTGCTGTTCCTTTTCGCAAAGGAACAACAAAGCAAAAAGTGCTGTTCCTTTTCGTAAAGGAACAGCAAAACAAAAAAAATGATGTTCCTTTTTGCAAAGGAACGACAAAGCAAAAAGTGTTGTTCCTTTTCGCAAAGGAACAGCAAAGCAAAAAGTGCTGTTCCTTTTTGCAAAGGAACAGCAAAGCAAAAAGTGCTGTTCCTTTTTGCAAAGGAACAGCAAAACACCAAAAGTGCTGTTCCTTTTGAAAAGGAACAGCAGAATCACACGAGTGCTGTTCCTTTTGAAAAGGAACAACAAAATCAAACCATTGCTGTGCAAAATAAGGTAACCAAAATACTACAAACAAAGATGAAAAGAACATATGTACAGGATGTTATGTACAAATTATGAAAAACGAGTTGCTTAAGTTATAGGTGAGGAAGATTTCACTTCCTCTCCTAAGATCTCCAAATCAGTATCTTGCTGTAGCTGTTGACAAAAGGATTCCCGAGTAAGAGGTCTTCGATAGAGACGAACTCGGTGGCCATTTACTTTGAACGTATGTCCAGAACCATCAATTGTGATCAGAGTGAGGGTCCCATTGTCGTGCACCTTCTGGATCTCATATGGTCCTAGCCAGCAAGTCTGGAGTTTCCCCGGGAAATCCTGGAACCGAGAATCGTATAACAGAGCCCAGTCTCCTTCATGGAAGACTTTATTCTTTATAAGTGCATCATGCCACTTAGCTCGCTGCTGTTGGATTAATGCTGTGTTTTGCAATGCAGAGAGCCTAATCTCATCCAATTCGTTGATTTGTCGTAGTCGATTGATCTGTGCCTCATTCAGATCTAGGCCGACCTCTTGTGCAGTTCGTAGTGTTTGGATCTCAAATTCGATAGGAAAGATTGGTTGTTTCCCAAACACCAATTGATAAGGCGAATAGCCTGTCGTACTTCTCCATGTGGTTCTATAAGCCCACAGTGCTTCAGGTAGCCGAGCAGCCCAATCACGCCTGTGTGATGCGATAGTCTTTGTTAAGATTGATTCAATTATCTTGTTACTATTTTCTACTTGTCCATTTGCCTGCGGATGGTAGGGGGTAGTAATCTTATGTTGGATATGATAGTTGTTAAATGTTGCAGCTAGTTTATTTCCAACAAATTGTGGTCCACCATCTGTAATTACTTCTCTCGGAAGTCCATAACGTACAAACAAATGGAACAAAAATTGTATTACCGAATCTTCTGTAGCCCTAGCTAATGATTCAGCCTCAACCCATTTAGTAACATAGTCTGTTGCTACCAGGATGTATGTCCTCTGGTTTGATGGTGGATTAATGGGCCCGACGAAATCGAGAGCCCATCGTTCAAATGGCTCAATAACCACTTGTGGTCTCAGAGGCATTTCATCAGCTTGACCAGGTTTTCCTGCTCGCTGGCAGCTGTCACAGGCTTGTACAAACTTTTTCGCGTCCTTAAAAATTGTAGGCCAATAGTATCCTGCCTGTAGTATTTTATGTGTTGTTCTCTTGTCGGCAAAGTGCCCCCCGCATGGTCCATTATGACAAGCCTTTAAGATGTCTAGGATCTCATCCTCTCGAATACACCTCTTGATTTGCATGTCTGCCCCTGTATGGAATAAATGGTCTCCAATCCACGAAAATCGAGTGCTTTTTTGAACAATTTGCTTTCGTTCCTGAGGGGTTAGGTGTTTTGGTAACTTACCCACTGCAAGGTAATTGGCGACGTCAGCATACCAGGGTGTTCGAATGGCAATGGCAAACAGATGTTCATCAGGGAATTGATCTTCCATGGCTGCTGTTTCGATTGATTTGGGTATTCTTGAGAGGAAGTCGGCTACAAGGTTCTCCTTGCCGGGTCGATCCTTAATTGTGATGTCGAACTCCTGCAACAAGATCAACCATCGAGTTACTCTAGCATTCGTGACAGGTTTGTTTGCTAGATATTTGATAGCAGAATGATCTGTATATAACACAACAGGATAACCTGTAATATAATGCCTAAATTTATTAACAGCATGAATTACAGCTAGGAATTCCTTTTCAGTAACAGTATAATTGAGTTCGGCAGAGGATAAATTTTTGCTAATATAGTAAATAGCGTATGGCTTCTTATCCTCTTCTTGTCCTAGGACTGCACCGATTGCTGTATCCGAGGCATCAGATGAGATCTGGAATGGCAAATTCCAGTTTGGTCCTCGAAGGACTGGAGCTATTGACAACAACTTTTTCAATTCTTTAAAAGCCTGGTCACATTTCTCTGTCCACAGGAAATCAACATTACCAGTTAAGGCATATAGAGGTGCTGCAATTCGTGAATAATGTTCTATAAATCGTCTGTAATATCCAGAAAATCCAAGGAAACTACGTACCTCTGTTTGAGTAGTGGGGGTAGGGATGAGCAAAAGAATCTGAATTTTAGCAGGGTCTACCTGGATGCCAGCTGCTGAAATGTAGTGCCCTAGAATGAGCCCTTCCGTCATCATCATGTAGCACTTCTCGTGGCTCAGGCAGAGTCTGGTAGCAATGCAACGTTGTAGAACTTTTTCCAGGGTATCCAGAGCTGGATCAAATTCATCCCCATACGGTGTGAAGTCGTCCATATACACCTCAAGTCCATCGTTTATTAGATCTGCAAAAATACTGAGAATAGCCCTTTGAAATGTAGCAGGGGCGTTACATAGGCCGAAGGGTAATACTCGATAGGCAAACGTTCCCCAGGGGCACGTAAAGGTAGTTTTATCCTGGTCTTCAGGGGCAATTTGGATTTGGTTATATCCACTGAAGCCGTCCAGGAAGGAGAAAAATTTCTTCCCTGCTAACGTGTCCAATACTTGGTCTATAAATGGGAGGGGAAAGTGATCCTTCTGTGTAGCCTTGTTTAACTCCCTGTAATCCACGCAAATCCTCCATTTTCCATTTTTCTTGGGTACCACCACAAGGGGAGAGACCCATTTACTGTCAGAGATAGGGTAAATAAAGTTAACATCTAAGAGCTTCTGAAGTTCGTCTTTTACTATCTCTTTTAGGTGAGGGTTGAGTCTTCTTTGTGGCTGACGGACAGGTCTTGCATCTTTCTCTATATAGATGTGATGGGTGCATAATTGAGGATCAATCCCCTTCATGTCAGGATAATCCCACACAAATGCATCCTTGTATTTTTGTAACAGATTAACAAGCTTTATTTCTTGATCTGATGTAAGGTTGGCGTTAATATTCAGAGTTTTACCAGGTTCAATTTCCACTACTTTACTATTGGCAACAACAGTTACTGGTATTGTCTGGTCATGTGGATCTTTTAAGGGATTTTCTTCTAGCTCACTGTCAAATGCTGCTTCTATCATAAAACACTGCATATGTGTTCTAGCTTCAGTTTGACTAATAAAATTGTTAATGGCGTCGTCTTCTGTTTGATCTTTAAAGTCTAAAGCCTTCTGTATAGTTAATGGAGATCTGATGTTGTTAGCAAGATATGACACAGGATAAGAGTTAGTTTTAATCATTGGCAGGCTTGGCTGTGCTGGAGGATATAAAATTAAATTTTTAACATCTGGTCCTTTAGCTATAGTCATGTTTCCCTGCCGGCAGCCAATGTAGGCATCGGCAGTAGCAAGCCAGGGTCTGCCTAGGATTAACGGATGTCCATCTAGTCGGGTTTTAGGATTAATTACCAGGAAATCTGTGGGATACTCCCAGGAATCTACGGAAACCATGACATCATTCAGAGTACCTTCTGGTCGAACTACAGATCGATCTGCCAATTCTAACAGAGTAGAGGTAGGTTCTACTGACGTGATGCCAAGCTTTTGGCAGGTGGAGGTTGTCAAAATGTTGATTGCAGCTCCCAGGTCAACTAGAGCGTTAGTCAGGGTTTGGCCATAGATTTGAACAGTTACAATTGGATTCCCGGGATCTTCATATTTGATAGGTGTCTCTTTTCCTGATAATAGGTCGGATAAAGTACCAACTACTTGGACTCTAGGGTTAGTATTTGTATTCCTCCTTGATTTTTTGATGCATAATTCTTTTATGGTTTTTGCATATATAGGAATATCTTGTATGGCTTGGAGGAATGGAATCTTTATATACAAATTTTGTAATTCTCCCAAAATGTCGAAGTCTGGAGGTTGTATAGGTCGAGATATGACTAATCGTTCTGGGAAAGGAGGAGAGGATGTACTTGCTTGTTTATTGTTTTGCTCTTTGTTTTCATCCTTCTGTTGTGGGGGTTGTTCTATTGGTAACTGATCTTCAACGCGAATTGTTTTGTCTCCCTCTGTTTCTATTATTCGTCCAGATCTTAACTGAAGATCGTTGCACTCCCTTAGGTCAGACTCAATCTCTGATGTGTCTATGATTTGGATGGATTGGACTGGCCTATTATTAGGATTGGGATTGGGTTGGGTTGGGAGTTGCGGTCTCAGATTAGACTGGGGATTTTGTTGTAAAGCTGGCAGAGTTGGTTGAGGGAGTGGGATTGATCCTGCTGGCTGATATGTCGATCTTGGCCAGCTTGTCTGCCAGGATGAGCTTTGCGAAGTGGAAGGGGTCCACTGCGGAGGATAGGAACTATTCTGCCAATATGGTGGAGGATAAGGGCAGTTTGGCCAACCAAATTGGGACATCCAAGGATTCGGAGTAGGAAACATTTGAGGTGACCAATTTGAAAACGGGGGTTGAGACTGGTTTTGCCACATGTTCTGTTGCTGAGTATTGAACTGCGGGGGTTGAAAAGAAGAGGAGGGGTCTGAAAACATACCTGATTGCCTAGGCTGCCATTGACGACGCTGGTTAATAAAATATGCTGGTTCTGGCTCCTCTTCTGCTTCTTTGTATACTGCCTTCAAACCAGGAAGTGAAGGGCAGCTTTCGGTCAGGTGGTCCTTGGTGCAGATAGCACATATTTGGACTGTATCCAGCGGGCATTCCTTGTGGCTGTGTTTCTTCCTGCATCGTGGGCAAAAAACTGCTAGATTCTGCTCCGCCTCAGCTTGCTTCTGTTTAGCCTGCACAATGTCAAGTTGTGTAGTTAATGTTCCCAGGATATCAGTTTTAAAATTTTCTAGCAAATTTCCAAGTTCCACCCGTGTTACTCCTTCTGTTAATGTTCTGTTATCTCTGGGGAAGCGATCATATTCCGCTGGTTTTATCCTCGTGCTGCCTCTTGAGCTCCTGATACACAGATCAATGATATCAGCAAAATTTTCCTGATAAATGTCTCCTTTCCCCATAATGTTTAACGTTTCGATCCATTGCTCTTTCATACCTCTAATTAATGCAGTTTTCAACACGTTATCAGGCAGAGGTAGCGATGCATAAGGGGATCTTTGCAAGTTATATTGGAAACGTTCCACATATTCTTCTAAGGTTTCGTTTGGTCTGGCTGACATTTGAAAGATTTCATCTTTTAGTTCTCTCGACCTACAGTAATCTTGATATTTCTTTAAAAAGGCTTCTTTCATTTGATCCCAATTGTTAATAACCCCACCACCTAAGCCCATAAACCATCTTAACGCAGCCCCTTTTAATGTAGAGGGGAACAATTTCAGTTTCTGGGGATCGGTGGTGTAATCGTATCCTCTACATAATACATCAAATTCGAACAAGAATGCATCCGGATCTTCTGATGTAAGGCCATGAAATGTGGGAATATGCTGGAGAGGGATGGCTTTCATGGGCGCATTTGCTGCAGAATCTACTATCGGATATTGCAATGTGGAGGTCTGGGTGTTTGGCTGATTCTGCGCCATGGGGTCGAATATATGCCAGTAATCTTCAGGAATTTCCAAGAGAGTGTTCCTTGGTTGAGGAGGGGTAGTCTTAACAGGGATTGTCTTGACACCACTCCCTTGATCAGGGATGATAATGGCCCCAACTGTCTGCGGTGAATGAATTCCTTCAACAAGGATTTTTACAGCGCTTCCCTTGTCCGGGCTATTTAAAGGCTGGTTTAATTCAATAGGAGATCTAGGTTCCTCAATTTCCCCTGTTTCTCCTTCTCCTTCACAAAGGTTACTTTGGGTCCCTTCGTGCAATGGTCCAGGAGTCAAATTTTCAATTTCTTGAAAATCCTGCTCCTCTGTTCGACTGTGCACCTCAGCAAAGGCTTCAGATGGTGATCCCGAGGCCTGAAGGGAACTAGTAGGCTGTTTAGAATTGACTTTCTTATAACCTACTGATGGCTGAGAGTCGGCTTTCTTATAGATTTCGTCTATGAAGGTCGTTCGTCCAAGGGTCACCGGCCCCTTAGCTTTGGATGGAGGCTTTTGATCTTTCTCTAACTTTTTCTGCTTAGTCATGCACTCCAATTAAACTGCTAAATCCTATTTAACCAGCAATTCTACTAAGAGAGCGGACGGTGGAGCAGGGCTTTTACATGCTCCGTACGCAGGTTCTTACCTTCCGTTTTTAAAATCCAACTCCCTCCTAGCAGATTTGCGCACTACTCTATAAAGGACAAATGGCTATTACCCCTTCCCCGGCAACGACGCCAAAATGTAGAGCGATAACTAGGGTCTCTCACACCACCAATTATTCCACATTATTAAGTCAATCCGGGATCGTTTTGTTCTTTCAAGGAGTAACTCAATCCGAGGTTGTTCTGTCCAAGTAATGCTCGGTAGTATAGCGTTCTAATGACTTGAAAGGAAACAAACACTAAGCTGTAACTAAACCAATTCAGAAGATGAAATCACACAAGGCAGATGATCAGTCAAGGGTACGGAACCAATAACCCTTCCATTTAGAAACTGATAAAGAAAGAAAACCAAAGCATGGACTTATAGGTCTGGGAGCTAGGCAGCGTCTTGCTGGGCTCACGACAGCCTTAGGCCTGCTATCACGCGAAAGCAATAAAGGCAGATTAGCGAAAGTAAAATGGAACAGCAATTCTAAAATGGAACAACAGTAATCAAATGGAACAGCAGTAATGAAATGGAACAGCAAACTATCATAAACAGGAAACGTCAATCATATAAATTGGAACAGCAACTCAAATGGAACAACAAACTCAAATGGAACAACAAACTCAAATGGAACAGCAAACTCAAATGGAACAGCAAACTCCGATGTATGTACGCGTTCTATACTACTGTAGCGATCCGAGAGTAATGTATGATGTGACTATGTTTCTGAACAAAGTGATATTATCTTCAAGCCTCACAAATACTTATTTTATATGAATCCAATAATAATAACATTCACACCAATATTTTGCTGTAGAAATGGATGCAATTCGAATAGATTCACTTTGTGTAATACAGAGACGTGGATTAAAGAACTTATTCAGATTCAGATATTAATTAAGAAGCATAGTCTATCATGTAAAAGATATATCGGATTACTGAAACAAGAGAAATAAGCAAACCACACAAATCACCGTATGATACAACAGCAAGTGACCGTCGGAGCTGGGCCCTTGGCTACCAATGGTACACTGCTTAAAGTTACTTCAGATGCAGAAACGAAGTGAACACCAAGTCCTTTATATTGATTGCATTAACAAAAGTATACAAAATCAGATCTTACAAAACTTAATGATCAAAGTTGTTCTGAGTTTTTAATTATAACAACAGTCGTCCCTCCACGCTCGATGGCGTGGTACCTTTATATAACAGAAATGACGGAGATGTCTAGATACAAAAGATAAGCTTAAAGCAGCGATCCCTCAGGATCGAAGATCCTGAGGGATTCGCTAATCGTTCAGTTCTCCTCTTTCCTTCTTGCGTTCTCCGTCTCGGTATCCTGCGTTCTTTTCCTGGATTATTCGGCTCTAATTTTACTTGATCTTGTCCGCATCCGGTTCCCTGTCGACGGGACAGCAGTTACTTTCCTTTCGCTTCTTGTTTTTACTCGATAATTCCCTATTTCCGCGTCCTTCTGCATAGAAAACATCAATTATTAGTGATTGAGCTTCGTTTGTCCATTTTCACACAATTTATCAAAACCCTTATATTTTTTAGACTCATAATGCAAAAAGGTTAGAAATAGTATTGAAAAACCACTAGATTGCTTGTCAAAAAGCATACCTTCCAGGTGCTCCACACAAATCTGAATATGAGAAGTCTTGAACAAAATTTTCATTGCTTTCAAGATGATTCAAGTCAAGACTTGTTGACATTTGGTTTCTGATTGCATGGTAGTTATCTCTGATGAACTGAAACGAATCAAAACAAAAAGGCAAAGATCCTTCACTTACTTCAAACTTTGACGCACTTTCCTCATCATTGTCATAGCTCATATGCATCGGTTGATCACTGTATTCGAGCTGCTGAAAGTGAACTTCCTCCTCGCACAAACTAGCTGCTGATTCGTCTGCAAGATTAGCTTCTTTTTGGAGAACATAATCATCATCATACTGATCAAACTGAGGCAATTCATCATCAAACATACACATCATATCAACAGCTCTCTCTTCTTCACAATGATCTATAAAACAATCACTATGACAACTGGGATCAGAAAGAAGATGTTTTGGATCAGCAACTTGTTCCTTTTCAATCAGCGAGCCTTGAACTTGAACATCATAATCATTCCTTGCGTTGATCTTGTCCATCATCTTTTCCACTGCACTTACCAAAATGTCAAGCTTCACCTCTAGAGATGTTGATTCGGCCGGATCTATGTTTTTCATCTCTTCTTCTTTCAACCTTGCCCTTCGGATCAGCAGATGAGCCTCTACATTTATTGCATTGTTTTGCATCTCATGAAGTGTTGCAATATTCCTTTCTCTCAGCTGAAACTCCATTTCCAGATCAAAGGCACCTGGATAGTGCAAGAGAGCAGATCTAGGAGTAGGCCTTATCTCAACTGGCATTGAATAATAAACTTGATTAAATCTGGCTGAAAACTGTTGTACTGTCTCCCCTGGCATTCTTTTCAGTTGGTTATACTCTTCTATAATCAAGAAAAGGTTCTGCCCGATCATCCACCTGTCGAGAAAAACTTTGATGAACTGCCGAAAATCTGAGATGCTTGCATCAGGCAGGGTTTTGAACCAACTCTTGACTTTGGCTTGCAAAGAAAGAGCAAAAAGCCTTATACTGACATCTTCTTCATCAACTTCAAAAAGATCTAGAAAATTCTCAAAATTCTGCACATGTTGCTCAGCGTTGACATTCTTACTTTCACCATCAAACCTCGGCAAGTATAGATCATAGTTTTTGGGGAAAGCATGGAGAACAGAAGGTAAAACAAGAGGGTTATACCGATCTGGAATTTTACAAGGTGTAGGGGTATGTACGACAGGTATAGAATTAGTCTTGGTCTCTTGAGATTCATCAATTTGAAGATGGTCATCACAAAATTCGGAAAAAGGATCCTGATCAAGCTCAAAGGCATGCAAATCTTTGGTATTCACAATCTTCAAAGGGAAAGAATCAACTGCAGGCCGAGGATATCTTCTCAAATACAATATACTTTGCAAAGCCTTCTTGACATTCTTGGGAAAAGAGAAGAAATAATTTATGACAAAGAAAAAAATGTCTTGGATGAAATTCCAACTTGAATACCTGATCTGTCCATGTTGTTCTTTCATGTTTTTGCTGGTCGGGATCATCCTCCAGTGGAGTCTTTGGATCTGATCTCGAAAATGATTTAGAGTCGCCAGGTGAATGATTTCAGCCTTTCAAGTGTCTGATCGTTGTCCACCATCAACCATCAGATCTGAACTTGATACATGTACGGCTAATTAACAAGTTAAATGCCACGTTTACAAGCTAGACCGGAGATTGACTGAAGCAGCGTTTATCTACTTTCACTAATGCAAAGCAAAAGTGTTTCGAAGGCTACCTGGCATAACTTCAGGCTCCATCTGTAGCTTATAAAATAAATGACATCAACCAGCAAACCATTTATTCTTCCCCAGTATGGTCGCCACTATGTTAGCGTTCAAATTTGCCTCAGGTTGAGGAAGGCAAAACTCGAGGACACATCAAACCATGCTCAGCCTCGTAGCTAGCCCTACGAGGACATGAGAGGGCTCTCTCTGATCAATCTCGGTAAAAGGTAATAAAAGAGGCTCGAGATGACTGAATAGATGACTAATTTTAGGCTAGGTATGAAGTACAAGGATTATGGAATTTATTTTTTGAAGTTTTGTTGAATTCAAGGGAAAGGCAATTTTGGGTGCGGGGATGAGGCATAGCTTTTGCACAGGTCTACTTGGGGCAAGATAGGCGATTTTTTTTATGCCTTTAAAGTGATTGAATGAATAGAACTGACAGGTGAGGAGCTAAGGAGAGCAAGGAAGTCTCAAGGATTCTCCTTAAACTGAAGAAAACATGGAAAATTAAACAAACTTAAAGGCAGAGCATAGCAAATTTATGGATTCTACCTTAACACTTCATTTGTTTAATTGCAGAAGATTAAATAAGGAAAGTGATACACATACACAACTTACAAGTACAGAGAGAAATACACCATCAACACATAAGGCCACATGAATCCCAAATAGTGTTGCAAAACCCTGGTCTATCCTTTGCCAAAATTACAGATAAAATATGTACAATAGTGTATCAAGCTATTCCCAAGAGTCCAACCCTGAAAATGACTAAGAAAATACATAATATAGGCAAGCTAACACATTTCCTTGCCTCTAGGGGTCGATCTCATCATCCTAGGAGCTGTTTCAACCAATTCTAAACAAAGCACTACAATCTAGGCAGTCAAAACAACTTGCCTCTATAAGCTAGGAAACCAATTCATTCATTAAATTTTTGCTATTTTATGAATGAATCATCTAGAATAGGTAAATAAGTGTCAATTCAACATAAATTTCCATTAATTACATCAAGGAGGGTGAAAAATCCCATCACAAGTCAAAATTGGTCAAACTGGCTTCGTTTCCTGAGCTGAAGATGAAAACTTTGCAAAAAATCCTGATGCGTAGCGCGCCTTTCCACCTGCTTTTGGGGCACTTCCCGACATCCAAATTGAGCTCACGATAGCTCGTTCGAAAGTTCTGGATGTCGAATTTCCAACCCAAGTACAATTTTCTAATTTGGTGTCCATTTTCCCCTCCAAAAGTTCATTCTCCCAAGACTACTTCCTGTGTGTCCAAAAAGGGGCAGTAAGGTCATTTTTTGCATGTTTTTTGACCTTTTGGGGACCCAAACCTTGATGAAATGCCTTGGCAGTAGCTGAGCAGGTGTATTTCATCATGAAAAATCCAAAAATGCAAATCTTTCGTGATTTGGACCTCCCAATCTTATGGGTAGCGCGTGGCGCGCTATGCGTTGAGCCCAAAAACCTGTTTTTTAACCAAAAATTTCAAAATTGACAAAATTTTCTCCAAATTTCTTGAAATTTGGGCTGGGAGTCCCCAATCAAGTACCATGCTCAGCCAAAGAGGCTTCGGCCAAGATTTGGAGTCGATCGTGCACTTTTTGCCCTTTTGATTTTTGATTGCCTTCTTCAATTTTGCCTTTAGATTCCTTATCCGTGCCTCACAGACCTTGTTCCGCGCCATGTAGTGGAAAGCCATGTGTCTCAGCAATGATTTGTCCCTATCAGCCCTGTTTAGTAGTCTCTTTGACCTCATATTACTCATCTCACTTTGTAGAGTGCCTAGAAAACTTTTCTGCCCCCTTCAATTCAAGGAGCTTGACTGAGATATCACTTTGATTTGAAGGCTGATAATTAATCTGTTTTGGAATACCTGGCCTAAAGGCTGTCCTTGAAAGATGAGTGTGCCTGTTGTGTGAATTGAGTAAGAAATTGGTTATTACTTTGTGACTGCCCCTGACTAGCTAACTCTACATGTGAACCAGATGGAGATTGCATTTGATTGCCTGATTGTGTTTGCATCAAGCTTTGATTTTGTGACTCAAACTGATTTCTCAGCTGTACATGCAACTGATTCGTAGCTGAAGGTACCTTTGTCAACAATGGATCATTACTTTGAAGAACAGAGGATGGTGTTTGATTAAAATTGATTTCGTTGCTTCATTGGGAAAGACAGCCTTGATGTCATTTTGGATATGGGGAATAAAGGGTTTAAAGAATAGAATTTAGATTTTGGGATAATGATTAGGGTCTAGGAATGTGTAGCTAGGGTTTGGGAATTCAAGAGAAAAATGGAATAAAGGAGTAGTGAGGGAATAAAGGATGGACTTGGTAACAAAACAACAATTTTAAACCCTAGGCAGCAATTTGCTTTGAGAAATTTCAAAGGTAGGGTTTGCTTTAGTTTGAACACTCACCATACATAAACACCATCAAACCACCATCAAATTTGAATGAAAAGCAATAATCAGAGGGTTAACCTACTTGAAAAAATGATGATCCACAGGTTTCAGACAATTTGGAGCAAGTTTTTGAAGTTGTTTATGGTTCGGCGCATTCAACTAGGCGCGCGGTGCATCAGGGGCGCGCGGCGCATCAGACAGCAAAACACAGTGCAAAAATACACTGGCGCGGCGCATCAGAAAGGCACGGCGCATATAGCCCTGTGCATAGCACCGTTTTACAGGAGACGTTTGGAGGCCTTCCCGGTGTCAAAATGGGGCGCAGGATAGCTCGTTGGAAAGGTATTTGAGTCTAATTTCCAAAAAAACTAGAATTTTTCAATTTGGAGTTCATTTGCACTATCAAAAGTCAAATATCCCAATACTGGTCAAAATGTGCCAAATGAGGCTACCTCAAGGAAGAGTGTTGTTGCAGTCAACTTTTGAATGCCTTCCTCAACTCCAAATTGATCTCATGATAGCTCATTGGAAATCTAGTTGTGTCTAGTTATCATTTGACTCATCAAGAAAGTCATTTGGCCAACCAAGCTAGGATAAAACGTGATTTTCCCAAGGTTACGTCAGAGGTGCATTCGATTCTCCTGAGGCAACGATATTTTTGACATTTCTCTAAAAAAATGACACCTGTGTAAAACGTGAAGGAGGTTTTTCTTCGATGGCATGTTGTGGACAAAAACCTCTCTCATTTTTTCCAAATTCATCTTTCCTTGCTTAGAAACATCATTTGAGTGAAACCTATCCCGATGTGTGGAACAAGGGATTTGTCGAAATGAAGCGAAATGAAGGGGATAGGGGGATTCTAAATTCTTGAGGAAATTTTGGGGAGTAGGAAGGGATGTTAGGAAGCAAATAAAAGTGGAATATCAGAGATTGAGTGAGGGGAAGGGGTCAAAACGGGAAAAACACAGGCCCAGCCTAGAAAATTGCCAAGTTGTGGCAAGAAACTAGGGTTTGTGCAAAAATGAGGAATTTGGGGAATCTCAGTGATGGGAAGTGTTTGATAAGGTACTTTAAGGATAGGGGAAGGTGTATGAACATCAGGATATAAGGTTTTCTAATGATTTGACCATCCAAGAAAAATTGCCTCCAAAACCCTAGGAGAGGGAAATGAACCTTGCCTAGATGCAACTGAAGCATGAACAAGGTGTAAAATGATCCAGTGGAACCTGTCATGATGAGGAAAACCCTATGAATGATGATAGACTACGTTTAATGATGACATGGACCGACATTTGGACAACTTTAGAAGGAGTGAAAGAAAACCCTAGATCTAATGCCTAGTGACCAAATTTTGCTTGAAGACTCTTTGAAATGACAAAATTTGACCTTGACACTCTGAGACCACTTTGTAAGAGCATATTTGATCACTGGAGGAAGGCTGGAAATACTGACACTAACAGAAGGCATCAAAAAGTGTTATGCAAGTTGGCACTACGCTTTTGTCAGAGACACCCTGGCTTTCTGGAGTGACCTTGGGAAACTCATTTTTTTCTCTGTGATGGATTGTCCAAATTACATGCTCGAGGAGTCCATCTTATAGCAGACTTCAAGAGATTTCCAATGAGAAATCAAGTTCACAATTTGGAGTCATTTAAGGCCTCCAAATGTGGTTTCGAAGATAGGCACTGCACTTCT
Organism: Pinus tabuliformis; assembly: GCA_031772625.1. Classification (NCBI taxonomy): domain Eukaryota; kingdom Viridiplantae; phylum Streptophyta; class Pinopsida; order Pinales; family Pinaceae; genus Pinus; species Pinus tabuliformis. Next base: position 219,197,818 of record CM062811.1, on the reverse strand, counting down.
AGAGACTGTGTTGCGCTTCTGGAGGTGGCGTTGTGCTTCTAGACATTGTGTTGTGCTTTGGCGCTGTGCTTCCAAACACTGCTTTGCGCTTGTGCCAGAGCAGCGCAAAACTCTTCCAAACTCACCCAAATTTTATTTTGAAGCTTGAAAACTTATTTCTTGCTATCCTAATATTGTTCACAATTAAGTATAACTCTTTTGCTTACCTTTTTCTTTGGAAAGATGAATTCAAATGCAAGTTCTCTTCATCTAGGGTTTACATGAAATTTTCATGCTGAAATCTAGTGCAACTGATGGTTTGGTTAGTTTTAATATTTAAAACATGTAAATATTTCACCTCACACCTTTGTACATGTTTAAAACACACTTTGATTCACTAAATAACCTATCAATCCTCATATTGCCCTACCTTTACCTAAACCCTAGCTCATACCTAGCATTTTGGGCAAATTTCATAAAAACATTGTTTCTAAATTTCTCCTACTCATCTCTCTCTCTCATTTCACTCCATTCAAACTTCATAGGTTTTCTACCACCCTTATCCATCTCAAAAATTTCCCCTATCATCATCTCCCTTCCCTAACTCCCTCATTTCATCATTTCCTTCCTTGAGAAAGAAAACAATTAGCTTAAGGCCAAACAACTCATCATGAGAAAGAGAAATCCAAGATGTTTTAGTAAGGAGACAAAGGTAAAGTAGTGTTGGAGCCTGGTGAACATGAGGAACCTGAAAAACAAGCTGGAAAAGGGAAGCTAAGGACCAAGGGACACAAAAAGGAATTGAAGGAGGCGAAAGGACACAATTTGCTAGATGAAGACCTAGACATGGAGGACAGAATTGCCTTGTAGATCAATGAGGACAGAGAGTATTAGTTAGATAAGGTCAATGACCACTTGGAAAATCTTCTTGACAAAGAAAACATAGATAACCAGCTACTAAGTCACATGGAACATCATTATCAAACCAGCAACATGATATGTAACATCAAGCTCAAGCAGTTGAAAAACAAGCTAAAGGAAACCCTAAAGGAAAAAAATGAGAGGGATAACTTGGAGATGATTTCTAAAGAATCCATTAGGGCTTTACATACATCATTTTTCAACTCATGACCAATTTTGAATGATTTCTGAGCATTTTTTCTTTTTGACTATTTTGGTGCCAAATTCAGAAAATTGGCTAGTCACATCAGTGTAGCGCCTTGGCACTGCGTTTTTTCCTCAGGCCTCCAAATGACAAATGGTTTGCGTTTTTGGAAATCTCATGGCCTCCTCTCAAAACCCATTTCATCATATTTCTTAGAGAGGTCCCAAATTTTGAGAAAAAGGAGAAAAAGGGGTCAAAAATCAACATTTTTCCCCTCTTTTTGACAGGCGTTGTGCTTCTGGAGTAACCTTGGGAGAATGGATTTTTGAAGGCCTTCCCATGGGTCATTTTAAAAAATTCAAGGTGTTCTAAAAATAATAATTGAAAATATAGTCAAACTTTATTTCAAATCTTCATTTGGACCTCAGGAAGGCACCTTAAAGTGGGCTCAAAGTCGGCGCCGCGCTTCTGCAAATTTATGTGTTTTTCATTTAAATTTCACTGTGTAATTTCCTAGTTTTCAATTTGACTTGGTCAAAGTCAAAACTCTTGATGTAATTCAAGTTATTTCAAGGTTAGATGATGTAAGCATGAATAAATGGACATGATAGGTAGTTTTTTTGGTTTAATAGGCCTCATTAAGGAAGTAAAATCCAAATCAAAGTCTACAAGAAGTGTTTGTATTTAACCTTCTCACTCTCACCTGTTGGTTAAGAGAATCTTGGAATCAGTTCCACCACTAGAAATTCGACTCCTGAAGGTGTGGAAGTGGTTGTTTCTGGGAAAACTAGTATTCCTAAAGAATGCTAGCCCTCTAGGTTTGGCAGCTACCTTAGAAACAATATTTTAAATCAATTCAATGATTTCTTCTATGTGTAACAAATAAGAGAAAGATAATGGAACCAACCTAGAACTTCCGCTTAATCCCTTGCTTGATCTCTCTCCCCTTTGACAGATCCTGCAACTCCTCCCCGTACTTAACACACTTGGAGAGTACCTGCAGAAGTACAGCAACAAAGAACCATCAAAGCATCGTGATCTATTACAACATAAACATTACAGAATCAAATATATAATGAACAAATGATAGCATTCACAAATGATAACATTCACAATTGCACAATCATATGGAAGAAAACTTGAAGAGCTTTATTAATAGAAGGGAGAATTGCAACCTAGTTTTCTGATCCAGCATCATCCTCCCAGCTTCAATCCTTCTTCAACTCATGAAATAGCAATATCACACCAACAATACAATGCTCTTTCCTCGATTACAAACTATCAGCACTTCCTTGCAATTCACAATATTCCAGCCTCTAGATCTCTTGAATTGGAGATCCATTTATAGATGTGTGCAAGGGTGTGAGTCATCCATGGGGTTTGATTAGTGTCATTCCACTTGTTACAGTTGATTCCATAAGAGAAGGGATTGGAGATTTTCTTATATCCCTTATTCATCCTTGGGCGAATTCAGAGAGGCAAGTGGCATAAGAGAAGTTTCTAGAAGATTCCATGAGCAACCACCTAGCAAACTGTCTCAGACATTTTTCCATCATCACCCATCACACCCTATAGAAGGCCTAACCAGTATGCATCGCACCTTGGTAGTGTACCACTCAGTATGCATCACACTTTTCCAGTGGAGCAGTTAGTATGGTTCAATTTAGGCAATTTCTGGATGGTTTCTCAAATGGAACTTTTGGGGAATGATGTATTCAGATGACTATGTTCCTTTAGGGTATGAAACAACTCTTTTAGGGGTTGATGAACCCTAATACATCGAAATATAAGTTTGGGGTTGATGTGCCCAAATATGTCTATAACAGTTGCTCCCTAAAGCATGAAGTCGTAAATATTGATGTCGGGTGAAATGCTTTATCATGAGGATCTGAAGTTTCGAACTGGAAGGTGACCTGCATAAGTTACAATACAATATATCATCATAATATAATTTTCATGATATAGTTTAGGGAGGCATTCCCATGCTCAGCTTTATAAATTCATTTAATGTACATAGATCAGATAATCGTCCGCAGATACAGACTGGTGATTCTTCAAATATAGAGTCATCATCCATGGTTAGGATGAACATCTGTGTAGAGCCTTTGTACATTTGATGTTTTTATGTCCCTGAATATATCGCCTGGATGGATGAAACTAGATCTGGGATCTTCAAACTCATTCAATCTTCGCTTGATGTACAAGTCAATCCATGTGAAGAGATGTTTTGAAGTCGAACATGGAAAGACATCGCCTGATTACCAGAAAATGATGTAAGTTGTTAATAGACGTGAGAGGAATCACCGATAATGATAATGACCCTCAAGGTACTACAGTACAATTCACGTGGTGTGAATATATGATCCGATGTCGAACACCACGCAAAATCTTTCGGTCGAAGGCCATTGATGTCAACCTGTCTTTGGAAATGATAAACTTGCCATTGATGTATGCAAGCTTCAAAGCACTAAAAGTGTTGTTTCTAAGTCAACTTCTTGGATAATGAGCTGATGTCGACAAGAAGTGACTCATCGTAGGAGGGCTTTGATGTATCCCACATCTACGACACGAAACAAAGAAAATGATTTCTGGAGGTGAAAATGAACTAATTACACAAGGTTCAAGAATGGTGGTCATGAAAAAATGAAGGTTGGAGGTATTTCAGTGTATGAGACATTAACTGGATGGTGGTTTCTCAACTGAATGACTTCTCTTGAACATGTCGGCGACACTGAGATGGATTGGGCGCATTAACCCCAAAATATGGATGGTATGAGAGACCAATGGCGAGGTGACCAGTGAACAGAATAACCCAACCCAACTCAATAATGGAGATGAAGTGAAAGTGTCATGTTCAAGAGCGACTTGCTACCATAAATTCTTCAAGTTTTTCCCTTTTTCCCCAGTCATTGCTGACTAGTACCTCTTTATTTTTGTCAAGCTTTAGGAGGATAACATTTTCTTGTTCTATAATTCGTCCTTCGGGCAAACCTGTCACTATTTAATGTTTTAATGAGTCTAGCGATAGTGAAACTCGGTCTCCTCTAGATGGACAAGTTTGTCGCTATTGTTTTAACGAGTTTAACGATAAGGATAATTTGGTTCTTTTCATGTTTAGAGAGTTTGAAAAGGGACGAAAAGAAAGCTCCATAAGTTCTTTTTCATAAAATAATCCCTCCAAAAAAGGATAAAATAATATAGGAGGGATGACATTTCCATTACTTTAACGAGCTGGAAAAGACAAGCGCTCGACAATATTTTCATATTTAACGAGTCTGAAAAGGGTTTAAAGAGGACTCTATTTTGAGGAACGAGTGGTGTCTAGGGTAGCAATTGGTTCCGGTGATTTTGGAACTTCTCAAAACATGTTGATTTCTATGAAGAGGCTGGCTAATAAGACCACTCATTGCGACTGTTCCTCAAAAAGGGTAAAACAACCAAGTGAAAGCGTATGATCAACCGAAGAGATGGTGGTGATGAGATGAAAACAACCAAGGCTCAAAAGGCTGACAGAATGGAAATCATAGGGGTTTAAAAATTGAAAATGGGTTCATTTTTAGACAAGCTTGAACCATGGGGAACTATTCTTGGATTCGGTTTCATGTTTACACAAGCTTGAAACAAACAAACTGTGCTTGGATTCAATTTCATTTTTTTACACAAGCTCGAAATTAAGAAACTATGCTTGGTGGTCAAAGATGTTCAATTCACTGTTTAGCACATCAGATTCTTTCATTAGTCGTTCAACCTGCTGAAAACTCCATCAAATTTATTAGAAATACATATATATGGATGAAAAATGAACTAAAATTAACATTTCACTTTGAAGTACATGAATAGTAAACATAAAAAAGTAGTTTTTACCTTTCATTTTCATCATTTCATTTCAAAATTGGGATTTGGAGCTCTAGAGCGGTTTTCCCCCTCAAATTTCACCAGTCGATTTTGGGAGATCCTGTGGACCATTCTCTGTGCTGTCAAGACCAGGTAGGAGCTATCCTTAAGCTCTTCATTTTCATTCCATCTTTTCTTGATTCTGAGCAAGTTTTTCACTTTTCTGGGCCCTTGGGGTTTAAAGATTTCGTTCCCCAATCATCGCACCTAGTCTTTATTGAAAGGTGTGATGCATACTGGGCTGCTAATAGGCTAGTTAGTATGCATCTCACCTTGCTCAAAGGCAGGGTGCAATGGGCGCAGAAAGGTAACTTTATACAATTTTTTTCCATTAAATTTCTCCCTGTTTTTCTCAAAATTGGATCCTAACTCATATATTGTTTGCATTTCAGATATTTGTTGGATCAAGATGGTTGTCACATGGCGTGAACGAGAACATGAAGAGGAGGATATGATTGCTTTACATGACTAGGGCACAGTGGATGCATTAAGAAACTGTGATTTACTGAAGTTCTTCTGCATATCTAGCATGAGACAACAGATCAATTTGTTGCGGTATTTTCTCAATGCTTGTGATCCTATTAACCAGGTATTCTAGATCAGAGGTAAATCTATTCCTTTTACGGTCAAGGATATTTATTTTTTGACAGGATTGTCGAGGCATGGTGCCCCTCTTTCACTATCAGTATTTGCTCATGGGGGTGAATCTGTGAAAGATTACATTCATCAGTTCTGTAGGGATGGATCTCAACCTAGTAGAGATGGTAAGATTAATATCCGAGATGTTACTGATCAACCTTTGAGGACCATTTTATTTATCTTTGCTAGATTGGCTAGCAGCGCAACCTTACATTTAGCGAACAGATCATACATGCAATATGATCTGGAATGCTTGGAACCAAAGGTGTTCAATTGGTGTGAGGTGATACTTCCTGTTATAAAAGAACAACTATCCAAAGTAAATAATGGAAGAACCAAGAACTTTGGTTATGGATCCATATTGACTGCTTTTTCTTTGGAAAGAATTCCACTGATGCAACCTCAAAACATTTCACTGGGATTGCCAGCACCGAGGGAACCACGGATGTAGAGATGGGTGGACCTTATGGCTAGACATGCTAGCTAGTCACAGATCTCCTTATGAGATGCCTTTTTCGAGTGGTTCAACCACCAGGAGATGGTATTTGCGGAGTATCCATATGTCGAGATGGATTTCCGAGGCGATCCAGATTTGTCTTTACTAGCTAGTGAGAAGCGGAGTGCTATAGGTAAAATGATTCGACCATATCTTTGTTTTTTCAGTTTTATAATTTTTTTGTGCTTTTGATGTTACCAAAACTAATAAAACTCATATGTGTGTGCAGATATTGGACCAGTGCGACTAGTGGCACGTCCACGAGAAGCAAATGACACTCTAGCAGGAGAGGCTGCAGGGAGGGTCGTCCTTCGAGATCTGGACATATCGGAGACCCTGGCAGTGTTTCAGGATCAGATCAAGGGCCTCACTCTCAACATTCAGGATGTCAGGACCGTTGAGTTAACTTTGAGGTTACAACGCAACACTACTGGTGTACTGAGTCATTGGACTCGGCTTCTGTGCATGATAGCACAAGCGGTGACATGTTATCACCAGCATCACTAGTATAGGATGTTTTTCTGCATTCATTTTGAGTTTCTTGGTCAGATGACTGATTTTGTCTTGGACACAACATTTTATGAAAACTATAAACAACGATCTACTTTTTATTTTTTGGATTTTTATTTTGGCTAAGTGATGAAATCCTAATGCAAATGTTGATGTGAAATTCTTTCTTTACAAATGCTGAAAATGTCTATTTAACACATAGTTTTCTAATGAATCAGTCAATGTGTTTAAGTTTATGGAAATGTGTTGATATTGAATGGAATTAAAAATTTCTTTCCAAAATCCTAACTCTTAGGAACATGTGATAAATAGCTCGGTTCCGAACTGAATAAATGCCAGTAAGCTGTATAATGATGAGTTGTGAATCTAGCCTGACAATGAGTCGTCGTAGGCCATATGAAATGGCATCAGAGAGAACTTCAATCCATGCACTATACTCAGCGATGTTGTTCATCAATCGACCAATACATATCCCCCTGAAACTCACTAACTCACCGCTTGGAGCGAAAATGGCCCAGGGTGTAGAAGATAGGTTCTGCGTACTACGACTAGCTCCGTCGGCATACCCAATAAATGGTTACAAAAATTCTGACATCTACAAAAAATGTGAAGTGGATTACCTAACCAAAATGAAAACTCTAAAAGAAAACACTCAAAATGCAATAAAAGCATATGTACAATGAGTTACTACACTTAGTTAAGCATAGTAACATTTAAGATACAACCCGTTTCGAGGCTGTGACAATGGAATCCCATCATAATCGACTAGCTCATAGGCTTCTTTTGTTAATACTCATTTAACAATGTAAGGGCCCATCCATAATGGTTAAAATTTACCTGATCTTAATTTGTCAGCATCCTGATCATAAAGCAAGATCAGGTCACCTTTTGAGAAGACACAAGGCTTGACATTTTTGTCATATTGCACCTTGATGCGTTTCTTATGTGCTTTGTTAGCCAACGCGACATCATGACAGGTTTCATCCAAATGGATTAATTCAAAGAAACGAGCCTCTTCTTCAGAAGTTTCAGGAAGCAGATCGATTGCAAGCTTGAAGGATGAGATTTCGAATTGAATTGGTAAGACTGCTTCCAGACCATACACCAACAGAAAGGGCGTAAATCCGGTTGCATTTCTCAGCAAAGTCCTATATGCCCACAGAGCTGAGTACAGGATTAAACTCCAATTCCGTTTATGGACTCCAATCATTCTCTACAGCATGCGCTTAAGGACTTTGTTGGTTGCCTCAACTTGTCTGTTAGCCTGCGGATAATATGGAGTAGAACTATCATGGGACAATCCTAATTTGGCAGTTAATTTGATCATCATGTGAATGCGAAAATATGACCCATGATCTATGACTATAGCCTATGGTACACCAAATCTAGAAACTACATGATTGAAAAAGAAGAGAGCAACCTTTTTTCCACTATTGTTCAATGTAGGCATTTCCTTGGCCCATTTTGTAAAATAGTCGACAGCGACTATAATATACCCATGCCCTCCGACCGAGGTGGGGTTACATGTCATGAAATAAATGCCCCATTTAACAAATGGGCCAACAACAATGACTGGATGCAATGGTGCAGGTGGTAATCTGGTTTTGCGATCAAAAATCTAACAAGCATGGCAACTTCTGACTGCAATTATGCAATCTTTGAATATGGTGGGCGAGAAGTAACCAACTCGTAAGATCTTTTGTGTTGTAGTGTAACTAGATAGATGTCCCCCACAAGCACCTGAATGACAATCATTCAAAACTTTTTTAGCCTCCTCATGTGTGAGGCACCTTCGTAAAACTGTATCGATACCATGACAGTAAAGTGTATCACCAATGATCAGATAGTCTTTGGCTTGGTATCGAGTACATCGTTGTTCAAAGCGAGAGGTGTTAGGCCTAAAAGTTTTAGTCTGGAGATAGACCAGTATATCCACGTACCACAGATCACTTGACGATATGAGAAACAGAGTCTCATCCATGATTTATGCTTGGGATGTTAAATCATTGGATGACGAGGGAAGGTCACAAAGTAACTCTGCAAAGATGAGAGACTTCTTTGATTTGGATTTGATGAATTCCAGATAAAACTCCTACAAAATGGATATCCATTTGGAATATTCCCCCCCAGCAATTGACGTGACAAAATGTATGTCATAGGGTTGCAATCTGACACAATGGTAGTTTCGCGAAAGAGTACATAGTGTCGAAATATCTGTACTGCTTGAACGGCTGCTAAAGCCAACTTTTCAACATAAGAGTACTTGCTTTCTGTATCATTAAGATTATGACTTAAATAATATATAGGATGTTCAATTCCATTATCTTCTTGCACTAAAACCATAGCGATGGTTGTATCTGTAGTGGCGAGATATAGGTTGAAGTCTTTTTTATAGTCAGGAGCATACATTAAAGATGCTTTTATCAGGGAATCTTTTAAAGCATCAAAGGAAGTTTGAACAACCTGATCCCAATGGAAGGGTACCCCTTTCTTCAAAAGATGTGTATAACCTTTAGCGAGCTCAGCATAATGTGGAATGAACCTCCTCAAAAAGTTAGCTTTCCCTTGGAGTCTCTAAATCTGAAGCAATTTTGAAGTTGGAGGCATGTCAAGGATTGCTTGAACCTTAAATGGGTCGAGTTGAATTCCATCCTTAGAAACTACAAAACCAAGTAGTCGACTAGAACCAACACAAAACACACACTTGTGTGGATTGAGTCGTATCTTGTAGTGTCGGCAACGTAAAAATATGGTTCTTAAATGTTGCAGATGATCAATCCGTTTTCGCGAATGAGCAGGCATGTCACCGAGATATGGTTGAACGATGTGTTTGATGTCATGGAAGGCGTAATTCATTGCCCTCTGAAAATTTACCCCTGCGTTCTCCAAACCAAAAGGTAATTTACGATATGCGAATGTGCCCCATGGAAATATAAATTCAGTTTTTGACTGCTCCTGTGGGCGGATATTGATTTGATTGTATCCGGAAAATCCATCCATGAATGAAAAGATTTCGCATCCGGCACATTCATCAATTATCTGGTCGATAAAGGGTGTAGGATAGTTGTCCTTTGGACATGCTTGATTTACATCCCTATAATTGACACACACTCTAATAGTTCCTTGTTTTTTCATCACAGGAAAAATATTCAATACCCAATCAGTGAGAGGAATAGGGTAAATGAAGCTAGCACGCAAAAGTTTTTCAACCTCTACTTTAATTGCAGTGGCTTTCTTCAGATGAATAGGTCAAAGCCGTTGTCGTATTGGTTTGACATCTGGATACATCTTGATTTCATGCTCAACAATTCTCGAGTCAATGCCTGACCTTTATTCATATGACCATGCGAGTCACCAATTTGTTTCTGGGAAAACTAGTATTCCTAAAGAATGCTAGCCCTCTAGGTTTGGAAACTACCCTAGAAACAACAGTTTAAAGAAATTCAATGATTTCTTCTATGTGTAATAGATAAGAGAAAGATAATGGAACCAATATGGAACTTCTGCTTAATCCCTTGCTTGATCTCTCTCCCATTTGACAAATCCTGCAACTCCTCCCCGTACTTAACACACTTGGAGAGTACCTGCACAAGTACAGCAACAAAGAACCGTCAAAGCATCGTGATCTATTACAACATAAACATTATAGAATCAGATATATAATGAACAAATGATAGCATTCACAAATGATAACATTCACAATTGCACAATCATATGGAAGAAAACTTGAAGAGATTTATTAATAGAAGGGAGAATTACAACCCAGTTGTCTGATCCAGCATCATCCTCCCAGCTTCAATCCTTCTTCACCTCATGAAATAGCAAGATCACACCAACAATACAATGCTCTTTCCTCAATTACAAACTATCAACACTTCCTTTCAATTCACAATATTCCAGCCTCTAGATCTCTTGAATTGGAGATCCATTTATAGATGTGTGCAAGGGTGTGAGTCATCCATGGGGTTTGATTAGTGTCATTCCACTTGTTACAGTTGATTCCATAAGAGAAGGGATTGGATATTTTCTTAGATCCCTTACTCATCCTTGGGTGAATTCATAGAGGTAAGTGGCACAGGAGAAGTTTCTAGAAGATTCCATGAGCAACCACCTAGAAAACTATCTTAGACATTTTTCCATCCTCGCCCATCGCACCCTATAGAAGGCTAATTAGTATGCATCGCACCTTGGAAGTGTACCACTCAGTATGCATCACACTTTGCCAGCGGAGCAGTCAATATGGTTCAATTTAGGCAATTTCTGGATGGTTTCTCAGATGGAACTTTTGGGGAATGATGTATTCAAATGACTATGTTCCTTTAGGGTATGAAACAACTCTTTTAGGTTTTGATGAGCCCTAATACATCGACATATAGTTTGGGATTGATGTGCCCAAATATGTCTATAACAGTGGTTCAATTGAGTCTATATGTACCATTTCTCATTCAGAGAGAAGGGTTGGACTTTTTTGGAGAAGGCTTGTATGTTTATGTTCTCTTCAGCTAATACAGGAGCAGTTTCAGCTATATTTTAGGAACTCTAGTTCAGTGAGTCTATAGTGTTTGTTTTCTCTTTCTATCAGTTTCTAATGGATAAATCATCTCTATTTACATGCTTTATCTTCTTCCTATGAATTTACTTGTAGAAGATAGGAATCTTAAATTTAAGCTCTGTTTATGTGGAATTCATACTCGTGTTTCCTTTCTTCTAAAGCTAATGAATTCATGCTTTCACATGCTCATTAATTTATTTTAAGCTCACAAATCTATACTACATTGAAAAGCATTCCAATTTCACCATAACACAATGATATCTAGCTCCTATTTATACTTGTCTTTGCATACTTGATGCCTAGACCTAATTACCTGCTCTAAACCCTAGTCCAGTAAACCTAAAAATCCTAAATTCACATGAACTCAAAACAAACTTATACATCTAGCCTAAAATCTGTCTCTTCACATATATTCATTCAAAAATCCTTTGAGAGATCCCTCTCTGGCTCAATAGGGCTAGACACTGAGCTGAAAGTGGTTTGAGGTTACCTCTTTCGATCTCCTCCTAAGCCTAGGAAATTGTAGAGGATAACATTTTTGGCGTTGTTTCCGGGCAAAGAAATATTACATATTCCCTGGGAAAGAATGACAAAGATTAAACCTGATTGCTGATGGTGAATAGTGATCAGACACAGAAAGGTTGTGCATCTTTCACCTGGTGACTCCAGTGTTAAAGAATCCAAAGGTTTAGAATTCTAATGGCGACTCCACTGTTCAAAAACTTGTGGTTTGAAGAACTTCTTGGTGACTTAACTATTTTCAAAATGGATTCAATTGCTCAAAGGTATGCTCCTATGAATAGATCTCATATTCCTCATTTTCCAAATCATATTTGTTGTATAGATTGGAAAATAGGGCTACTAAAGTTTAAAGGTCAAGATGGAGAAGATGCTAGTTTGCATTTTATCAAGTTTCATTTTCATATTCACCGATTAAAGACTAAGTTTCCTGAAGATTGTCTGATGAATATCTTCATGGCTAGCATGGAGGAAATAGTGAGGAAATGGTATGAGAGTCTACCATTTTCTAGTTTATATTCTCTAAAGGATTTTCATTTAGTTTTCTTTCAACATTATCAAAGCTGCAAGTTTTCCTTATCAATAATGGATAGTTGTTGTGAGATTTCTGAAAATTTCATTAAATTTCTTGAAAATTCGTATGGGGATGAAGAATGTATGGAAGAAGATATATTAGAATCCCTTTATGATTTTTCCTCCCAACAAGAATTAACATTTTCCTCCTTGGATGAAAAAGACTGGGATCAAAATAGAGAAAGGCCTATTCCTGATATTGAAAATGAAAATGACCAAGCCAATGTTGCTTTCTATAAAACTCAATGTTCTCCTCTATCTGAAGATGAAAAAGATCAACTCTTGAAAAACCATGTTACAACCCAAGTTAAGGTAGGTTTGTAGTGCTCACAAAATCAAGAATGTGTAAGAGAAATTTCTTCCATTATTGAAAATGAAAATCTAGATCTAAATGATGATAGTCATGAGACTAGTGAAACTATACAAGAATTTGTTGTGAGTAAGAAAATTTGTGATGTAGATTTCCTGCAAGGAGATCAACTAACAGGGACTGTTTTCTTTCATGAAGAGGATAGGGCTGACATGTTTAATAATATTGAAGAATGTGTTATGTTCAAAGATGATTTAGACTATGAATTGGAAGAATATGAGTCTAAGATAGATAGTATGCCAGAGATAGAATCAGAGTTTCTCATGCTTGAATAATTTGCAGCCAACACTCAAGTAGCAGAAAGGCATACTTCCCTATGCCTTCCTATGGATAAACAACCAAGTATTCTTTCATATCAAAATGAAAGGGGTACTTGTATCTTTGTTGGATTTCAAGACAAGGTAACATTTCAAATTTTTAAGGATCCTTTCACTGATTTGTTGCAGCCATCTGGGAAGATGAATTTTCTTGTATTTATGGATCATATGCACATGTTTAGTGGACACTTGGAGTGGCCTAGCTTTTGTTTTTTCTGCCTACTCAAGGAAAGTACGAGCATGATTCAAGTAGGTATCCATCTGCTCGATTGGTTACACTGGAGGGATCATTACACATGATTGTATATACATCTTCAATAGGTGGGCGGTTATCATCAGGATTTGAAGCCTGAGGTGAAGGCCCTAAGATCTCGATGGTCTACTGCCATCATTAATTTTAGTCAGTATGTTTTTTTTTATAGTCAAGTCAGTCACTTAGTCAATTAGTTTTCTATTTGAGTTTAGTCTTTCCATTTTGAATCCATGCCCAATGAACAAGGTTGCTAGGTCTACGGTGTTCTTGACACCTCCAAGGAGCTTTCATCCCCAGTTGGAGCTAATGTTAGTGTTAGTCAGTTTAGCCTATCACTAGTGATCAAATATGCTCTTACAAGGTGTTGTTAGGGTGTCAAGTCAAATTTTTGTCATTTCAGTGTGTCTTCAAATAAAAATTTGGTCACTAGCTATTGATTTCTAGGTCACTATTGCTCCGTTCACTTACTCATGGTCTTCATCACTCATCATGGTCATTATCTTATTCATATCTTCATTTAAGTGTCTTGGGTCATGAAATGGTTAAATTCCTCATTTTAGGTCATGGTCTAGGGTTTCACTCCATGCGTCATCATGATACCATATGTCAAAACAAAAACATGTCCATCATGTGATTTAGTAGGAAAAAGGAGTTAGCAGCTTAGGGAAAGAAAAAGAAAGGTAAAGGTAATGTTTTATTTCAAATAAGACAATGCTACAGTACACTACCTCATCTCATCATTTCTCATAGGGACAATTTTGTTCAAATTATGTTTATGACCAAATGGATAATAATTTTACAAAAGTGAAAGAGGTTTTTGTCAATGATAGGCCAAGGAACCAAAACCTCCTTAATTTTATGCACAAGTGTTATAACTTGATAGAAATTCCCAAACTACACTTTCTACAAGAGAGTTGCTGCACTTCTAGAAAGTTTGACTTCAAGAACGTTTTGCAAGGGTTTGGAGCAGGTGTTGGAAGTTCTTAAGGACTCTATTGTGTAGAAGACATCCTAATATTTCCAATGGTACCTTCATATTGTGATTTAGATTAGTGCAAGGCATCCAAAAGTTATCTGCAAGTTGGCATTGCACTTTTGTCAAAGACATCCTGGTGTTTTGGAGCGACCATGGGAAAATAAATTTTTTATCCTTGATAGAGTGTCCAAATTACATGTTTGACGAGTCCATCTTGTAGCAGACTTCAAGAGAATTCCAAGGAGCTATCAAGTTCGAAATTTGGAGTAGTTTGAGGCCTCCAAAGGTGGTTTGGAAGACATGTGTTGCGCTTCTAGAGGCTGCACCGCACTTCTGAAGGTGGCATTGCGCTTCTAGACACTACGTTGTGCTTTGGCGTTGCGCTTCTAGACACTATAATGTGCTTGTGCCAGAGCAGCCTGAAACTCTTCCAATCTCAACCAAATTTTATTTTGAAGCTTGCAAACTTATTTCTTGCTACCCTTAGTGTGTTCACAAGTAAGTATAACTCTTTTTCTTACCTTTCCTTCAACAAGATCAATTCAAATGCAAGTTCTCTTCATCTAGGGTTTGGGTGAAATTTCCGTGCTGCAAGCTAGTATAATTGATGGTTTGGTTAGTTTTGATATTGAAAACATGTAAATATTCCACCTCACACCTCTATACATGAATAACCTATCAATCCTCAGATTGCCCTACCTTTACCTAAACCCTAGCTCATACTTAGCATTTTGGGCAGATTTTCTAACAACATTGTTTCTAAATTTTTCCTACTCATCTCTCTCTCTTATTTCACTCCTTTCAAACTTCCTAGATTTTCTACCACCCTTATCCATCTCCCAAATTTCTAGTATCATCATCTCCCTTCCGTAACTTCCTCATTTCATCATTTCCTTCCTTGAGCAAGAAAACAGTCAGCTGAAGGCCAAACAACTCATCATGGAGAAAGAGAAATCCAAGGTGCTTCAGAAAAGAGACAAAGGTAAAGTAGTGTTGGAGCTTGGTGAACATGAGGAACCTAAAAAACAAGTTGGAAAAAGGAAGTGAAGGACCAAGGGGCTCAAAAAGGCATTGAAGGAGGAGAAAGGACATAATTTTCTAGATGAAGATCTAGACATGGAGGACAGAATTGCATTAGAGATCAATGAGGATAGAGAGTATTGGCTAAATAAGGTCAATCAACACTTGGAAAATAGTCTTGACAAAGCAAACAAAGATAACCAGCTACTAAGGGACATGGCACATCATTATCAAACCATAAACATGACATGTAACATCAAGCTCAAGTAGATGAAAAGCACGCTAAAGGAAACCCTAAAGGACAAAAATGAGAGGGATAACTTGGAGATTCTTGCTGAAGCATCCATGAGGGCTTGACATACATACGTTTTTAGCTCATGGCCAATTTTGAAGGATTTCTGAGCATTCTTTGTTTTTTGACTATTTTGGTGCCAAATTCAGAAAATTAGCTAGTCACAGGTCTCCAAATGGAAAATGGTTTGCATTTTTAGAAAGATCGTGGACTCCTCTCAAAACCCATTTTATAATATTTCTCAGAGAGGGCCCAAATTTTGAGAAAAAGGAGAAAAAGGGGTCAAAAATCAACATTTTGCCCCTCTTTTTGACAGGCATTGCGCTTCTGGAGTAACCTTGGGAGAATGGATTTTTGAAGGCCTACCCCTGGGTCATTTTAAACAATTCAAGATGTTATGGAAACTAGACTTAAAAATCTAGTTGACTATGCTTTCAGATCTTAATTTGGACCTCAGAAAGGCACCTTAAGGTGGGCTCAAAGTTGGCATTGCACTTTTGCAAATTTTTGTGTTTTTCATTTAAATTTCACCGTGTAAATTTCCTAGTTTTAAGTTTGACTTGGTCAAAGTCAAAACTCTTGATGTAATTGAAGTAAGTTCGAGGTTAGATGATGTAAACATGAATAAATGGACATAATAGGTATTTTTTTTGGTTTAATAGGCCTGATTAAGGAAGTAAAATCGAAATCAAAGCCTATAAGAAGTGTTTGTATTTGACCTTCTCACTCGCACATGTTGGTTGAGAGTATTTTGGAATCAGTTCCACCACCTAGGAATTCGACTCCTGAAGGTGGCGAAGTGGTTCAATTGAGTCTATATATACAAATTTTCTTTCAGAGAGAAGATTTGTACTTTTTTGGAGAAGGCTTGTATGTTTATGTTCTCTTCAGCTAATATAGGAGTAGTTGCAACTATATTTCAGGAACTCTAGTTCAGTGAGTCTATGGTGTTTGTTTTCTCTTAAGTTTCAAATGGATAAATAATCTCTATTTACATGCTTTATCTTCTTCCTATGAATTTCCTCGCAGTTATATAGATATTAATATTGAATTTAAGCTCTGTTTATGTAGAATTCATACTTGTGTTTCCTTTCTTCTAAAGCTAATGAATTAATGCTTTCACATGCCCATTAGTTTCTTTTAAGCTCACAAATCTATACTACATTGAAAAACACTCCAATTTCACCATAACACAATGATATATAGCTCCTATTTATACTTGTCTCAGCATACTTGAAGCCTAGACCTAATTACCTGCTCTAAACCCTAGTCCAACAAACCTAAAAAACCTAAATTCACAAGAACTCAAAACAAAATTATATATCTAGCCTAAAATTTGTCTCTTCATATATATTCATTGGAAAATCCTTTGAGAGATCCCTCTCTGGCTCAGTAGGGCTAGACACTTAGCTGAAAGTGGTTCGAGGTTACCTCTTTCGATCTCCTCCTCAGCCTTGGAAATTGTAGAGGATAACACTTCCCAGGAGATTTATAGAGATGGGCACTATGTGTACCATTGGATGCAACCCACCTAGGATCGATGAGGACACTATTGGGCATCAAGAGACACCATGTTTAGTGGAGACAGGGCTTCTAAGGGGTTATCAGCAGATTTGAGATAGAGAGGGGGTTGTTCATAGGATTACTCTTGAGCATTTCAGTGGACTCTTGATCATACCCATCCTTCGCTGGTGTTGTTTATAGTTGCAGAGTGTTTGTTTGTTGCCCCTTAACACTCTATATTAAGGAAATAGGGCTTGGGAGGCTCACCTTAGGTAGTTGGATGAGACACCTCATGTCATGATCTAGGAGGAGACTCTCCAATTGAGACACATGGTAGGTGCACAAGTTGACGAATATAGGCTTAGGGATGGCATGGTTGATTGTCGAGGTAGCATATGTTCCACCTCTAGGCTCACACTTGGAGAGGTGACCAAGCGACAGTTACATGGCACTTTTTTAGTTGGACAGCTCGAGGCATTAGGTGAGCATGAGGTATGGAGGATGGTATTCCTTGTTAGTAGGATGATGCCTAAGCTTCTAGCAGTACCTGGGCACATCATCAGGAGTTGGAATAGCAGATTGCATTGTGTGATTTGGCAGGCATAGAGAAGCTGGATATTCGTGGCACAGGTTCTTGATGATTGTTGTCTACCTATTCGATACCTACAAAAGACGGAGACAGGCACAGAGGGGTCCCAACAGCTAGCAGCATAACACAACAGTAGGTAGAGAGAATTTGGAGTTGTGGACCTCTAGTATGGTTATGGGATCTAGGGATCCAGTGGATTGATGGGATACTCCACTCCTCAGTGAGCCTAGTCAAAATAATAGGCAAACTGATTCATTCATAGGTAGACACATGGGGAGTTATAAAAGCCCTCACTATAGGGAAATTAATATTGTTTCTGAGGATTTTGGCTAGCCATGGGGCGATAGGCACTGGCACTATTGAAGCGCTTTGGCAGGTTGGGCCTAACCTTGATCATGGCATAGATTGTGACCGAGATTTATGCGAGAGGAGGTTATGGTATGAGCATGCTAGAAAAGTAGTGATTACCAAAGTGTCACGGGGTCAAATGGATAGTTTCTTGCTATGCTAGGCAGGGGGAAATAGCATCACAGTAATTAATAGTTCAGCTACCAATAGGGTGAGTTGGTCTCTATAGGAGAGGGTCATCCATATTTTCCATCAGGTTTCCGTGATTTGATGATGGCATGGGAGACTTGATCGTCATGGTAGGATGGCCAGCAAGAGGATTTTAGGAGGAGCTCATGCAGGGGAGGCTTCATTCGCATGGGGATTGAGCTTTATCTTCAGGGGCCCACAATTAGAGTGCATGGGGTGGAATATTTGGTAGGGAAGCTTCATGAGGATTTGGACCAAGTTTTACATCATCACGATGCTCTACTTATTGGCAGTAGACATAGGGGTTATAACGCCCCTATCTAGTAAGATAGTGAGTGGAGCAAGGGGTGCTCCACGTTGATTGGGTTGGCTTGGGATCCTGGTATCGAGGGAATCCTTCACTATAAGATAGTACAATGATCAAGGACGATCCAATGGCATATTTTGGACCCTAGTGAAGTTTGCAGTGATAGTGGGGATCCACCGTCAGAGAGGGTGCTTGTTCAAGCACTACTTGAGGACAAGCAATTTCTGGTGCATTGGAGGAGATTTTTGGATGAGGATGCTACTTGGGAGGGTGAGCACATACTTGAGCATCCAACATTGAAGTTTCTTGGGGACAAGAAACATTTGGGATGGGATTCTTGTCACGTCCTTCCTAAATTAATTTGGAACAAGACTAACTATTGCTTTTGGGGCCAATTTTTGAGATAGTGGGGTCCATTCGATTTTATTAGCAGATTAGACTTAAGAGAAGTTATTTTGAGGTCATTAAGTTTTGCATGGAGGTGGTTAAGTGAGGACCCATGATGGAGGTAAAATTGGACGGAACTGTGCTCCATGAAATCTATATAAGGAAGGAAACTCTTCTCGTTTCGTTCATCTTTGGCATATCGAAATTCTCTTTGGTTGCTCGAGCTACTTAGCTCAGTCACTTGTTGTTTAGAAAGAGTTCTTCAAGCAGAGAGCTCATCCTTTCTTTGAGGGACTTCAAGTTCCACCCTAGAGAGGTTCATCTACATTATGTCAGAGGAGGTTTTTATTGTTATTTCCAGTAGTTGTATCCAGTGTCTCTAGGTAGTGTGTATTCCTGGTGGACGTAGTGGGGAGAGGGCGAATTGTGATTTCGACATTTCTTAGAGGATATTTGGCCTGGAGAAATTCCAAAAGGGAGACTTGGGTGTTTTTCTGTATTTTGGATGAGTTTTTGAGTTGAGAGAGAGAGATTCTATTCTATGGGTTTTTTGTACTTCATGGGTCAGCGCAGAGGGAGAATATTATGCACACGTGGGAGGTGGAGTCTCAGTTATTGAGGTTGGTCCTTGTTGGGAGAGACAAGGGAAACACTATTGGAGGTCATTGTTGCTTTTCCAGAGCATTGGAGGAATATTTTGTTGGTATATTTGCAGGTTGTGTGCTCTAGCAGTTTTGGAGGGCGTAGTGCCTCTTGGGGGTTAATTTTGGATGGTAAAAATACGACCAAACCATTTATGGATTTTTTTGGGTTTTCTGAGAGGAGTTCGTGGTTAGAATTTCAAAATTTTCTAGACAATATTCAAGCCTGAACTCCTAATTCTTATAACATGGCGAAATGCTAGTTAACTGGGAAATTTGCACCATTTTGTGAGTTCGACTTTGGCTTGGAGATATGCCAAACTCTTTCTGGGTTTTTGTGGATTCAAGGAGATCAAGGTTAAACTTGTAGCATTTTCTGAGCACTGAAGATGGAGTTTCTTGCAGTTCCTTTCGAACTAGCAGTGTAGTTTTCCGGGAAGCGCTGAGCATTAGAGGAGCAGTCATTTCCAACATTTGAGATCATTATATTATCACCTGGGTTCTGTCACACTTGCCACTGAGGCAAGCCCAAGTGAATTCCTCCATACTATTGTACTTGCTCCATTGATTAATAAAATGGCTCAGTTGGTTCTTACTTCTGGAGTTTTTATGAGAATTTGTTGATTGTTTAAAATTTGTGTGTTGTAAATCATTATTTCTTTTCATATAATTATTTATTTAAGTTTGGAACATTATAGACAACTCCGCAAATTCTCTATTTTTGGAAAAATATGAAGGTGTGTATTGCAAATCTCAATTTTAGATTTTAGATTAGATTCTTATTTTGAATATTTGAAAGATATTCCAAATTTTGACGATCAATGATTGGCTAAATTTTATGTTCCACTTGATCTTTGGGCATTTTAGGTTTTTCAAATGGGGGCTATCATATTGATTGGCTTAACCTTATTGGATATTTTCATGGATTTTAAGATTTAACTAGATTACTTCATCATTTGTTACATATATGAGAAAATTTCATGTTGTGCATTAAGATATTTGGATGATGACTTTTTCACTAACCCTTGAGGATGAAGTATTAGAGTGGTATGGGAATATTGGTAAAATGCAAATTTCTTAATTTGTATAATTTGTGTTGGATATCCTAAAAAAATTGGGATAGTATCCATGATATAGGACACTACGACATTAATTCAAGGTTTAAAAACACTCCTGCCAAAGAAATATCCCATGGAAATAAGTGAAGTACATGTTGATGAAAATGTTTCTCAAGAGCGAACTCCTAAGCAAGAACTCAATCATGAAGAGGCTCACCAGAAACCAGGTTTTGTAATACAAATTGTTGGGTCAAATTTTTTTCTAAGGAAAATTTTTGGTTATGAAAATCAACACTTAAATCCCAAATAATTTTGAAGCTAAAACAATTTTTATTTTAGGATGGCACTTGGGCTTAGTAATATCTACTTTACAAAACAAATTTGTAGATGGGGTTCATCTTCCTATTTTGAGGATGAAATAGGCAACCTGAAAGTGGATCTAAATACCTAGCTAATAAATATTCCATATTTCCATTCTTCACTACAATAAAGAACTCCCCTATACAGTGGCTTCAACATTATGGTTAGCTAAAAATGACGTAACTTTCCAAGTTTTTTGGGGCTTCACAATCTCTGGGAGCTAGATCCATGCTTGTAAATCCTTGGAATATATGAAAAGTTGCAGTTCCCATTGGCATGGTCATGGATATTCCAGTTCAAGAAAGAGAGGAGAGTCACCACCACAACTTTGAGCATGTCACTATTCACATTGCCTAGGTCTGGGTTGAGACATTTGTTATAAAATCCCTTTATCTGCATGAAGACATTATGTTTCACCTTCCACATAAACTTCCTTTAGAATATATTTTCATTTCTAGAACCATGGAATATGGAAAATTCATCATCTACATTTTCCAAGGAAAGAAACTTTGCATAATCATGAAGTATTAGGACATGAAAAGCCACACCTTAGGAGTATATGGATGGAAAGGGAAAAAATGCAATGTGAAAATTAGTGAATTATGCATCTAATAAAATTTTCTAATGGGTTCGATATAGAATGTAAATCATTAGGTTTGGTGGTCGGTGGTGTTGCTTCACAACTCAGGTTTTGTGTTTAGTGGTGTGAGATAAGAATTTTGGTGAACTCAACATGTGGTTAGCAATTGAGCTTACCATCACTTAACAAGACATGGAATATATGTTTATTAAATAATTTGGACATAAGTTATTTAATTCTATGAAACCATATATAATTTAACCCTATGAATCCCTTTAAAACCCTAAAACATAATTTGTGGCCTAAATTGTGGGTTCAAATCACAAGTAGGTACACCAAAAAATATAGAGAGAAACAAAATAGGAATGAGAAATACATTTTTTTTTATGTAGATGTCAAGCCACTAACAACCTCCTCATTTTTTCTCCCTTCTTTTTCTACTCTCTGCTCAAGAAAAACCAATATAGAAAGTCCAAGATCAAAATAAGCATGAACGTATGGCGGCCAAGATCATAGAACATACATGATAGTCTGGTCACGTAGTTGTAATATGGAATTTGGCCAACAATCAGGTAACATGTTTTTAGGAATATGGTGTGCTTGGCTTATATAGTGGTTTATAATATGGGTGCAAGGATTAGTCCCCTTTATTGAGCCAAGAAATATGGTAAAGGTGAGAGTGAGAAATTATATGTAGATCCAAGCTTTTGATAAGGGAAATGAAGACTGAATTCTTTTAGATGGCATATCCATGATCAGTTGTACAATATGATCTTTCTCTAGGTAATTTTATTTATATAGGGTGGCATGAGATATAGGAGGAGAACTAAAAGTTGTTATTATGGGAAGTGCATCAAGAGTGGAATGGGGTACTTCCTTGGAGAATAATTCCTTTATCAAGCATGGAAAATCAATGGCACACAAATAATTGATGTTATGAGAAGTAAATTTATGATAATTGTTGTATTGGTCTGTGGGTGGTGGGGATATTGCAACCATGGGGGATGTTGGAGTTAGGGATAGATAATATAGATAATGGAAGGAAACTAGGCATTTACCCAATTTCTTGTTACTAGTAAAAGGAATTTAAAAAGGCCATCAAAAGAGATGCATGATGCACCAAAGCAAATTCATGTTGAAGAGCTGATCTAGGTGGATGTTGGTGGCCACCCACCTATCCCATTTGGACCCCCACAACTGTCTCTTTCAATTTTTCAGTTTCCCAAATTGTAGCATAGTTTACTATTTTAGCAATTTTTTAGGTCCTTAACTTCCAGAGCCATTTTGAGGTCCTAAATGATGTTTTTAGGGAAATCCAGGGACAACCATGTTATCCTTCCCAAAGTTGTAGTGCTCGGATAGATCTTTATAATGAGCTATTGTACACATCAAACGGAGATCGGGTGCCAAAGTTACGACCCCGAGAAGTTGATGTACCAACTTACCCAAAACGGGGCCCAAAATTTGGCATTTCATCTTCTAGGGTTAGGTTTTGGGATGTGAATGGTTTTCCATTATTTCTCAACAATAAATAGGCCTTCAAGCCTCATTGTAACACAGTTCACAGGCATGTAGCTGCCACATCTCTTCTCAGAGATAAGCTACCATCGCCCTAGCTGGTTTATTTCCAACTCTATTTGTAAGCATATTTCATTATTTTACATTAATGAAATGAAGTATTATTTCCATTGCATCTCTGTGTTTATGGTTATCTCTGTAATTTATTGCTTTCTTGTTTAAATCCAGATCAGTGGTATTAGAGCGGTTTTCTTTTTCTCTATTTTTCTTTGCATGTCCCCAACAAGGCCGGGATATAAGGAGTTAGGGCTTGAACTGGTCAAACCTTTGCAAGACCACCCTCGCAAATCCCGATAGCCTCCCATGGCGGATTGAAATAAAGATGAGGGGTAGGAGATCCTATCAAAATCTTGCTTGAATAAGCCCTCGAGCGACAAAGAAACACGATGATGGACAATTTTGCCCAGATCCTTTAGTGGCTACCCAGAGGCGACGCATCGGCTTCCAATAGCTACTCTGGAAATGCCACACCCTTTAAGGTACAAGTTAATTTTGAAATCCCCATCTTCGAGGGTCAAATAGACACAGATGCCGTAGATAAATGGTTAAATCTACTGGATGGGTATTTTTTTGTTCATGAATTTTCGAGTCAAGAAAAGATTGTTTTCACTCTTCTCAAAGTAGCCCCCCACGTCAAGGATTGGTGGGAAACCTACTGCGAGCAAAAGAATGAAAGTACGGGCTCACTATTTTCAGCCACACCCACTTGGGATTCATTCTGGGAAGCCGTCAAGGAGCAGTACTATCCTCTCAAGAGCTATGAGGACAAATACATCAAATGGACCACACTGCGGCAGGGAAGGGACCAAGATGTACCAGAGTTCACAAATAGTTTTCATACCCTTTGCACATAGTTGGGTATCAAGGACTCTGAGCTGCATTTGGTACTCAAATATGACAACTTCCTACACAGATACATCTAGGAAGAGATGGAGTTCATGAACATCTCCTCGCTCGGCACGACATACCGATACGCTGTCAAAATCGAGCAAAAGTTAAAACAAAAGAAGCGAGACTTTGGATCTACAAATCCGAAGACCAAAGGGCAAAGCCAAGGCGGGGTGACCCAAGACAACCCGTCAAAGTTGCAAGAAAAGAACAACCCCATGAAGTCAAAGAAGGACACAGGAAAGTGGTGAGAGTTCCACAAGAGTCCCACTCATAACACAAGTGAGTGTTAGATCAAGCAGTTGCTAGTGACCGAGTTGAAGGCTTTAGAATCAGATGCATGTTTCGACCCTGAGTCAGAACCTGACAAGGGGAATGGAAAAGGGAAGCAGATCATTGATGTGGAGCCCAATGTCACTGTTGCCACTGCCAAGATCGAGAAGAATGAGCCCGAAGACCCAGAGGAGGTGAGCGTCTTTTCCACTTACAGGTGTGGGTGAAGAGTTTGCCACGACAATTCATTGTTGACAGTGGCAGCCAAAAGAACCTCATTTCAGCAGAGGTTGTGAAGCGGCTGGGCCTACCGACTACACCACACCAGTAGCCGTACAGTATCGGGAAGCTTCATGATGGATGAGATCTCAAAGTTCGCCAGTAGTGCCGCCTTCCATACTTGTGGAGGCGACATGTTGTGTATGATTCAAGGCCTCGCGCTGTCATTATTTCTTTGGATAATTCATTATACAAGATACCATAGGTAGCCCCACCTACCGCAAGTTTTTGATCTCTACTAAGAAAGGCAACAAGCTCATCTCCCAGACTAGGAAATTCATTTTCTGTCTGATTCGCACCAAAAGTAAGGGGAAGATCGTCACTACATCCATGACCCCCGCGAAAGGTTCCTCCACACAACAGCAGTAGCAAAGGAATACAATCATGACAGAGCACAGGAACAACTTCTCCTCACCCACAGGGGTCCTACACAAGCTTTAGATGGGCAACAAATTTTGGTTGCATCTACAGAAATAACGCCTTAAAAGAGCCCATCAGAAGCTCCAACCATGCCGACATGGTCCTTACACCATTACTAAGGCTGTGGGAAATAATGCTTTGGAGCACAACACTCGTCCATTTCTTCGCCTGCACCAAGTGTTCAATGTGTACGGCCCTTGACCATGCTTCCCACCATTACTGGACACATCTGAGATTGCAGAACAGCTCGCCAGGGACCAAGTTCAGCAGATGGAGGAACTCAACGCAATGGGGACCGTTGCTTCCTAAGGGAGGAGGAATGATCCAGGTGGATGTTGGTAGCCACCCACCTATCCCATTTGGACCCCCACAACCGTCTCTTTTAGCTTTTCAGTTTTCCAAATTATAGCACAATTTACTATTTTTAGCAGTTTTTCTGGTCCTGAACTTCTGGAGCCGTTTTGAGGCCCTAAACGACGTTTTTTGGGAAATCTGGGGGCAACATGGGTCCAACGGAGATCGGGTGCCAAAGTTACGACCCCGGGAAGTTGATGTACCAACTTACCCAAAATGGGGCCCACAATTTGGTGTTTCATCTTCTAGGGTTAGGTTTTGGGATGTGAATGGTTTTCCATTGTTTCTCAACAATAAATAGGCCTTCGAGCCTCATTGTAACATAGTTCAGAGGCATGTAGCCGCCGCATCTCTTCTCAGAGATAAGCTACCATAGCCCTAGCTGGTTTATTTCCAACTCTACTTGTAAGCATATTTCAGTATTTGACATTAATGAAATGAAGTATTATTTCTGATGCATCTTTGTGTTTATGGTTATCTCTGTAATTTGTTTTTTTCCTGTTTAAATGTAGATTAGTGGTATCAAAGCGGTCTGCTTTTTCTCTGTTTTTCTTTGCATGTCCCAAACAAGGTTGGGATATAAGGAGTTAGGGCTTGAACTGGTCGAACATTTGCAAGACCAGCCTCACAAATCCCGACAGCCTTCCATGGCGGATGAAAATAAAGACTAGGGGGTAGGAGATCCTATCAAAATCTTGCTTAAAGAAGCCCTCGAGTGACAGAGGAACGCGATGATGGACAGTTTTGTCCAGATCCTTTAGCGGCTACCCAGAGGCAATGCATCGGCTTCCAATAGCTACTCTTGAAACGCCACACCCTTTAAGGTACAAGTTAATTTTGAAATCCCCATATTCGAAGGTCAAATAGACGCAGATGTCGTAGATAAATGGTTAAATCTACTAGATGGGTATTTTTCTATTCATGAATTTTCGAGTCAGGAAAATATTTTTTTCGCTCTTCTCAAAGCAGCCCCCCAGATCAAGGACTAGTGGGAAACCTACTGCGAGCAGAAGAATGAAAGTACGGGCTCACTATTTTCAGCCACACCCACTTGGGATTCATTCCAGGATGCTGCCAAGGAGCAGTACTATCTTGTCAAGAGCTATGAGGACAAATACATCAAATGGACCACACTGTGACAAGGAATGGACCAAGATGTGCTAGAGTTCACAAGCAGTTTTCATACCCTTCGCACACAGTTGGGTATCAAGGACTCTGAGCTGCAATTGGTACTCAAATACCGTGGCTACCTACATAGATACATCCAAGAAGAGATGGAGTTCCTGAACATCTCTTCGCTCAGCACGACATACCAATACGCTATCAAAATCGAGCAAAAGTTCAAACAGAAGAAGCAAGACTTTGGATCTACAATTCCAAAGACCAAAGGACAAAGCCAAGGCGGGGTGACTTAAGACAACCTGTCGAAGCTGCAAGAAAAGAACAACACCACGAAGTCGAAGAAGGACACAGGAAAGTGGTGTGAGTTCCACAAGAGTCCCACTCATAACACAAGTGAGTGTCGAACCAAGCAGTTGCTGGTGACCGAGTTGAAGGCTTCAGAATCAGATGCATGTTCCGACCTTGAGTCAGAACCCGATAAGGGGAATGGAAAAGGGAAGCAGATCATTGATGCGGAGCCCAGCGTCACTGTTTCCACTGTAAAGATCTAGAAGAATGAGCCCGAATACCCAGAGGAGGGGGAGCGTCTTTTCCACTCACAGATGTGGGTGAATGGTTCGCCGCTACAATTCATTGTCGACAGTGGCAGCCAAAAGAACCTCATTTCATCGAGGTAGTGAAGCGGTTGGGCCTAGCGACTACACCACACCTGCAACCATACAGTATCGGGTGGCTTCATGAAGGACGAGATCTCAAAGTTCGCTAGCAGTGCCTCCTTCCCTACAACATCAAGCTCTTCATAGACGAGGTATTATGTGATGTTACACCTCTGGATGTTTGTGGTGTACTATTAGGCCAGCCATACTTGTGGAGGCGACATGTTGTGTATGAGTCAAGGCCTCGTGCTGTCATTATTTCTTTAGATAATTCATTATACAGGATACCATAGGTAGCCCCACCTATCGCCACCTCTTTGATCTCTACTAAGAAAGGCAGCAAGCTCATCTCCCAGACTAGGAAATTCATTTTCTGTCTGATTCCCACCGAAAGTAAGGGGAAGATCATCACCACATCCATGACCCTCGCGAAGGGTTCCTCTACCCAACAATAGCAGCAAAGGAATATGGTCATGACAGAATACAGGAACAACTTCTCCTCACCCACAATGGTCCCACACAAGCTTCAGGTGGGCAACAAATTCTGGTTGCATCTGCAGAAAGAACGCCTTACAAGAGCCCATCAGAAGCTCCGACCACGCCGATATGGTCCTTACACCATTACTAAGGCTATGGGAAATAATGCTTTGGATCACAACACTCCTCCATTCCTTCGCTTGCACTAAGTGTTCAATGCGTACGACCCTCAACCATGCTTCCCACCATTACTAGACACATTTGAGATTGCAGAACAGCTCACCAGGGACTAAGTTTAGCAGATGGAGGAACTCAACACAATGGGGACCATTGCTTCCTGAGGGAGGAGGAATGATCTAGGTGGATGTTAGTGGCAACCTAGCTATCCCATTTGGACCCCCACAACTGTCTCTTCCAGTTTTTCAGTTTCCCAAATTGTAACAAAGTTTACTATTTTTAGTAGTTTTTTGGGTCCTGAACTTTCAGAGCCGTTTTGAGGCCCTAAATGATGTTTTTTGAGGTCCTTTCCAAAGTTTTAGTGCTCAGATAGATATTTATAACAAGCTATTGTACGCATCAAACGGAGATCGGTTGCCAAAGTTACGACCCTGGGAAGTTGATGTACCAACTTACCCAAAACAGAGCCCACAATTTGGCGTTTCGTCTTCTAGGGTTAGGTTTTGGGATGTGAAGGGTTTTCCATTGTTTCTCAACAATAAATAGGCCTTCTAGCCTCATTGTAACACAGTTCAGGGGCATGTAGCCGCCACATCTCTTCTTAGAGATAAGCTACCATCGCCCTAGCTGGTTTATTTCCAACTCTGTTTGTAAGCATATTTCAGTATTTTACATTAATGAAATGAAGTATTATTTCTACTACATCTCTGTGTTTATGGTTATCTCTGTAATTTGTTGCATTCCTCTTTAAATCCAGATTAGTGGTACCAGATTAGTGGTTTTTTCTGTTTTTCTTTGCATGTCCCCAACGAGGTCGAGATATAAGGAGTTAGGTCTTGAACTGGTTGAACATTTGCAAGACCAGCCTCGCAAATCTCGATAGCCTCCCATGGCGAATGAAAATAAAGACTAGGCGGCAGGAGATCCTATCAAAATCTTGCTCAAAGAAGCCCTCGAGTGACAAAGGAACATGATGACGGACAATTTTGCCCAGATCCTTCAGCGACTACTCAGAGGTGACGCATCGGCTTCCAATAGCTACTCTAGAAACGCCACACCCTTTAAGGTACAAGTTAATTTTGAAATCCCCATCTTCAAGGGTCAAATAGATGTAGATGCCATAGATAAATGGTTAAATCTACTAGATGGGTATTTTTCTGTTCATTAATTTTCGAGTCGGGAAAAGATTGTTTCTGCTCTTCTCAAAGCAGTGCCCCACATCAAGGACTGGTGGGAAACCTATTGCGAGTAGAAGAATGAAAGTATGGGCTCACTATTTTCAGCTGCACCCACTTGGGATTCATTCCGAGATGCCGACAAGGAGTAGTACTATCCTGTCAAGATCTATGAGGACAAATACATCAAATGGACCACACTATGACAGGGAAGGAACCAACATGTGCCAGAATTCACAAACATTTTTGATACCCTTCGCAGATAGTTGGGTATCAAGGACTCTGAGCTACATTTGTTACTCAAATAATGCGGCTGCCTACACAGATACATCCAAGAAGATATGGAGTTCCTGAATATCTCCTCGCTCGGCACAACATACCGATATGCTATCAAAATCGAGCAAAAGTTCAAACAGAAGAAGCGAGACTTTGCATCTACAAATCTGAAGACCAAAGGTCAAAGCCAAGGCGGGGTGACCCAAGACAACCTTTCGAAGCAGCAAGAAAAGAACAACACCACGTTCAAGTCAAAGAAGGACATAGGAAAGTCGTGTGAGTTCAACAAGAGTCCCACTCATAGCACAAGTGAGTGTTGGACCAAGCAGGCATTGGTGACTGAGTTGAAGGCTTCAGAATCAGATACATGTTCTGACCCTGAGTCAGAGCTTGACAAAGGGAATGGAAAAGGGAAGTAGATCATTGATGCATAGCCTAGCGTCACTATTGCCACAACCAAGATCTAGAAGAATGAGCTTGAAGACCCAGAGGATGGGGAGCATCTTTTCCACTCACAGATGTGGGTGAAGGGTTTGCCGCTACAATTCATTGTTGATAGTGGCAACCAAAAGAACCTCATTTCAACAAAGGTCGTGAAGTAGTTGGGCCTACCGACTACACCACACCTGTAGCCGTACAATTTAGGTGGCTTCATGAAGGACGAGATCTCAAAGTTCACCAGCAGTGCCGCCTTCCCTACAGCATGAAGATCTTCACAGACGTGGTATTGTGTGATGTTACACCTCTGGATGTTTGTGATGTACTATTAGGCCAACCGTACTTGTGGAGGCGACATGCTGTGCATGAGTCAAGGCCTCGCGCTGTCATTATTTCTTTAGATAATTCATTATATAGGATACCATAAGTAGCCCCACCTACTACCACCTCTTTGATCTCTATTAATAAAGGCAACAAGCTCATCTCCCAGACTAGGAAATTCATTTTCTGTCTTATTCGCACCAAAAGTAAGGGGATGATCGTCACCACACCCATTACCCCCGCGAAGGGTTCCTCTACACAGCAACAGCAGCAAAGGAATACGGTCATGAAATAACACATGAACAACTTCTCCTCACCCATAGGGGTCCCACACAAGCTTCAAGTGGGCAACAATTTTTGGTTGCATCTGCAGAAAGAACACCTTATAAGAGCCCATCAGAAGCTCCGACCATGCCAACATGGTCATTACACCATTACTAAGGCTGTGGGAAATAATTCTTTGGAGCATAGAACTCCTCCATTCCTTCGTCTGCACCAAGTGTTCAATGTGTACGGCTCTCGACCATGCTTCTCACCATTACTGGACACATCTGAGATTGCAGAACAACTCACCAGGGACCAAGATAAGCAGATGGAGGAACTCAACGCAATGGGGACTATTGCTTCCTAAGGGGGGAGGAATGATCCAGGTGGATGTTGGTGGCCGCCCACCTATCCCATTTGGACCCCCACAACTGTCGCTTTTAGTTTTTTAGCTTCCCAAATTGTAGCAAAGTTTACTATTTTTAGCAGTTCTTCGGGTCCTGAAATTCCAAAGTCGTTTTGAGGACCTAAACGACGTTTTTTTGGGAAATTTGGGGGAAACATGGGTTTTTGAACCCATGTTTCCCTTCCCAAAGTTGTAGTGCTCAGATAGATCTTTATAACAAGCTATTGTATGCGTCAAACGGAGATTGGGTGCCAACGTTACGACCCCGGGAAGTTGATGTACCAACTTACCCAAAACGGGGCCCACAATTTGGCGTTTCATCTTCTAGGGTTAGATTTTGGGATGTGAAGGGTTTTCCATTGTTTCTCAACAATAAATAGGCCTTCGAGCCTCATTGTAACACAATTCAAAGGCATGTAGCCACCACATCTCTTCTCAGAGATAAGCTACCATCGACCTAGCTAGTTTATTTCCATCTCTGTTTGTAAGCATATTTCAGTATTTTACATTAATGAAATGAAGTATTATTTCTATTGCATCTCTGTGTTTATGGTTATCTCTGTAATTTGTTGTGTTCCTGTTTAAATCCAAATCAGTGGTATTAGAGCAATTTTCTTTTTCTTTGTTTTTCTTTGCATGTCCCCAACAAGGTCAAGATATAAGGAATTAGGGCTTCAACTGGTCGAACCTTTGCAAGACCAGCCTTGCAAATCTCGATAGCCTCCCATGGTGGATGAAAATAAAGACGAGGGGCCAGGAGATCCTATCAAAATCTTGCTTGAAGAAACCCTCAAGCAACAAAGGAACGCGATGATGGACAGTTTTCCCCAAATCCTTCAGTGGCTACCCAGAGGCGACGCATCGGCTTCCAATAGCTACTATGGAAATGCCACACCCTTTAAGGTACAAGTTAATTTTGAAATCCCCATCTTCGAGGGTTAAATAGACACAGATGTCGTAGATAAATGGTTAAATCTACTAGATGGGTATTTTTTTGTTCATGAATTTTCGAGTTGGGAAAAGATTGTTTTCGCTCTTCTCAAAGTAGGCCCCACATCAAGGACTGGTGGTAAACATACTGCGAGCAAAAGAATGAAAGTACAAGCTCACTATTTTTAGCCACACCCACTTGGGATTCATTCCGGGATGCCGTCAAGGAGCAGTAATATCCTTTCAAGAGCTATGAGGACAAATACATCAAATGGACCACACTACGGCAGGGAAGGGACCAAGATGTGCCAGAGTTCACGAACACTTTTCATACCCTTCGCACACAGTTGGGTATCAAGGAATCTGAGCTGCATTTGGTACTCAAATACTACAGCTGCCTACATAGATACATCCAAGAAGAGATGGAGTTCCTGAACATATCCTCGCTCAGCATGACATACCAATACGTTGTCAAAATTGAGCAAAAGTTCAAATAGAAGAAGTGAGACTTTGGATCTACAAATCTGAAGACCAAAGGACAAAGCCAAGGCGGGGTGACCCAAGACAACCTGTTGAAGTTGCAAGAAAAGAAAAACACCACGAAGTCAAAGAAGGACACAGGAAAGTGGTGAGAGTTCCACGAGAGTCCCACTCATAACACAAGTGAGTGTCGAACCAAGCAGTTGCTAGTGACCGAGTTAAAGGATTTAGAATCAGATGCATGTTCCAACCCTGAGTCAGAACCCGACAAGGGGAATGGCAAAGGGAAGCAGATCATTGATGCGGAGCCCAACGTCACTATTGCCACTGCCAAAATCCAGAAGAATGAGCCCGAAGACCCAAAGGAGGGGGAGCGTCTTTTCCAATCATAGATGTGGGTGAAGGGTTCGCCGCTGCAGTTGATTGTCGACAGTGGCAGCCAAAAAACCTCATTTCAGCAGAGGTCATGAAATGGTTGGGCCTACCAACTACACCACACCTGCAGCTATAGAGCATCGGGTGGCTTCATGAAGGACGAGATCTCAAAGTTTGCCAGCAGTGTCGCCTTCCCTACAGTATCAAGCCCTTCATAGACGAGGTATTATGTGATGTTACACCTCTAGATGTTTGTGATGTACTATTAAGCCATCCATACTCGTGGAGGCGACATGCTGTGTATGAGTCAAGGCCTCACACTGTCATTATTTCTTTGGATAATTCATTATATAGGATACCATAGGTAGCCCCACCTATCGCCACCTCTTTGATCTCTACTAAGAAAGGCAGCAAGCTCATCTCCGAGACTAGGAAATTCATTTTTTGTGTGATTCACATCGAAAGTAAGGGGAAGATTGTCATAACATCCATGACCCCCGTGAAGGGTTCTCCACGCGGAACACAGGAACAACTTCTCCTCACCCACAGGAATCCCACACAAACTTCAGGTGGGCAACAAATTCTGGTTGCATCTGCAAAAAGAATGCCTTACAAGAGCCCATTAGAAGCTTTGACCACACCGACATGGTCCTTACACCATTACTAAGGCTGTGGGAAATAATGCTTTGGAGCACATCACTCCTCCATTCCTTCGCCTGCACCAAGTG
The DNA here is from genome assembly GCA_031772625.1 of Pinus tabuliformis. Taxonomy (NCBI): domain Eukaryota; kingdom Viridiplantae; phylum Streptophyta; class Pinopsida; order Pinales; family Pinaceae; genus Pinus; species Pinus tabuliformis. The sequence continues at coordinate 219,164,744 of CM062811.1, read as the reverse complement.
TTCAATGTGTACGGACCTCGACCATGCTTCCCACCATTACTGGACACATCTGAGATTGCAGAACATCTCACCAGGGACCAAGTTCAGCAGATGGAGGAACTCAACGCAATGGGGACCATTGCTTCCTAAGGGGGGAGTGTTACTGGGAATAGTGTCTATGCAGAACTGCTAATCCCACTAAGGCTGGTAGCTACCTTAGAAACAAACAAACTAAAACCACTTTCATTTTCCTTTATGAAAGATAGATGAGAGAAGAATAAAGGAGACCAACCTCTGTCTTGCGCTTGGTTCCTTGTTTGATTCCTCTCTCTTCTGATAGTCCTTTGCTACTTGTTTTTGAACCCAGCTTCATAGAATACCTGTAGAATCAAAGCAGCATAACACTATACGAGAACATGGATCTATTATCATAAGCAATATAGGATCAGATGTATATTAACCACACAAATGTATAAAATATCAATCACACAAGTGTATGGAGGAAAACTTGAATAGCTTTATTGATAATCAAGAAAGAGCCAAGAGAATTACAATCGATTGTTCTGACCTAGCATCATCCTCTCAGCAAGTAATCCCTTCTTCACCTCATGAAAAGCTTAGATCACCCAACACTATGATGTTGTCTCAAGAAACCAACATTACTTCCTTACAAGATGCAAAATTCCAGCCTCTGGATCTCTGGGATGAGGGATCCATATATAGATGTCTACAAGGGAGGTGAGTCAGCTTGAGATTTGATTAGTGTCTTCCCTCTGATAGTTCTTGATTCCACTTGGAGATTGATGATCTCTTACTCATCCCTGGTTGAATTCAGAGAGGCAAGTGTCCACAAGAGAAGTTTCTAGAAGCTTCCATGCTTCTCCACCTTGCTGACTGACCCTGCCATTTGTCCCTTCTCACCCATCGCACCCCATAGAAGGGCCTTTTGAAATGGAATGCACCTACTGTGTGTATTTAGGTGGGATGCAACGCACTTTGCCTATGGAGCAGGTGAAATGGTCCAGTTTTGACCAGTTCTGAGTAGTTTTTCATGGAGAACTTCTGGGAGATGCTGTAATCAGTTGACCTTGTTCTTTTAGGGGTTGGAACAACACCTTTAGGGACTTAGGAGCCCTTGGTTTATGGACATTTATGCTTGGGGTTGCAGTGCCAAAAAATGTCTATAACAGTTGCCCCCCTAAAGCATGAGGTTGTTAATCTTTTGATGTCGGGTGAAATGCTTTATCATGAGGATCCGAAGTTCTTTCAAGCTGGAAGGAGACCTGTAATAAGATACAATACAATACATTATCTTCATAATATTTTCATGATCTAGCTGAGGCGGGCATTCCCATGCTCAACTTTATAAATTCATTTTTCATGTACATGAGACAGACAATCGTCTGAGTGTAGAATGATGATTCTGGTAGAGCCATCATCCCTTAGATTGGATGATTATCTGTGCAGCAATGATGTACATTTGATGTCTTTATTTTCCTGAATATATATCGCAGCCCGGATGGATGAAACTAGATCCGGGTTCTTCAATATCGTTCGATCTTCACTCAAAGTACAAATCGATCCATGTGAGAGATGTTCTGGAGTCGAACATGGAGAGACATCGCCTAATTACCAACCAATGATGTAAGTTGTTAACAGGCGCGAGAGGAATCACCGATAATGATAATGATCCTCAAGGTACTGCAGTACAATTCACGTGGTGTGAATAAGGGACTTGGCATCGAACACCACGTAAAATCTTTCGGTCGAAGGCCATTGATGTAAACCTGTCGCCGGAAGTGAGAAACTTGCCATTGAGGCATGCAAGCTTCAAAGTACTGAAAGGGTTGTTCCTAGATCGACTTCTTGGATAATGAGATGATGTCGACAAGAAGCGATCTGTCATAGGAGGGCCTTAGTGAATCCCACATCAATGACATGGAACGGAGCAAATGATTTTAATGGAGGTGAAAACAATCTGGTGATATACGGTTCAGGGTGGCGGTCATGAAAGCATGGAGCGAAAATGTATTATAGTGGGTGAGACACAGGTGAATTCTCTGAGCGACTTCTCTTGAACATATCGGCAACACTGACATGATGGATTGGTAGCATTAACCCCAAATGTGGATGGTGTGATGGAACCATGGTGATATGACCAGTGAATGGAACAACCCAACCCGACTAGGATGCGGAGTGAAAGTGTCATGTTCAAGAGCGACTTGCTACCAACAAAGTTTCTTCAAGTTTTCTTCCCAATTTTTCCCCAGTCATTGCTGACCAGTACCTCTTTATTTTTGTCAAGCTTGAGGAGGATAACATATGCTTGTTCTATAATTTTCCCTTCGGGCAAACCCATCGCTATGTTTTAACGAGCCTAGCGATAGTGAAACTCGTTCTTGTCTGTTATGGACAAGTTTTTTGCTATTAGGTTTTAACGAGTTTAACGACAAAGATAACTCGGTCCTTTTCAATTTTAGGGAGTCTAAAAAGGAACGTAAAGGAAACTCCAAAAATCCTTTTTCGTCATCTAATCCCTTAAGTCCGAAAAAGTATAAAATAATACGGAAGGGATGAATTTTCGGTACTTTTAACGAGCCGAACAAAACAAGCGCTCGATCTTTTTATGTAATAATCCCTCAGGTCCAAAAATATTAAAATCTAAAGGAGGGATAGCACTTCCAGTCACTTTAACAAGATGGAGAGGCCAATGGCTCGGCAATATTTTCATATTTTACGAGTCAGTTGGAAAGAGCTTAAAGGAGACTCGTCTTTGAGGAACGACTGATAAATTCGGGTAGCAGCTGATTCCAGGTAAGGTTTGGAATTTTCCAATCACGACAGAGTCACAAGGATGGCTAACAAGATCACTCTTCGCAGCTGTTCCTCAAAAGGGGTAAACAATAAAGTGGAGGTGAATGATCAGCCAATACAGAGTGGAGGTGATGATGACAACACGACCAAGGCTTAAAAGGTTGAAGTGATACATTCACGATGGTTATTTACCGGAAATTGGTTCATTTTTTATTTTAAAATGAGCTTAAATGCTGGGGGAAACACTTGCTCATTGCTTATGTTTATTTTTTAATGAGCATGAAGTCCGCGTTAAAACTGCTCGATATAATGGTCATTTCTTGACTTTACCATTAATGACCTTGTTCCTTCAAAGGTTGCACTGCATGCTCAATTGATTCATCAAACTAGTTAGAAATGATCAATACATGTTTGGAAAATGAGTTAAGACACTAATATTTTACTTGAATTACGTAAAAAGTAATTTAAAAGTGCTTTTACCCCTCATTTTACCATTTCATTTGAACTTTGGCTTGTTGGAGCTTTGGAGGTGCTTTCCCCTTTTGATTTTCACCAGCTGATTCCGGGAGATTCTGTGGACGATTTTTGGTGCCGTATGGACTAGGTAGGAGCTAAACCTAGGCTATTTCATTTCATCCTTTCCATTTTGCATTCTGAGCCTGATTTCTGGTTTTTTTGAGCCCCTAGGGTTTGAAAAAATCGCCCTAGCTCCATCGCACCCTTTTAATATCAAAAGGTTCGTTACATGTTGGTCTACCCATTGGATAGTTAACATGCAACGCACCCAGAACACTGCTGGAGGTGCGATGGGCGCAAGGAGGGAAATTTGTGCACGGTTTCCAATGGAAATTTTTGCCTGTTTCTCACCAAATCAGGATATAACCCCTCTCTTGTTTGTTTTCAGAGATTTATTGGAGCAAAATGACTATTACATGGCGAGAACGTGAGCACGAAGAAGAGGACATGCTTGCTTTACATGATCCGGTTACACTAAACGCACTGCGAAACTATGGCCCGTTGAAGTTTTTCTGCCTCTCTAGCGTGAGGCAAAAAATCAACTTGCTGCAGTATTTTCTCGATGCTTGGGACCCTAGCAGCCAGGTGTTCCAGATTAGGGGCAAATCCATCCCCTTGACTGTCGTGGACATCTATTTTTTGACTGGCTTATCGAGGCGGGGCGCCCCTATCTCTTTATTAGGTTCGGCCCGTGGAGGCGAATTTGTGACAGATTAAGTTCACAGGTATTGTAGAGAGGGATCCCAGCTGAGTCAAGACGGCAAGATCATCATCCGAGATGTCACTGACAGGTCTTTGAGGACCATTCTATTCACTTTTGGTAGGATGGCTGGTGGTGCCGCTCTTCATGTGGCCAACCGGTCTTATATGCAGTATGCCTTAGAATGTCTCGAACTGAAGGTGTTCAACTGTTGTGATGCAGTACTCCTTGTGATGAAAGAACAATTGACCAAGGTGAAAAATGAGAGATTGAAGAACTTTGGATATGATTCTATTTTGACCGCCTTCCCCTTGGAAAAGATCCCACTGATGCAGCCACAATATATTTCACTTGGTTTACCTCCACCGACTGAACCACGGATGCAGAGATGGGTCGACCATATGTCCAGACATGCTGGTCAGTCTCAGATTTCCTTCTCCGATACCTTCTTTGGGTGGTTCGATCGTTAGGAGATGGTTTTTTTCCGAGTATCCATATGCTGGTATGGACTTCCGGGGTGACCCGGATTTGGTATTGCCGGCTGGCGAGCAGTGGGGTGCCATTGGTAAATTCTTTGACCATTTTTTTGTTTATCGTTTCTCTTTATAATGTCCTTGTGCTTTATTCTATCAAGACTAATCAGAACTCATGTGCTCATGCAGATATTGGTCCTGTCCGGCCAGTAGTACGCCTTAGAGTGTCGGTCGCCGCTCCAGCAGAAGAGGTTGTGGGAGGGCTATCCTTCGCGACCTTGATGTGGTCGAGACTCTTTCAGCATTACAGGATCAGGTCGAGGGCCTCACTCTCGGTATTCCAGATGTGAGTACTGACGAGCTGCCTCTGAGGTTGCAGCGACATACCACTGGCGTGCCAAGTCGATGGACTAGGCTTTTACGCATGATTGCACAGGCGGTGACTTGTTATCACCAGCATCATTAGACTAGGGTGCCCCCTAGCGTTTTGAGTTTTGGGTCATTTTACCAATTTTGTCTTGGTTACAGAACATTATGTGTAAACCATAAACACTTATATATATATATATATATATATATATATATATATTTATTTTCGGAGTTTTATTTTGGTTAAGTTACATAATTCGAACGCAAATATTGATGAAATGCTTCTTTTTATAAATTTGCAAATGTATATCTAGCACATAATTTGCAAATGAGTCAGTTAATGTTTTTAAGCTTATGGAAATATGCTGATATTGAATAAAATCAAATTTCATTTCCAAAATCTTGACCCTTAGGAACATGCGATAGATAGCTGGATTTCGGATGGAGTAGATACCAGTGAGTTGTAGTATGACGAGCTGTGAGTCTAGCCTGACGACAAGTCAGCATATGCCATGTGTGATGGCATCAGAGAGAAGTTCTATCAACGCGCTATATTCAGTGATTTTATTCGTTGATTGACCAATACATACCACTCTGAAACTTACTAACTCGCCTCTTGGATCAAAAATGGCCCAGGCCGCAGAAGATAGGTTCCACGAACTACGACTTGCTCCATCATCATATCCAACAAAAGATTCCAATAGGTTCGACATCTGCGACAAATGTAAAAAGTGGATTTACTTGATCAAAACGATTATCCTTAGCGAAAACAAAAATGTAAGAAAACCATGTAGGTTACCATACTGATTATGCATAGTAACGCTTAAGGTACAACTCGTTACAGGGTTGCGCCAGTGGAATTCCGTCGTAATCCATTAACTCGTAGGATCCTTTTGCTAATACATGTTTAACAATATGGGGGCCCATCCATAAAGACTTGAATTTACCTACTCCCAATTTATCGGATTCTTGGTCATAAAGTAAGACCAGGTCACCTTCTGAGAAGACACGGGTTTTGACATTCTTGTCAAACTGTGCCTTGAATCGTTTCTTATGGGCTTCGTTAGCCAAAGCGCCATCACAACGAGTTTCATCCAATTGGATTAGTTCCAAGAAATGAGCCTCCTCTTCTGAAGTTCCGGGGAGAAGGTCGATTGCGAGTTTGAGGGACGAGATTTCACACTGAACTGGTAAGATTGCTTCTAGGCCATACACCAGTTGGAAGGGTGTAAATCCGGTTGCATTCCTTACCGATGTTCGGTATGCCCACAAGGCTGAGTACAGGATCAGGTACCAACTCCTTTTGTGGACTCCAATCATCCTTTGTAGCATGTGCTTCAGGACTTTGTTGATTGCTTCAACTTGTCCGTTGGCCTGCGGGTAGTATGGAGTAGAGCTGTCGTGAGACAACCCTAATTTGGCAGCTAATTCGGCCATCATGTGATTGCGAAAATGTGATCCATGATCTGTGACTATAGCTTGTGGAACACCGAATTTGGCGACTACGTGATTGAAAAAGAAAAGGGCAGCTGTTTCACTAGTGTTATCTAATGTAGGCATCGCCTCGGCCCATTTGGTAAAATAGTCCACTGCGACTATGATATACCCATGCCCCCCAGTCGAGGTGGGGTTACATGTCATGAAATCGATGCCCCATTTGGCGAATGGCCCAACAACAACTATTGGCTGCCGAGATGCGGGTGGTCTTCTGGTTTTGCTATCGAAAATTTGACAGGCATGGCAACTTCTAACTGCGGTTATGCAATCTTTGAACATTGTTGGCCACAAGTATCCTGCTCGTAAGAAATTTTGCGTCGTAGCGTAACCGGATTGATGCCCCCCACACGCGCCTAAATGGCAGTCATTCAGGACTCTTTCGGCTTCCTCATGGGTAAGGCACCTCCTTAGAACTGTATCGACACCACGACGGTAAAGCGTGTCACCGACGATCATGTAGTCTTTTGATTGGTATCGAATACATTTTTGTTCAGAGCGGGAGATGTTAGGCCTATATTTTTGGGTTTGGAGATAGATGATTATATCTCCATACCACGGATTGCTTGAAGATATCAGAAACAAAGATTCATCCATGATTGTTTCTTCCGATGTTTCATCGTTGGACGACGATGTGAGATCCCATAATAATTCTGCGAAAACCAGGGCTTTCTTTGACTTGGATTTTACAAATTCCAGATCAAACTCTTGTAGAATTGCCATCCATTTTGAATATTTGCCCCCCAGCAACTGTCGCGACAATATATAAGTCATGGGGTTGCAATATGACAGAATGGTAGTTTTTTGAAAGAGGACATAGTGTCGAAATCTCAGTATCGCTTGAAAAGCTGCGAGCGCTAGCTTTTCAACATAAGAATATTTGATTTTTGTATCATTTAAGTTCTTACTTAAATAATATATAGGATGTTCAATTCCGTTGTCTTCTTGAACTAAAACCATTGCGATGGTTGTATCCGCTGCAGCCAGATATAGGTTAAAGTCTTTTTGATAATCAAGAGCATACATTAATGATGCTTTAATTAGGGATTCCTTTAAAGCATCAAAGGAAGCTTGCGTGACCTGATCCCAGACAAAGGGCACTTCCTTTTTCAATAGACGTGTGTAACCTTTAGCAAGTTCGGGGTAATTTGGAATGAACCTCCTCAGAAAGTTTTCTTTCCCTTGGAGTTTCTGAATCTGAAGCAAATTTGAAGGTGGAGGCAAATTTATGATTGCCTGAACCTTACATGGGTCAAGACGAATCCCATCCTTTGAGACTACAAAGCCAAGTAAACGACCAGAACTGACACAGAACACACATTTGTGTGGATTGAGTCATATCTTGTAGTGTCGGCAACATAGAAATATCGCTCTCAAATGTTGCGGATGATCGGTCCGCTTTCGCGAATGAGCCAGAAGGTCGTCGAGATATGGTTGAACGATGTTTTTGATGTCATGGAAGGCATAATTCATTGCCCTCTGAAAAGTTTCCCCTGCGTTCTTTAAACCAAAGGGTAATTTGCGATATGCGAATGTTCCCCACGGACAAATAAATGCAGTCTTTGACTGGTCTTGTGGGTAGATATTTATTTGATTATACCCAAAGAATTCATCCATGAACGAAAATATTTCGCATCCAACGCATTCATCAATTATCTGGTCAATAAAGGGTGTAGGGTAGTTGTCTTTTGGACAAGCTTGATTTAGATCCCTATAATCGATGCACACTCTAATCATTCCTTGTTTTTTCATAACAAGAACAATGTTCAATACCCAATCGGTCAGAGGAACTGGGTAAATGAAACCAGCATGGAGAAGCTTTTCAACTTCTGCCTTGATGGCAGTGGCTTTCTTTGGGTGCACCTGCCATAGCTGTTGTCGTATTGGTTTGACATCTAGATACATCTTGATTTCATGTTCAACTATACTTGAGTCAATGCCTGGCATTTCATCATATGACCAAGCAAAGACATCTCTGAATTCACGAAAAGGAGCGTTATATATTTCCAGTTCTAAAGGGGAACAACATTTTCCAACATAAATATTCTCTACAACATCTGTTTTGGTCGAGATATTTATGGCGATAGTCTCTTCAATGTTGGACAAGTTTCTCTCAGAATCCACCGTGTTTATAGTATTTGATAGGAAATAAAAAACTGACGGATGATGAAGGTCATCAGGAGTATCTTCTTTACAAGTCGGAAGATGGGAACGATGGTGGTAATATTCCCATGGTGCCCCTTCAATTACCATTGATTGAACAATTCCTTCGTCGGTGTAATGCACTTGTGACCAAGGATCTGAAAGGGTGCCATATTCCTTAGACCTATCTATCCAAACGCTTGATGAGTTTTGATTTGGGTTTGCCTCCCATGCTAGAAACATTGATTGCTACAATATTTCCATTTGGCTTGGAGGCAACACCAATCGATGATCCATGTTAATATCGTTTTCTGAGATCTTGTTAATAGAAGATATCATATTGCAGGTTCCTATCGCTGCCACTTCCGCCAGATTGATTGGAGGTGGGAGGGAAAAAGTACCCATTAATATAGGGTCTTTTAGTAGGCCTACTCCGATATTTTGAAGCGAATGGGGGCTTCCATGGATCAATGGAATGCTTCCCGTAACTTGGGAACCATTGGGGAGGAAAGTTTGTCGATCGACGATTGTAATCCCTCCTTGAAAGGGAAATGCAATCTTCCTAAAATAGGTTGACACAATAGTAGCCATAGCATATATCCATGGTCTTCCCAGTAGGATGTTGTAATCGAGGTTTCCGTCGATTACTTCGACATCTATTTCTACTGTTTTTCCTCCTAGTTCCACTTGCAAGTTACTAAGAATACCATACCGGGTATACGTTCATCCGTCAAATGCTTTTAATGTTTTCAAAGATCGCGACAAGGTTGGAGATCCTAAAGTTTTCCAGCAACTCATCGACATAATACATGTAGATGCTCCCTCATCAATAATTGTTCGATGAACAGTTTTGTTGAGGGATTTCACTTGAATGAGGAAAGCTAGTTGAGATGGTAACTGAGGATCGTATCCTTTATGATTAAAGGACATAATATTAGAATCCTTTGGGTCTATCCCACCAATAGCTGATAATAAAGCCTGCTTTTGGGATGGGAAATTTTGCAGTATCTCAAGTGTCGACATAGCGGATGGCGATTAGGCTAGATCTTCCACTATATTATAATGATGTGTTGCTCTGGCACGAGGATTAAATGTCAACTTATGTACTACTACCTTTGGCGGTTTTATTGTTAGCTCAGGAATGATGGGCGACGCAACTTCTGTCGAAGTTGTTGTCGAACTACTAGGTTGATCTTTATCCTTGTTGTTCGACAGCTGTGGATTCTCATAATATTTGTTCCTTGTCGATATCAAAGCATAATTTTGCTATTTGGAAACCGACAACATCAGTACTTGGGACAGGGAAGCATTTCCACTGTCAACCAGATTTGTTCCTGGATTCGGAAACGGATCAGTTAATACTGCCGAGGTTTTTGATTTCTTGCAGAATTTTTTAAGCTCAGCTTTAAATGGACAGTGTTTTGTCCAATGATCCTCATCACATATCATGCATGGATTTTTGGCTTCCTATTTCCAGTAGGGTTTGAAGAATATTTTTCAGGTGATGATTCCTCCTGTTTCTTCTTCTTCCCTTTGTTTTTCTTCTTGCCTCCTGGTTGCTTGGTTTCTTTGCCTTTATCAGTCGAGATGGCATTTACTTCCAAGGCGAGAAGTTCTTCTTTCGCATTTTAACTGGAAATCTTACGGGCCTTTTTAGATGTAGCCTTTGTCGATTTCATGTTTGTCATGCCAATCACGCCATTGCTGGCATGAGAGTCATTGTTTGATTTAGGAGGAGGGGGACCGAAAACTCTGGTCTGGGAGAGTTAGGTATTTTATCGTAGAGCGTGCCAGACTGAGTATAAATCAAGTCTAAATACTGCGCACGAGCAATAACTTGCTCTTCAATGATGACTCCTCCTTTTGCCACATCTTCTGTAATGGAAGGTAATAATGACTTAATAAACCATTCAGCTAAAAGCTGATCAGGAACATACGTTTTTACCATTCTACGATGACGTCGCCACTCATGAATATGATCGGATATGTGAGTGGCCGTTGTTTGCTTGAAATTGGTAAGAAGTTCCGTTCCTATTTCGTACCTTATCAGTAACTGAAAATGGGTTAAAAAGGTTGTGGCTAGGGTACTGAAGTTGTCAAACAAAGCTCTGGGTAATTCGATATACCATTTTGCTGCTGGACCAGTTAACATCCTCTGAAAAAGGCGAAGCCTAATCGAATCATCGTTTAGGGTGTTTGATGAACACCGCAGATGAAAAGTCATCACATGATTCGACGGATCTTCACCCGGATTTCCATTAAAGTTAGGAATATCTGATGGAAGTTTATGCGGAATCGCTGACCACCAAGGGGCGTAGGCGATTGGATCGTTTGTTAACCGATTTAGATCCAGTAACTCTAAAGTCACCACGAAAGGTAACTATCGATTCAGGTTATGCGAAGCATACCCAGGATAAGATGGAATCGCCTGAGCAGTTGGTCTCTGCATACCAGCATAATGCATTTGATGCTGGTAACTTTGGTAAGGTTGATGGGCATAACCATTGTAGAATGGTTGATTTTGACCGTTTTGAATATACTGTTGCCCACTATTTGCAAAGATTTGTTGCTCAGATCCTTGGTATACCTATTGGAATTGCGGTTGTTGGTATTGCACCATCCATGGTTGTGAAGCCATGTGCTCTTGTCCAATACTGACTGTTTGACCAAGATGAGGGGTAATTGTACCCGTTTGGGCCTGTGTCATTCCACTAGTTGGCGATTGTGGTTGAGTCATATGGCCAAGAGGCTATTGTATTACAACCTGAGAAACCTGAGGTTGGCATACAACAGGCAGCGCTTGTACTTGCGACACTGTCACAATAGCTAGCGTAGTTGGTATATTTGACATAGGTAAACATTGTTGCATTGAATACACAACTCTTGGTTGTTGAGGTAGTATCGGCACCCAACCGCTACATGTAATTCTAGCATAACCTGAATTTTGTTGTGAACTCCCGTATGGTTGCCCTCCCGGAGGAGACAATGAAAGGGTATATTTCCCCCCATACGGCGATAATCTGGTACTTAAAGGAATTGTTTGCCCTTGAGGATCGGACTTCCCAAATTGACACCCTGAAGGATCAATTTGCTAAGACTCAACATAAGAGTTTCTGGATACTATTCTGGATGAACAAACAGGAACGGACCATACTGTCGAAATAGCCCCTGAGTGGGTCCCTTCTAGTGATTGAGAACTAGTTGGGATAGATGGTATACCGACGAACATTGTTGGAGTGACAGCAGGAAGTTCTGTCGTCACTGTGTCGAACGACACAGTCCTAGATGTTGACGGTTGTTCAGACATTTCTAGTCTATCCAAAAGATTGCCTAGCGATTCTACATGAGCTTCCGATGGCGGTAGACTAATTTCTGATGAAGAAGGATACAGAGTGATCCCGACTCCAAATTGCGACGGAGTACGAGATGAAGGATCCTCCACAATCTCTTCTATAGCAATTAGACCAGGTGGAAGAGGTAGACCGTCAGGTCCGTAAAATATTTCTGGTGCTGAAGAAGGTATAGAATCTACAGCGACAGATGCTTGGGTAATAACACCCTCCGAACCAGCTGTAGATGGAACTGGTTCAGTAATACAAGTGTTTACCCTCACACTAGGATCAGTGTTGCTATCCTGCGGTGGCTGCTGAACTTATTCTGGACAGGCAGGGATACCAGAAATGTTTGGAGTAACCGGAGTCTCAGATGGTGTTGGAACACTTATTCTAACTTTACCAGGGGATTTGGAACCAGTTAAATGAGTTCGCTTTGTCCGTAACAGTTTCGATTCCGGAGACAAATACGGTTGAATCGTAAGCCTCTGCGAACGACGGGGTTTCAATTGACTTTCTTCCACGATTGCGGATTACTCGATCAACTAAAATCAAGGGGAAGTATGTTTCTGAATTAGATGAATTTTAGATGCTTTGACACAACTTGTTTTTTCAATTTTTAAGAGTCGAGAAAAAAACAAAAGATGACTCTAGTCACCTTCGATTTTTAATGAGCCTAAAGTGACAAGTGCTCAGATGGAACTTTTCTGTTAAGGAGTCTGAAAAGGAACGAAAGGGACTGCTCTGGAAATCTAGACAGAGGGATTACCAAACCAATCGCAAAACTGCAGAATACTTTTTACGGTACGGTAGTCAATCTTCCCAAATGTTGTGTTCAGTGCATTGCGATCGATAGGGTGGCAGACACGGCTTCCTATGGATAAAGGATAAAGCCTATTGTGGTCTCCCAAAATATACTCGACGGTACGTGGGAGCACAAGTCCGTACTGGAACTTATCGTCTCAAAGTGGAGGAATCACCCAACCAACAGTGAAAACAACAGTTACTAGGCTTTACGACGCCGGAATACGTCTCAAGCCTAGACTTCTAGATGTTGTGCATTAGGTTCCAAATCATTTTTAGATTCATTAAATTTATTTTATAGTTGATCTTGCTTAAGAAATTTTCCTTTCAGGTTCACTGCGTGATGTAGATGTACAATTCCTAAAATGTAATCTAAGATGATAAACAGTCGTTTAGTCTTCTTTTTGCAAATGAAAATCCTAGCTACTAAGGAAAGAGAGATGGCGTTCTTTCAACAAAGAGCAAAGAGCACACACTATATGCACTGTCCTAAATCAAACCAACAAACAATCTAAATGAAAATGCACGTGCATGTATTTGTTTTCAGCCCTTAATGTGTAAATGATAAAAAGAAAGCTAATGCGCAAATCTGAATTATTTTTCAAAGCGACAATTACTAACAAGTTTCTTTTCAAAACAAAATGAGGACAATGACAACACTTTGCGATTTGGAACTGAAAACTTGCTTTCGACACTAGAAAAACTACTAATTCAGATCAAATACAATAGTAACAGGGTAATCGAATATCAAGAACAATCAGATTTTCTTCTATGATTGAAAACGACACTTGCAACACTTTCAAATCAAGAAATGACAGTACAATTACGCTACTTCTTTGTAAAGGAGAACTGAAAATGACTCAAAAATACATAAAAACATTTACAATTCTTTTCACAATGGAGGTGGAATATCAGCAAGGAAAGGGGTTTCAAACAGAGGTGTACTGACTACAGGCAGCAAAACTCCTAAATAGAGTTGAAAATAGTGAACAAAGAAACCAAAATTTTAGGAACAAGGCCTTGTCTGATCAGCGCACCTGTAACACAGTGAAACTAAAATGCAACGCACCTACTACACTCGGGAAGTGCGCTGCATTTGAAGTTCACAGAATAGACAGTGCGCTGGACCACGGACGAGACTTTGATTGGATTTCGGGTCACAATTTGGAGTTCAGTTCAGGGATTTAGGCCAAGCAAGTGGTAATCAGTAAATCAATCACAGGGGTAGATCTAAGGAGGTTACTAGAGCCACCACGAGGGCAATTAGAAAGCTTGTAAATCAATTTTTTAATTCATAAACAAAACCCGGAGATTGACTGAAGCAGCGTTGATCTACTTTGCACTTGCATAGCAAATTCAGTTTGAAGGCTAGCTGGCTTAACTTCAGGCTTCGTCTGTAAGTTTATAAAGTAAACAAATGTAGATGAACAAAAATCTACTCGCTCCCCAGTGGAGTCGCCATTTTGTTACCGGGAATAGTGTCTATGCAGAACTGCTAATCCCACTAAGGCTGGTAGCTACCTTAGAAACAAACAAACTAAAACCACTTTCGTTTTCCTTTATGAAAGATAGATGAGAGAATAATAAAGGAGACCAACCTTTGTTTTGCGCTTGGTTCCTTGCTCGATTCCTCTCTCTTCTGGTAGTCCTTTGCTACTTGTTTTCTAACCCAGATTCACAGAATACCTGTAGAATAAAAGCAGCATAACACTATACGAGAACATGGATCTATTATCATAAGCAATATCGGATCAGATGTATATTAACCACACAAATGTATAAAATATCAATCACACAAGCGTATGGAGGAAAACTTGAATAGCTTTATTGATAATCAAGAAAGAACCAAGAGAATTACAACCAATTGTTCTGACCCAGCATCATCCTCTCAGCAAGTAAGCCCTTCTTCACCTCATGAAAAGCTTAGATCACCCAACACTATGATGTTGTCTCAAGAAACCAACATCACTTCCTTACAAGATGCAAAATTCCAGCCTCTGGATCTCTGGGATGAGGGATCCATATATAGATGTCTACAAGGGAGGTGAGTCAGCTTGAGATTTGATTAGTGTCTTCCCTCTGATAGTTCTTGATTCCACTTGGAGATTGGTGATCTCTTACTCATCCCTGGTCGAATTCAGAGAGGCAAGTGTCACAGGAGAAGTTTTTGGAAGATTCCATGCTTCTCCACCTTGCTGATTGACCCTGCCATTTGTCCCTTCTTGCCCATCGCACCCCATAGAAGGGCTTTTTGAAATGCAACGCACCTACTGTGTGTATTTAGGTGGGATGCAACGCACTTTGCCTATGGAGCAGGTGAAATGGTCCAGTTTTGACCAGTTCTGAGTAGTTTTTCATGGAGAACTTCTGGGAGATGATGTAATCAGTTGACCTTGTTCTTTTAGGGGTTGGAACAACACCTTTAGGGACTTCGGAGCCCTTGGTTTATGGACATTTATGCTTGGGGTTGCAGTGCCCAAAAATTTCTATAACAGGGAGGAATGATCCAGGTGGATGTTGGTGGCCACCCACCTTTTCTCTTTGGACCCCCACAACTATCTCTTTCGGTTTTTCAATTTCCCAAGTTGTAGCATAGTTTACTATTTTTAGTAGTTTTTTAGGTCCTAAACTTCCGGAGCCATTTTGAGGTCCCAAACAATGTTTTTTGGGAAATCTGGGGGGCAAAACAAGACCACGGACCAATGTTTCCCTTCCCAAAGTTGTAGTGCTCGTATAGATATTTATAATGAGCTATTGTACGCGTCAAACGGAGATCGGGTGCCAAAGTTACGACCCCAGGAAGTTGATGTACCAACTTACCCAAAACATGGCCCACAATTTTGCGTTTCATCTTCTAGGGTTAGGTTTTTGGATGTGAAGAGCTTTCCATTGTTTCTCAACAATAAATAGGCCTTCAAGCCTCATTGTAACATAGTTAGGAGGCATGTAGCTGCCACATCTCTTCTTAGCGATACGCCACCATCACCCTAACTAGTTTATTTCCAACTCTATTTGTAAGCATATTTCAATATTTTATATTAATGAAATGAAGTATTATTTTTGCTGCATCTCTATGTTTATGGTTATCTATGTGATTTTTTTCGTTCTTGTTTAAATCCGGATCAGTGGTATCAAAACGGTCTACTTTTCCTCTATTTTTCTTTGCATGTCCCCAATGAGGTCGGGATATAAGGAGTTAGGGCTTGAACTGGTCGAACCTTTGCAAGACCAGCCTTGCAAATCCCGACAGTCTCCCGTGGCGGGTGAAAATAAAGATGAGGGGCCAGGAGATCCTATCAAAATCTTGCTCGAAGAAGCCCTCGAGCGACAAAGGAACGCGATGATGGATAGTTTTGTCTAGATACTTCAACGGCTACCCAGAGGCGACACATCGGCTTCCAATAGCTACTTTGGAAACGCCACAGCCTTTAAGGTACAAGTTAATTTTGAAATCCCCATCTTTGAGGGTCAAATAGATGCAGATGCCGTAGATAAATGGTTAAATTTACTAGATGGGTATTTTTTTGTTCATGAATTTTCGAGTGGGGAATATATTGTTTTCACTCTTCTCAAAGCAGCCCCCCACGTCAAGGACTGGTGGGAAACCTACTTCGAGTAGAAGAATGAAAGTATGGGCTCACTATTTTCAGCCGTACCCACTTGGGATTCACCCTGGGATGCCATCAAGGAGTAGTACTATCCTGTGAAGATCTATGAGGAGAAATACATCAAATGGACCACACTGCGGCAGGGAAGGGACCAAGATGTGCCAGAGTTCACACACAGTTGGGTATCAAGGACTCTAAGATGCATTTGGTAATCAAATACTACGGCTACCTACACCGATACATCCAGGAAGAGATGGAGTTCCTGAACATCTCCTCACTCAGCACAACATACTGATACGCTATCAAAATCGAGCAAAAGTTCAAACAGAGGAAGTGAGACTTTGGATCTACAAATCCGGAGACCAAAGGACAAAGCCAAGGGGGAGTGACCCAAGACAACCCGTTGAAGCCGCAAGAAAATAACAACACCATGAAGTTGAAGGACACAGGAATGTGGTGTGAGTTACACAAGAGTCCCACTCATAACACAAGTGAGTGTCGGACCAAGCAGTCGCTGGTGACCGAGTTGAAGGCTTTAGAATTAGATGCATGTTCCGACCCTGAATCAGAACCGGACAAGGGGAATGGAAAAGGGAAGCAGATCATTGATGCGGAGCCTAGCATCACTGTTGCCACTTCCAAGATCTAGAAGAATGAGCCCGAAGGCCCAGAGGAGGGGGAGAATCTTTTCCACTCATAGAAGTGGGTGAAAGGTTCGCTGCTGCAATTCATTGTCGATAGTGGCAGCCAAAAAAACCTCATTTCAGCAGAGGTCGTGAAGCGGTTGGGCCTACCAACTACACCACACCCACAGCCGTACAGTATCGGGTGGCTTCATGAAGGACGAGATCTCAAAGTTCACTAGCAGTGTCGCCTTTCCTATAGCATCAAGCCCTTCACAAATGAGGTATTGTGTGATGTTACACCTCTGGATGTTTGTGATGTACTATTAGGCCAGCCATACTTGTGGAGGCGACATGTTGTGTATGAGTCAAGGCCTCGTGCTGTCATTATTTCTTTGGATAATTCATTATACAGGATACCATAGGTAGCCCCAACTACCGCCACCTCTTTGATCTCTACTAAGAAAGGTAGCAAGCTCATCTCCCAGACTAGGAAATTCATTTTCTGTCTTATTCGCACCGAAAGTAAGGGGAAGATCATCACCACATCCATGACCCCCGTGAAGGGTTCCTCCACGCAGCAGTAGTAGCAAAGGAATACAGTCATGATAAAACATAGGAACAACTTTTGCTCACCCATAGGGGTCCCACACAAGCTTCAGGTGGGCAATAAATTCTGGTTGCATCTGTAGAAAGAAAGACTTACAAGAGCCCATCAGAAGCTCCGACCATGCCGACATGGTTATTACACCATTACTAAGGCTGTGGGAAATAATGCTTTGGAGCACAACACTCCTCCATTCCTTCACCTGCACCAAGTGTTCAATGTGTACGACCCTCGACCATGATTCCCACCTTTACTAGACACATCTGAGGTTGCAAAATAGCTCACCAGGGACCAAGTTTAGTAGATGGAGGAACTCAATGCAATGGGGACCATTTCTTTCAAAGGTGGAGGAATGATCTAGCTAGATATTGGTGGCTACCCACCTATACCATTTGGAACCCCACAACTATTTCTTTTAGTTTTTTAGTTTCCAAAATTGTATCACATTTTACTGTTTTTAGCAGTTTTTCAGGTCCTGAACTTCCCGAGCCGTTTTGAGGCCCTGCCCTTCCCATAGTTGTATTACTCGGATAAATATTTATAACGAGCTATTTTACGCATCAAATGGAGATCGGGTGCCAAAGTTACAACCCCGGGTAGTTGATGTACCAACTTACCCAAAATGGGGCCCACAATTTGGCGTTTCATCTTCTAGGGTTAGGTTTTGGGATGTGAAGGGTTTTCCATTGTTTCTCAACAATAAATAGGCCTTCGAGCCTCATTGTAACATAGTTCAGAGGCATGTAGCTGCCACATCTCTTCTCAGAGATAAGCTACCATTGTCGTAGCTGGTTTATTTCCAACTCTGTTTGTAAGCATATTTCAGTATTTTACATTAATGAAATGAAGTATTATTTCTGCTGCATCTATGTGTTTATGGTTACCTCTGTAATTTGTTGTGTTCCTATTTAAATCTGGATCAGTGGTATCAGAGCGGTCTACTTTTTCTCTGTTTTTCTTTGCATGTCCCCAACTATAGGTTTTAACCCTGTACAAAAATTACCTGCATACGAATTATAAAACACAGAAAAATAAACAGTGCGAGAGCATAACACATAAAAAACATATACACAGAGATTTTCCCCTGGATCCCAAAACCGGGACTACCAGCTTGATTTTTCATTATGTTCCTTTCAATGTTATAATACTTGTTTATACATGCCGAAGCATCCAATACCATGGACCGAAAACCATCATGTCCAAAACCATGGACCGAGAACCATTGGTAGGTTTGCGCAACCTAATATAGGGTCCAAATTTTTTTTTCCCGGGGTGTTACCCGCCCCCCTCAAACCCTCTGGACAGGGGGGCTGCCACCCCCCCCTACGCAATCGGCGCAATGAAGGGGGGGCTCCGCCCCCCCTCTAACCCCCTGGTTCACTACGTAGGTTAGTCGTGGAAAGAATATAACACAACCCAACAATATCCCACTTGTTGTTTTCTTTCCACAGGGGGCCATAGGAGAGCTTAGTCATTTTTCCAACCCTGAAATGCCCATTGTTTCTCTACACCAAGAGAACTTCTCAGAGCTCACAGATTTTGTCAATGCATCTGCAGTATTCTTCAAAGTCCACCTTTACCAGCAACACCTTTTTTTCTTCTATCATATCCCTCACAAAGTGATATTGAACATCAATGTGCTTTGTATTTGAATGATAAGCAGGGTTCTTTGCCAAGAAAATTGCACTTTGGCTATCACAGTCTATTCTTATAGCTCCCTGTACTAACCCCATACTTGAACACAATCTCTGCAACCAAACTGCTTCCTTGCTTGCATGATTTGATGCCATGTATTCTGCTTCTGTAGTTGATAGTGCCACTACAGATTGTTTCTTACTCATCCAACTAACTGCACCTCCAAATAGGTTAAACACATACCCTCTTGTAGATCTTCTCTGATCCAGATCTCCAGCCCAGTCTGCATCAAAAAAACCATGAATATCCAACACTTTGTCAAATCCTGGTCTTCCTTGGTAGCACAAACCATAATCATTAGTGCCACGCAAATACCTGAAAACCCGCTTCACTGCTGTCCAGTGCTCCTTCCCTGGTTTTGACATAAACCTACTTAATACTCCCACTGCATGTGCAATGTCTGGTCTAGTACAGACTGTTGCATACATCAGGCTATCGACAGCACTCGCATATGGAACACGGGACATGTCCTCTTCCTCTTCTTGTGTCTTGGGACACTGTTCAGCAGATAACCTCACACCTACAGGAATAGGAACCTTCACCGGTTTGTTGTCCTGCATATTAAACCTCTACAGTATTGTCTCGACACACTTCCTCTGGTTTAACCAGAGCTTCCTCTTTTCCTGATCTCTTTTAATTTCCATGCCCAAAATATAGTTTGCAGCACCAAGATTTTTCATGTCGAATTTGGAGGACAATTGGGTCTTCAAATCATGGATAATTTCTTTGTCATTTCCAACCAACAACATATCATCCACATACAAGACCAGATAAATAACATGGTCACCAATTAATTTAAAATACACGCAGTGATCTGCTTTGCTTCTGGTGAAGCCAAGTTCCCGTATAAATGTATCAAATTTCTGATACCACATCCTTGGTGACTGTTTTAACCCATACAAAGACTTCTCTAACTTGCATACCAGTTCTTTCTTACCCTTCACCGCAAAGCCTTCAGGTTGCTTCATGTATATTTCCTCTTCCAAATCCCCATGAAGAAATGTTGTCTTCACATCCATCTTTTCTACCTCAAAATCAAAAGTAGCAGCAACAGATAAAAGTAACCTAATAGAAGTTACCTTGGCAACAGGAGAAAAAATATCACCAAAATCAATTCCCGGCACCTGGGAATAACCTTTTGCTACCAATCGAGCTTTGTATTTCTCCACCTTGCCTTCTGCATTTGCCTTCTTTTTGAACACCCATTTGCTGCCAATGGGTTTCCTTCTAGCTAGCAACTCCACCAGATCCCAAGCCTCATTTTTGTGCAAAGAAGCAATTTCATCAACCATGGCCTCTTTCCAGAGTTTTCCATCCTCTGAATCTACTGCTTCCTTCACAGTTCTGGGATCATCATCAGTAAAAGACAAAGCAAAATTTGAACAGAAAGCAGATGGACTATACCTTTCAGGCTGCCTTCTTTCTCGAATTGATCTTCTCATAGTCGGAGTTTGTGGCTCTTCATCTTCTGATTCCTCCTCTACTGCAGAGTCTGATTCTTCCTCCTTTAGCTCAAACTCTATCTTCTCAGGTTCCTTTGGTTGGACTTCATGTTTAATAACATCTTTTACCTCTCTGAACACCACATCTCGGCTGTACACAACCTCCCGTGTGACTGGTTTCCAAAGCTTATAACCCTTTAAACCATCCTTATACCGAATAAAGATGTACTTTTCAGATTTACTATCCAACTTGGTTCGTTTCTCCTTTGGAACATGTACATATGCATCACATCCAAATACCCTCAGATGTGAAAGAGAGGGTTTCTTACCAGTCCATACTTCTTGTGGAGTCTTATCCTCCAACGCTGATGAAGGTGACCTATTGACCAAGTAACATGTAGTATCCACCACCTTTGCCCAGAATTCCTGTCCTAACCCGGCACCACTGAGCATGTTTCTTGCCCTTTCCATCAATGTCTTGTTCATTCTTTCTGTGACTCCATTTTGCTGAGGTGTATATGGAGTAGTCTTCTGTCGTGCTATACCACACTTCTTACAGAATTCTTCAAATTCCTTGCTGCAAAACTCTCCACCATTATCTGTCCTCAACACCTTTATCTTCTTCTCTGTCTAATTTTCCACCAGAGCCTTAAATTCTTTAAACCTGTCAAGGACTTCAGATTTCTTCTTAATGAAATATATCCATGTATTCCTTGAGAAGTCATATATAAATGATACATAGTACACAGAATTACCCAGTGATGGAACCTTCACAGGTCCAAACACATCACTGTGCACAAGCTCTAATATCTGTTTTACCCTCTTAGCACCAGAGGGGAAACTCACCCGATTCTGCTTCCCATATACACAATTTTCACAGAAATCAAAATCCAGAGAGCTATTACTCATACCTTCTACCATACCTTTACCATGAAGTATTCGAAGGCCCTTCTCTCTAATATGTCCAAGCCTTTGATGCCACAGCATGGTCTTCTCTCCAGAGACCACTAGATTTTCAGATCCACTTTCAGGAACCATAGAACTGTTGCACCCATCAACAATAGTGCTACCTTGCAGCGTGTACAGAGTTCCAATCCGAACTCCCCGAATCAATACCAGTGCTCCTTGAACCATCTTGCAGGTATCCTTCTTGAACATTGTTTTTACACTTGCATCATCCAACTTGCTTACAGAAATTAGATTTCTGGCCAATGCAGGAATATGCAAAACACCCGAAAGTGTTCTAACCCTTCAACATTGCAACTTCAACTTTAATTTTCCGCGACCAATGATTCTAGCCTTCCTATATTCTCCTAAGAAGACATCACCACCATCGTATTTCTCATACTCGTAGAACCACTCTCTATGGGGAGTGAAGTGAAAGGATGCACCAGAGTCAATCAACCATGCCTCATGATCTACATGTGTACTTGAAGAAGCTAAGTACACATCCCCACCTTCATCTGAGGTGGCTTTCACCTCTGCAGAAGGAGCATCATCAGATCCCTTTCCTTTATCAAGATCTTTAGATTTATAGTCCATTTTGAAGTGCCCTTCCTTTCCGCATTTCCAACAGACCACCTTTACAGGTTTTCCTGGAGATTTAGAGCTCCCTCTAGATTTAGATCTCCCACTCGATGACTTATTTTTGTTTCTATTCTGGGACCGTCCTCGTACAGACAAGGCATCACCATTCTGGCTCTCCATATTTTTCCGTCTCATCTCCTTCGTCAGCAAGGCTGAGACTGTTTCATCAAACTGCAAAGCAGTTACATTGCTACCTATTGCAATAACCAGACTATCCCATGAATTTGGTAGAGAACACAACAAACTGATGCACTTATCTTCATCTAAAATTTTAATATCAATAGACGCTAACTGACTTACCACAGTATTAAATGCGTTCAGGTGCTTTGTTACCAAGTCTCCATCTTTCATCCTCAGGTTATACAGCTTTTTCCACAGGAACAGTTTATTCACCAGAGACTTAGATTGGTACAAAGTCCCTAACTTGTCCCACAAAGCCTTCACCGTAGCTTCCCCTGATACATTCAACAATACTGAATCTGAGACACACAATCGTATTGTGCTCTTTGCCTTCCAATCCAACTTCTTCCATTCTTCATCGGTCACTCTCGTTGGTTTAATACCCAGATCTACCACGATCCACTGATCTTTATCCACCAACAGATCCTCCATCTTGAGTTTCCACAACTCAAAACTCTGACCATTAAACTTCTCAATCTCTATCTTTCCGCTGCTCGCCATCTTCTTTCAACACCAGAATTGATCTCATAGATTTCCCACTGAACAGGGTCTACCACAGGCCTAAGTGAAACCCCTCAGCAACAAAGGCGTCCCCTTGAAGCCAAAACAGCTCTGATACCAAATGTAGGTTTTAACCCTGTACAAAAATTACCTGCATACGAATTATAAAACACAGAAAAATAAACAATGCGAGAGCATAACACATAAAACACATATACACAGAGATTTCCCCTGGATCCCAAAACCGAGACTACCAGCTTGATTTTTCATTATGTTCCTTTCAATGTTACAATACATATTTATACATGCTGAAGCATCCAATACCATGGACCGAAAACCATCGCGTCCAAAACCATGGACCAAAAACCATAGGTAGGTTCGCCCAACCTAATATAGGGTCCAAAAAAAAAATTTCTCGGGCCGCTGCCCCAGACCTCGTAGAAGGAGGCTACACGCCCCCTTCAAACCCCCCTGACAGGGGGGGCTGCCACCCCCCCCGCTGCGCAATCGGCACAATGAAGGGGGGGCTCCGCCCCCCCTCTAACCCCCCGGTTCACTACGTAGGTTAGTCGTGGAAAGAATATAACACAACCCAACAATCTCCCACTTGTTGTTTTCTTTCCACTGGGGGCCACAGGAGAGCTTAGTCATTTTTCCAGCCCTAAAATGCCCACTGTTTCTAGACACCAAGAGAACTTCTCAGAGCTCAAAAATTTTGTCAATGCATCTGTAGTATTCTTCAAAGTGTCCACCTTTACCAGCAACACCTTTTTGTCTTCTATCATATCCCTCACAAAATGATATTGAACATCAATGTGCTTTGTCTTTGAATGATTAGCAGGGTTCTTTGCCAAGAAAATTGCACTTTGGCTGTCACAGTCTATTCTTATAGCTCCCTGTACTAACCCCATACTTGAACACAATCTCTGCAACCAAACTGCTTCCTTGCTTGCATGAGTTGCTGCCATGTATTTTGCCTCTGTAGTTGATAGTGCCACTACAAATTGTTTCTTACTCATCCAACTGACTGCACCTCCAGATAAGTTAAACACATACCTACTTGTAGATCTTCTCTGATCTAGATCTCCAGCCCAGCCTGCATATAACACAACCCAACAACAACGAGGTCGGGATATAAGGAGTTAGGGCTTGAACTGGTCAAACATTTGCAAGACTAGCCTCGCAAATCTTGATAGCCTCCCATGGTGAATGAAAATAAAGATGAGGGGGCAGGAGATCCTATAAAAATCTTGCTCGAAGAAGCCCTCGAGTGACAAAGGAACGTGATGATGGACAGTTTTGTCCAGATCCTTCAGCGGCTACCAGAGGCGACACATTGACTTCCAATAGCTACTTTGGAAACACCACACCCTTTAAGGTACAAGTTAATTTTGAAATCCCCATCTTTGAGGGTCAAATAGACATAGATGCCGTAGATAAATGGTTAAATCTACTAGATGGGTATTTTTCTGTTCATTAATTTTCGCATCGGGAAAAGATTGTTTTCGCTCTTCTCAAAGAAGCCCCCCACGTCAAAGACTGGTAGGAAACCTACTACGAGCAGAAGAATGAATGTACGGGCTCACTATTTTCAGCCGCACCCACTTGGTATTCATTCCGGGATGCCGTTAAGGAGCATTACTATCCTGTCAAGATCTATGAGGACAAATACATTAAATGGACCACACTACGGCAGGGAAGGGACCAAGATGTGCTAGAGTTCACAAACATTTTTCATACCCTTCACACACAGTTGGGTATCAAGGACTCTAAGCTACATTTGGTACTCAAATACCACGGCTCCCTACACAGATACATCCAGGAAGAGATGGAGTTCCTGAACATCTCCTCTCTCGGCACGATGTACCGATACACTGTCAAAATTGAGCAAAAGTTCAAACAGAAGAAGCGAGACTTTAGATCTACAAATCTGAAGACCAAAGGACAAAGCTAAGGCCGGGTGACCCAAGACAACCTATGAAAGCTGCAAGAAAAGAACCACACCATGAAGTGGAAGAAGGACACAGTAAAGTGGTGTGAGTTATACAAGAGTCCCACTCATAACACAAGTGAGTGTTGGACCAAGCAGTCACTGGTGACCGAGTTGAAGGCTTTAGAATCAGATGCATGTTCCGACCCTGAGTCAGAACCCGGTAAGGGGAATGGCAAAGGGAAGAAGATCATTGATGCAGAGCCCAACATCACTATTGCCACTGCCAAGATCCAGAAGAATGAGCCCGAAGCCCCAGAGGAGGGGGTGCATCTTTTCCACTCATAGATGTGGGTGAATGTTTCGCTGCTACAATTCATTATCAACAGTGGCAGTCAAAAGAAACTCATTTCAGCAGAGGTTGTGAAGCGGTTGGGCCTACCAACTACACCACACCAGCAATCGTATAGTATCAGGAGGCTCCATGAAGGACAAGATCTCAAAGTTTGCCAGCAGTGCCGCCTTCCCTACAACATCAAGCCCTTCACAGACAAGGTATTGTGTGATGTTACACCTTTGGATGTTTGTGATGTACTATTAGGCCAACCATACTTGTGGAGGCAACATGCTGTGTATGAGTCAAGGCCTCGTGATATCATTATTTCTTTGGATAATTTATTATACAGGATACCATAGGTAGCCCCACCTACCGCCACCTCTTTGATCTCTACTAAGAAAGGCAACAAGCTCATCTCCTAGACTAGGAAATTCATTTTCTGTCTTATTCGCACCAAAAGTAAGGGGAATATCGTCACCACATCCATGACCTCCACGAAGGGTTCCTCCACGCAACAGCAACAACAAAGAAATACGGTCATGACAGAACACAAGAACAACTTCTCCTCACCCACAGGGGTCCCACTCAAGCTTCAGGTGGGCAACAAATTCTTGTTGCATTTGTAGAAAGAACGCCTTACAAGATCCCATCAGAAGCTCCGACCATGCCAACATGGTCCTTACACCTTTACTAAGGTTGTGGGAAATAATGCTTTGAGCACAACACTCCTCCATTCCTTTGCCTGCACCAAGTGTTCAATGTGTATGGCCCTCAACCATGCTTCCCACCACTATTGGACACATCTGAGATTGTAGAACAGCTCACCAGGGACCAAGTTCAGCAGATGGAGGAACTCAACGCAATGGGGACCATTGCTTCCTAAGGGGGGAGGAATGATCCAGGTGGATGTTTGTGGCCACCAACCTATCCCATTTGGACCCCCACAACTGTCTCTTTTAGTTTTTTAGTTTCCCAAATTGTACCACAGTTTACTATTTTTAGCAGTTTTTCGGGTCCTAAACTTCCGGAGCCGTTTTGAGGCCCTAAACAACGTCTTTTGGGAAATCTGGGGGCAACATGTATTTATGGACCAATGTTGCCCTTCCCAAAGTTGTAGTGCTCGGATAGATCTTTATAATGATCCATTGTACGTGTGAAACAGAGATCGGGTGCCAAAGTTACGACCCCGGGAAGTTGATGTACCAACTTACCCAAAACGGGGCCCACAATTTGGTGTTTCATCATCTAAGGTTAGGTTTTGGGATGTGAAGGGTTTTCCATTGTTTCTCAACAATAAATAGGCCTTCGAGCCTCATTGTAACACAGTTCAGAGGCATGTAGCCACCACATCTCTTCTTAGAGATAAGCTACCATCGCCCTAGCTCGCTTATTTCCAACTCTATTTGTAAGCATATTTCAGTATTTTACATTAATGAAATGAAGTATTATTTCTATTGCATCTCTGTGTTTATGGTTATCTCTGTAATTTTTTGCGTTCCTGTTTAAATCTGAATCAGTGGTATCAAAGCGATCTGCTTTTTCTTTGTTTTTCTTTGCATGTCCCCAACGAGGTTGGGATATAGGGAGTTAGGGCTTGAACTGGTTGAACCTTTGCAAGACCAGCCTCGCAAATCTCGACAGCCTCCCATGGCGGATGAAAATAAAGATGAGGGGCCAGGAGATCCTATCAAAATCTTGCTCAAAGAAGCCCTCGAGCGACAAAGGAATGTGATGATGGACAGTTTTGTCCAGATCCTTCAGTGGCTACCCAGAGGCGACACATCGGCTTCCAATAGCTACTCTGGAAAAGCCACACCCTTTAAGATACAAGTTAATTTTGAAATCCCCATCTTCAAGGGTCAAATAGACGCAGATGTCGTAGATAAATGGTTAAATCTACTAGAGGGGTATTTTTTTGTTCATGATTTTTCGAGTCGGGAAAAGATTGTTTTCGCTCTTCTCAAAGCAGCCCCCCATGTCAAGGACTAGTGGGAAACCTACTGTGAGCAGAAGAATGAAAGTACGGGCTCACTATTTTCAGACGCACCCACTTTGGATTCATTCCAGGATGTCGTCAGGGAGCAGTACTATCCTGTCAAGAGCTATGAGGACAAATACATCAAATGGACCACACTGTGATAGAGAAGGAAAGTTGCACCCAAAGGTTACAAGGCATGGCAATGTATCATTTAATGATCTAACTAGTAGATTGTCTAAGGTAGAGTCACCTTACCCATACATATATCTATCCATTCCTTCAATTCATTTGATGCATCATTGTAGGTGGAAATGTTATCCGCAATTAGTTAAACAATATCCACCGTGTATAATATGAAAAGGAGAAATGAATAATTTAGAATCAAATACAAATATATATGTGCTTAGATTCACCATAGAAAATTTCACATTAGTAGGATTGAGGGTAAGCTATACTTAACATTATTTAACCATTTAAAGGGGTTTATGGCCATACCAAGGATGTCATAATGTATAGGCAATTCAATCCAATTTACAAGAAAATGTGCTAGAGGTACAATTCAATGATTTGATGAATATAATAGAATGTTTCACGTAAGAACAATGAACCACATATAGCCCATGCAATGTTGTAGCAGTCTTTTTTAATACAACTAGGTTTTAGGAAAACCAGTAGTTATATTTCAAATTAATTAATATATGAATGCCATAGGCCATTAAGCCTATATATATATATATATATATATATAATCATTTTCTTACATGTTCTTGATGTTTTGTTTTAGTCAAAAGAAAATGTAAAAGGGCATGTTCTTCGTGACCCTTGCAAAGAAATTTTGAATTTTTAACAGTGTCATTTGTCCCTCCGAGTTGACCAAGTCAGCCTACTCAAGAGATGTGTCTCTTAGCATGAAAAAATAACTATAAATAGAGCTAATTTGTCTCCTTCAAGGATAGATTTTGTAGCATATATATAAGGTATAAAGAACAAATTTTCTAAGGCACAAGAGCAAGCTTTCTGAAGTATATATCTGAGGCATTACTGAGGCATATATCCAATATTTCAGAGGTAGAATAAATGGTGATATCTAAGGAAACATATTATTATGTAAAAGGCACTATATTCTTGTAAAAATACGAACTATTTGAGGCATTGCAATTCTATGAAATGAGAGATTATGAGGCAATTATTTCTGTAACGATACAAACTTTTGTAGCACTTTGTTTTGTGATGATGTGAGGTTCATGTAGCACTACCTTCTGTTGTAATGTGAGCATTATGTGGAAACATAATGATGTGGTATCTAAGCTCATTGTGGCACTATACTTCTATAGTTAGTTGAATATCTTGTGGAGAAAACATGGCATAGTTTGGAGGTATTACTTGGCACTTGGATCACTAGTTAGTTTGACTTGGATTTATCTTGTTGATGAAGAATCTAAAAGGAAGGGATTGTTGAGTTTTCACCTTGTGGGTTCTTCCCTGGTCTCTAACCTAAACTCTAACGTCTCTTGTCTCTTATGCACTATATTTATATCTTTGAATTCATAATTAATTGATTACATTAGTAATTGAAGTAAATACTAAAAAGAAACATAGATAATAGACATAATTAATTATCATGATTAGAAATTCTAACTTACAAAATAATTTCAACATGGCTTCAAATCTACGATTGAAGAGCAGAATTGGATAATTAGACTTGTTATGTTCTAAATTAAGAAGATCTGGAAGGCCGAATTGAAGACATTGTCACCAATTTCAATGTAATTTATATGTGGCACTTACCCACTATTTTCTTTGTGGACCCGTGGCATTTACCTCCTATGGAAAATTGCAAAACTAAGACACTTATACTATGTGGAAATATGCCAACCTAGAAATACATGTGAGATATCAAATTCTTTGTAGAAACCATGTGAATTTGAGGCAGATATCTGTGATGCAAAGTTTATGATATGAATTTGAGGTAGTTATATGTGATGCGAAGTTTAAGAAAACTATCTTATTCAAAGTTTCTAAAGTGGACACAAACTATTTTGAGGTTCGTGCAAAGGGCTAAATGCATGGTAGTCTTATGAACAATCCTATGACGGGCATATGCCATCTTCAGGATTGTGAGATGAGCAATAAGGAATCTAAAATTAAAACTCTCTAAGGTAATATGAATATTTCAAGTTTTAACTAAGTCCATATTACAACCTATACTATCTAAATAGATACTTTGATCTATGAAAATATAAGCATCATCTCTATGGTATGGTATTCTAATGGGATTCAAGTTTGTTACCTATGTGGAACTATATGTAAATCCAAATTAAGGAAAAAGTTTTTTGAGCTATGTGGATGATTCTTCTAATTGACTACAACAATCTGAGCTTCTTTGGGATAGTGACATTACTATATTTCCTCTTGAATCAAATCCTACATGATTATGATACATGTGTCCAAATTTAAGTCCCTATGCTATATTGAAGGTCTATAGCTAATACCTGAAGTGGAATTGTTGCATCTAAATATTGTACAAGCACAAGTCTCCTCCTTCATAAATAGGTATGAGCTCTCTCATCCTATAGAATGGTCAAGTCAAAAAACATTATCTGAATTATAGAACAATGACAATTCCTATGACATAGTATCAATGAAATCCATAGAGGCATTTCTTCTCACAAAGAGGAATTTCTTCTCACAAATATGAAAGCACTACATATGAAGTCCAAAGTATGTAGAAAAAATAAGTACAACTGAAGGTCTAATTCGAAGAAAAATATCTTTTTTCTTGCTGAAAAATGAATCCCAGAGGTCTATACCCTTGAATCATATGAATAATTGGGACACTTATGCGAATAATTGAAGAATTGACTTGAGCTACCATGATGATAAGTATGAGTTTGCTATGAGCATGTCTCTTTGAAAGAACACAAGGAAATTATAATATGGTACCATAGTCAAAGTAAGAAATGAAGAACAATTAGATTGGACATGTAAGGTTGAAGAAGTACGTATAATTTTTTGTTATTATATCTCAAGAACTAGGTATATATCTAGATTAAGTTCTATTTCAACTAATGAATCCTAATTTGATTTAAATAATGATCTCAAATATTTATAAGTCTATCATATTACATTCATTTGTGCTATAATGCATGTATCTCTTGTCTTGAGGACAAAGACATAATCAATACATTAAGTGATCTATTCTCCCTTTGCATATGTATGCCAAAGTTTTGTGCTAAAGTTAGAGTAAGACAATCAAAAACATCGATGAGCTCTATCTCTAATATATAAGGCATAAAAATGGAATTTGTAGGGTTTTTAATTGACACATTAGTATACATGTAGAAATTGCAATTTGAAAGTTGTAAGGTCTTGAAGATTGGATATTGAAGAATATAGGGTTTGTAAACCCTAGAAGAGGTTTGAAAACCATAGAAAAAAAACCCTAGGACTAATTGTTTATGCTAAAACAAGAAGCCCTAGCTCTCGAGAATGACAAAAATGACATCATGTTGATATGAGGACTAGGATGATTACAATAAGTACAAGATTAAGAGGGAGTTCATTCCCTTCTCAAAAGATAAGTACTCTACATCTACTTTCCTTGATTATTATTGTTGCTATTGTCTTTATATTTGGATAGTACTTTGCACTTTTCTTAATTATATTTATTCTTCCATAGCTTCCTAATAAGTTTGCAAGTCAATAATAATATTTGATGGCAGATTTGGAAGAATATAGCAAAGTATGAGGAATTTATGAATCATAGAAGACATGGATGCAGAAGGAAATAATAAGTATGCATTAGGAAGTTTAAAATTAACATGCAACATGAAAGTAAAATTTTCCCAGTAAAAATAAGTTCTCGATAAGACATCTTCTTCAATTGAAAGGATTACACTAGATTTTTTTAAGAATATGAAAAAAGGAGTATCACGATTAAAAGAGCTCGTACTCTGGGATTGATTCAAGTAGAAAAACGTATTTTCTTTAGAGGGAAAAGAAAGAAGAACTTGACATGAATGATCTTGGATTGATACACTACTACTTGAGATTTGGTAGAAACCTAGTCAAGGAAAAAGCATAAGATCGAGACCCTCCTAGAAATTGGATGATGAAAGATGATTTGTCTTTTGATGTATTTAATTTTATTTCTAAGTTGACAATGATTATTATGGGAAGAAAAAGGAATTTATGATAGTTTGTGCAAGAAGTTTGGTGCCAAAAAGACGATGGTGTGATAGATTCGACACTAATACTTTGTAATAAGATGTTTGAATATTGACAAAGAACCTATTTTTTCATGGAAGTTAGAAGCATATTATGATTCGTGACATATGAATAATCGATCCATGAACCTACAATATATCTCCACTAACGAACATGTATCCATTGAATTGATGAAGTCCCTTCCTAAGGAAAAGGATGAGTATTTTTTTTAGACAAGCTTGGGCTTGTGGATATCTCCCCTGTATTTGAAAGGGAGTGAGGATGAAGTCCCTTCCTAAGGGAAAGGATGAGTATTTTTTTGAGGCAAGCTTGGGCTTGTGGATATCTCCTCCCTATTTGAAAGGGAGTGAGGATGGAGTGAGGGTGGACATATGTAATTCAAGTACATGAACATAGATAGGGAGAATGGTGGATTAGATAGGAATCAGGGACTAAAATTATTGAGATTTGTACTATGACCTGGAATAACAGTCCGAAGTCAAGTACATTGATATAATATAAGAATGATCTGGGGGACCAAAATTTTCTTGTGTCAAGTGTTGTGACAATGGATTATGAAATGGACTTGTGAGGACATACTTTGGTGAAACTAGGTGGAGTATGTACCTCATAGAGGCAATGTTTTCTTATTGAATTTCTCCCAACATTGTGCTCTAATATAATGGAGAGATACAAATTACTTGTCAAGGCCTTGGTATTTTTACAATGTTGGTTATGATGATGTTATCATCATTGATGCTTATCAATCCATATCCTTACTTATAGAAGTCCTCAACTTGAGAATATTCTTATGATTCATTATGAATACCTCCCTAGTTAAGAGGGAGTGTTGGAATTGTAACTAGGTATGGTCTTCATAATTGTCATTATACTTATATAAATATCTATTTAAAAATGACATAAAAAAAAAAAAAAAAAATATATATATATATATATATATATATATATATATATATATATATATATTATTATCTTCTAGCATGATCTTCCTACATTGTTTTTGTCAAAATAAAATGTAAAATGGCATGTTCTTCATGACTCGTGTAAAAGAAGAAAATTTGAATTTTTAACAGTTTCATTTGTCCCTCCAAGTTGACCAATTTGGACCTCTAGATGACAAGTCGACCTACCCAAGAGATGTGTCTCTTTGCATGAAAAAACAACTATAAATAGAACCAATTCATCTCTATCAATGACATATTTTGTAGCATCTATATTAGGCATAAAGAAAGAGTTTTCTTAGGCATGAGAGAAAGCTTTCTGAAGTATATATCCAAGACATTCCTAAGGCATATATCAAATATTTTAGAGGAAGAATAAAGGGTGATATCTAAGGCAACATACTATTGTGAAAGAGGCAAGACACTCCTGTAAAAAGACAAACTATTTGAGGCACTATAATTCTATGAAATGTGATATTTTGAGGCAGGCTATTTTTGTAATGATGTGATATTTTGTAGCACGTTTTTTAGTGATGATGTGAAATTCCTATAACACTACCTTCTATGATAGTGTGAAATTTTTGTGGAAACATACATGTGTTATCCGAGCTCACCGTGTCACTATACTTCTATGATTAGTTGACTATCTTGTGGCGAAAACATGGCATGGTTTGGAGGCTGACTTGGCACTTGGATCACTAGTTAGTTTGACTTGGATTTATCTTGTTTATGAAAAATCTATAAGGAAAGGATTGTTTGGTTTTCCCCTTGTGGGTTTTCCCTTGGCGTTTAGCCTAATCTCTGGTGTCTCTTTTCACTTGTGCACTTTATTTATATCTTTGAATGCATAATTTCTTGATGACATAACTAATTGAAGTAAATACTAAAAATAAACATAGATAACAGTCACAAGCAATTATCATTATTAGAAATTCTAGCTTGGAAACAAATTTCAACAAGGGCCAACTGAGAGGTTTCGTGCAGAGCAATAGAAGCCTCAATGGAAGGATAAAACAAATCCATATATTTATATGTGTGTGTGTGTGTCTATATATATGTATGTATGTATGTATGTATGTATATATACATACATACATACATACATACATACATACATACATATATATATATATATATATATATATATATATATATATATATATATATATATATATATATATATATATATAGGTGAAGAGGTAACCTAGTCAAAGGAATCCAAATGAACTATCAGTTTTGGTTCACATAGGAGGAGTCAAAATGATTAGATTATGAAACACGAAAAATTAAAATTTTCCCAAAGCTAAGGACTTCCTTGCAAAATCACATCCTTATCCTCTAAATTATCAACTAAATGAAGATAATACCTTGATTGAGAGGATATATTTTAATCTTACTAGATATACCCTTACTTTAGGACTCCCCTATCCAAGGGAAAATTTAGAGTCCAAATTCATTTTTCCATGGAAATATATGAATATAGCTCATTCACAAAAGTGCCCCGGTCCCTCTAAGATCTAATTGTGAAGCACAACAATCTTCCTTTCACAAATGAAAACATGGATACACTTCTTCTTTCTCCCAATATGGGAACCCTTATTTATTGAGCTCCTTGAAACCATCCAAACCCTTCTTGGTCCCATCCTCTAAGACTGCACCAAAAACCCTACCTACCACTGAAACCCCTTACCTTTCTTCCATTCTCCAAAGGCCTCCTTAATGTTCCCCCATGTCATTACATTATTTATTGTTAGAGAATAATAAATAAATCAAAGTAATTAATTTTAAGAAATTAATCAACCCTTGACATTTAATAATATTTCATAATAAATTAAGGATGAAATTCCAAGGAAATAAATCAAGGTTAAAATTTGAAGGGAAAAATAGATGTGATTTCATGTACTCAACTCCATATCAAAGGTTTCTTCCCTAGCTATCATAGAACTACTCACTAGTGATAAAGCCTAGACTCCCATGGATTTAGATCAGTCAGTCGAGGTATAAGGTCATTAAACTTGGCTTGAATCACCTCTTCTAAATGCACTCACTACCCATGTGTGATTATTATAGATGTAAAAATGTCATTTGATGTATTTATATCATGTTTAGACTTGCATGGTTTTCACAATCATCCTATTTTCCACATTTATGTGGAAAAGGATGCCTTTTTTCCACTATTAACATGGCTAAGTAAAGCATCATCTGAAATTCTATCGCAATTATAGGCTTATTCATCATTTTGATTTCATGTGGCCTATATTGGTGGATTTACACAACTAATTTTCTTGAACTAAAATATCCTTTTATTGAAGGAAGGTTATATTTATTTTTATGCATCGACTTTCTTCATTTTACAATTTGATGCAACTTCCAATATAAAAAATATTCTTTGTTTTGATTTTTAATTTTATGGATTTGATTTCCTTTGCATGAAGCCCTATTACCTTACCTTTCAACCCATTGTATGTTGTTTAAGCTCAACCTTTTTGTACAATTCTTGTCACTAAAGACACTTATTGATATGGGAAATAGCATCAACAAATTTCATTATTATAGTCCTGAAACATCAGAAACACAACAAATGACCCTTATGAGGATTTATATTGAAATGGATATAAAAAAATCCTTCTTGAAGATATATTGCTAGATGCAGATGAATACATTTGGAAACATAATCTAGAATATTATGACACGATTTTCCAATGTGGATCTTGTTGGCTTGAGGGGGTTCGGACCCAAGTTCATAGGTAGTTGTGCCAACCAACAAAATCCTACATTGTTGACTGTTTCGGCAACAACCTACGTAGCGCAAGTTGCAGTCTCACCTGAGACAATATTGGGGGATGAAAAAACCAGGTTTCTACATCCATATGTCTGTGTGATGGTTTTTGTTACTTCTATGGATTTATCTTGACCTTCGCAAACCCTAACCCTTGAATTGCAGAAATTAAGATAACTTACAACTAATAGCTTCTAACTCTGCGGTGATTGCTTTAATCATTCATATTGTTAGTGTCAGTCTTGTCTTCCTGTCACTAGCGATCAAATATGCTTTTACCAACTTTATTAGGGGTCTCAAGGTCAAATTTTATCATGTCACTAGGTTTTCAGAGTAAAATTTTGTCACTGGCAAGTTTGTCTAGGAATGTTTCTATTCTCTTAAAAAATCTCACATGTCGATCGCTTTCATCACTCAGATGAGGGAATCATAATAAATAGAATGCCTTCATCATATCAGTCATCATCATTACCCCATTTCACTCAATCTGATGTATTCATTAGGTCATTAGGGTTTCAAGGTCCATCTTCATTCCATGCATAAATCGGCATTAGATGAGTTGTGATAAGCAGCTCTTTGCAATAAGTTTTTATGAATTTTCATAAGTTCTTCATGATTACAATCTCAAGGTTCCAAAAGAAGAAGTCTCACTGTTCAAAAAGATAAAGAGAAGTTCAAGTTTCAAGTCTCCAAAGTGGCCAAGTTTAAAAGGTGAAAGTCATGTTTTGAAAAGGTATGTGGGGCCCATTTTTATTCAAAATAAGATCATATTGTGCCTATAAAAGCTCAAAAAGTCCCAAACTTGTTTCATTTACATCCTAACCTCATTTTTTCATCAAGCTCTCCCCTCCTTTGGTGAAAAAACACAGTTTTTCTAGCTAAATTTGGAAAAAATCTCTCAGCGCTGCACTTCTGCTAACTAAGTTGCGCTTCTAGAGATGGCGCTATGCTTCCATGAACTACAATGCACTTCTACTGACTGCACTGCACTTGTGACAGAGTAGCCCAAAAACTGCCCAAACTCACCCAAATTTCAAATTTGAGCTTGCATTCCTACTTTTTGTTCTTCTAAGCTTATTCACAAGTAAGTATTATCATCTAGCTCACCTTTTTCCTTTGGCAAAGTAAATGCAAATGTGAGTTTTCTTCATCTAGGGTTTATGAGAAATTTCATGTTGCAAGACTAGTGTAAATGATGGGTTTTGTTATTTATGACATTTCAAACTTGTAAATTTTTCATCTCATACCTCTGCACATGTATAAATCACCCTATCATTCACTAATTAACTCATCTACCCTCAGATTACCTCACCTTTACACAAACCCTAGCTCATACCTATCATTTTGGGCATTTTCCTAGCATGATTGTTTTTCAAATTCTCCTACTCATCTCTTTCTCTCATTTGACTCCATTCAAACTTCCTAAGTTTCTTGTAACCCCTATCTACCTCCCAAAATTCCCATACCAGCATTTCCCTTCCCTAACCCCCTCATTTCATCATTTCACTCATTCCTCACTATTTTTCCATTTTCCTATTATCTAGGGTTTCTATCATAATGGAGGGAGATTCTTCACCATCAGAAAGGAGAAAACATCATAAAGGAGGTAAAATCCTGAGATATGAGCCTACCAATTGCAATGAAATCAACTCATCACCATTCATCAAACAGTGCTTTGAAGATGTCAGTTGTCTAGAGTTTTTTCAAAGGGTGGGTGAAGTGGGTTTCCATGAACAACCAACTGATTGGATTGCCACCAATATGAAAGGGGAAAGGGCCATCATAGCAG
Source organism: Pinus tabuliformis (assembly GCA_031772625.1). Lineage (NCBI taxonomy): Eukaryota > Viridiplantae > Streptophyta > Pinopsida > Pinales > Pinaceae > Pinus > Pinus tabuliformis. The sequence goes on along the minus strand of CM062811.1, from coordinate 219,127,897 downwards.
AGTTTGAATTTACATTTTCAGTGGTTGTCATTTCTCTTGCCACAAGGATACCTGATCATGGAGAGTACCAGTTCAAAGGTATGAGATTGGACCTTGAACGTTACAGATCTTTCTTGAAATCACCCTACATAGAGGCCCATACACACATCATCCCATTTAGGTACCTGTTGGAAAATTATGTGCCATTGATGAAGGTTGTAATGAATTTTTTCACCTATGAGGGAAGATTTTCCAAATTGTATGCATACCACATTAGGTTTCTAATACATTTCACAACTCTAAAACTTCTCAACATGTGTAATTATTTATGTAGAAGCCTTATAAAATGTCTAAGAAGGTAAAAATGAAAGGAAAAGAACATCACCCTTGCCTTTTTCATCACATCTTGATAAAGATTGTAGTTCTCCATCAACTAGCAGAAAGGAACATGACATGGGATTCATTCATAGAAATAGTGTTGCAGTGGCTTGAAACTACTTTTTCAGTTCATCATCAAGACACATCAACACAACAAGTGGAGGTAGGATCATCAAGCAAGTCAATGGAGGTTCCCAAGGGACCTAAACCTAAGGTGACCAGAATGTATCAGACAGGAAAAAGGCTTGTGTTTACTTCTCAAGTTGAGAAAAGGGCTAAGCCTTCTACATCAGCAAAACAAGGATCACATATACAAGATGAAGACCTAATTGAACATGATTTTGAATTGGTGGACTTGGAAGCAACAAATGAACCTTCAAACATGCAAAATATTATCAAAGAGAAGGATTCTCAAATCAAAGAGCTCATGGACAATATGGCAAGAGCAAGGTTTGTCATTTCCTTCCTTGAGCAAGAGAACAGTCAGCTTAAGGCTAAACAACTCATTATGGAGAAAGAGAAATCCAAGGTATTGTAGAAAGGAGGCAAAGGTAAAGCCGTTTTGGAGCTTGGTGAACATGAGGAACATGAAAATTAAGTTAGGAAAAAGAAACCAAGGACCAAGGGACTCAAAATGAAATTGAAGGAAGAGAAAGAGCATAACCTGCTAGATGAAGACTTAGATATGGAAGAAAGAATTTCCTTGGAGATCAATGAAGACAGAGAGTATTGGCTAAGTAAGGTCAATGACCTCTTATAAAATATTCTTGACAAAGCCAACAGGGATAATCAACTATTGAGGCACATGGCACATCATTATCAGACCAGAAACATGATTTACAACCTCAAGCTCAAGCAATTTAAAAATAAGCTAAAGGAAACTCTAAAGGAAAAAAATGAGAGGGCTAACTTGGATATGCTTTATGAATCATCCATGAGAACATAAAATACCTCATTTTACACTTCATGACCAATTTTGAAGGTTTTCTGAGAATTTTTAATTTTTTGAGAATTTTGGTGGCAAATTCAGAAATTCGGCAAGGCGCTGCGCTTTTTCCTCATGGATTCAAATGAAACGTGGCTTAAATTTTTAGAAATATGATGACCTCCTCTCAAAACCCATTTCATCATATTTCTCATTCAGGGCTCAAATTTTGAGAAAAAGGAGAAAAAGGGGTAAAAAATCAGCATTCTACCACTCTTTTTGACAAGCGCTGCACTTCTAGAGACACCTTGGGAGAATGAGTTTTTGAAGGCCTTCGCATGGGTCATTTTAAAAAATTCAAGGTGTTATGGAAACTAGACTGGAAATTCTAGTTAACGGTTCTCTCAGATGTCAATGTTGACATCAGGAAGCTACCTAAAGGTGGCTTCAAAGTTGGCGCTACGCTTCTACAAATTTTTGAGTTTTTATTTAAAATTTCACTGTAATTTCCTAGGTTTTTAGCTTGACTTGGTCAAAGTCAAACTCGTGATGTAACTTCAATAGTTTGAGAGTTATATGATATAATCATGAATAAATAGACATGATAGGTTTATTTTATGGTTAATTAGGCCTCATAAAGGAAACAAAACTCAAAACAAAGTCTGAGAGAAGAGCTTGTGTTTGACCTTCTCACTCTCACCTGTTGGTTGAGAGAATCTTGGAAATAGTTCCGCCACCTAGGAATTTGACTCCTGAAGGTGGGAAAGTTGTTTGATTGAGTCTATATGTATCATTTCTCGTTCAAAGAGAGGGGTTGGACTATTGTAGGGAGACTTGTACCTTATGTTTTCATACAGCTAATCAAGGAGTAGTTGCAACTATTTTTCAGGAATACTTGTTCAATGAGTTTGTGGTGTTATTTTCCTTTAATATCAGTTTATTATTGATGAAATCATCTCTATTTACATGCTTTTATTTCTTCTTATGGTTTTCCTTACAATGATATAGGCAAAATTCTTAGATTCAAAGCTTTGTTTATGTGGAAAATCATGCTTGTGTCTTTTCTTCTAAGATTAATGAATTCATGCTAATACATGCTCATTATGATTTCTTAAACTCTCAAACCTATACTACATTGAATAAATCTTAAGTTCACCACAACGCATTGTTATCTAGCTCATATTTATGCCTGTTACTGCACACTTGATACTTTGACCTAATTTCCTGCTCTCATCCTTAGTCTAGCAAACCTAAAAAGCCATAAATTTTCAAAAACTCAAACAAGACTTATACATCTATCTTAAAGTCCAGTTATTCATTGAAAAATCCTTAGAGATATCCCTCTCTAGTTCAGTATGGTTAGCTACTAAACTAAAAGTGGTTTCGAGGTTACCTCTTTCGATCTCCTCCTTAGCCTGAGACATTTTAGGGGATAACATTTTGGTGCCGTTGTCAGGGAAACGACTGATAAATAATTCCTAGGATTCATTCTATTAGAGATTTCAAGAATACTAGTTTTGTAGGTGACAGCTTCCAGTATCTAAAGATAAGCTAATTTTACAAATTTCATCAAGTTTAAGGTGTGAAAATTCTGGTTCTTAAAATACATACTAGGTCAAATCCTGACCCAAATCCACATTTTATTGTTGATGACCCATAAAAACTACTCAGAAAATTCAAGCTACCTATCTTTGAAAGTGAAATTCGAAAAATAATAAGGACAACTTCTTTTCCTAAAAATTTATTTACTTTTGAGCACCTTCCTTTTGATATTCAGTTAGAACTGTCTCTTTCAAGGTCAAAATCTAAGTCTTGCATTCCTGAAGTGATATTTGAACCTTTTCAATTTGAATCTCATATTCATTCTTATGAATGCGTATTTTCTAAAGCTGATAATGAGTTGTGGGGTAATTTTTATAAACTCCAAAGTCTTACTTACTAGCTCCAAATCACTACTAAAAAAGCCTACATCCAACATCAGCTTAAATACCTAATTGTTGTTTCATCCTCTACTACACCTCCAAATACATCAGCTACCTCATCCCTTCTTCCACCACCTCCATTAGTGCCATCATCTTTACCTACATAGCCTATTGTAGTACCTCTACTACATCCTCCAACAGTCATGGCACGATTCACACCTCTTATGTTACCTGCTCAACTTGCTGCTCTACCTCAAAACTATGGCCAAAGACTCCCTCTATTTTATGGAAGTTCAGAAATTACATCCTAGCAGCATGTCGAAAAGTTGATAGATTTTATTGATCTTGAAGATATTGATAAAGAAGATGCTAATATGAGAATCACAGCTCAGAGTTTTTCCAGAGATGTGAAAAAATGGTTTCAAAATTTGACTACTAATTCTATCAATAATTCTCAGAGATTGATAGAGTTGTTCTTAGCACGTTAGTAAGGAAAGAAAAATCCACTGCATATTTTGGCTGAGTACAATTTTATGAAAAGAAATCAAAATGAAACAATCCAAGAGTTCACAACAAGGTTCAATATGGTGTATAATTTCATTCCTGACGATATGAAACCTCCTCTTGGTTTGGCACTTCTCCACTATCCTGATGCCTTCGACCCAAACATGGCATATCAGCTTAGGGAGAGGGACCCTGCAACTATTGAAGAAATGCAGCGAAATGCAGTAAGTGTCGAAACTAATTTGCTCATGAAGAAATCTAAATCAAAGCCTGAGAGGTTTGAGAAGAAAGTTGTTTTAAAAGAAGAACCCTCATCATCATCAAATGCAAAAGCTTGACACCCTGATCAAAACCATGAAAAGAATGATGGACAAAATGTCCATCACAAATCAACAAGTGGAGCCTTCAGTAAGGAATTCGAATTTTCGAGGCCAACAACAACAACAGTTCAGAAATAGACAGAAAGAGCAGCGAAATCAAGATCCTCAAGGGCAAGTAAGAGCTCCATTTCAGCAGAATTACACTAAAGGGCAGGAAGAATATGAAGAGGAAATTGTAGAAGCAAATCATTTCTTTGAAGAAGATGAGTTTCCCACCTTTCTGACAGAGGAAGATCAATTTTATGAAGAATATTTTGTACCAAGCGATCAACATATTGTACTTGCAAGTGATGATCTATGGGCAGTACAAACTGAAGAATACCAAAGAGGATATCAGAATGCTCTTAGTCATTTGTAGAAATAGTACAACTTAAGGAACAAAAATGTACCTGTTACATTGAATCAAAAGAGGCAGAATGCACAGAAAGATACACAAAGAAAAGAAGTAGCCCCTGCAAATCAAAATAAAGAAAAGGAGATTGTCATACTGAGCTGGGATAAAACTAATGAAGCCTCTACCAACAATGTGAGAAAATATAAGGAGGTTCAAAGTGAAAGTCATAAGAAGGAGTCTCTCGCTAAAGGCCGGATTGAAAAGGACATCGCTACAAAAGAGGTAGAAAAGCAATCCAAAATATTTAGTTTAGAGAATGAAATTTCTAAGTTGAAAGTTTCAATTCATCTGAATGAATTAGTGAAGAATTATGAGTACAAGTTTCAGATTCCTAAAATGTGGAAGGTAAACAAAATGTCAGACACAGTAAATGTTGTTGACGATGAGCCTGCAATTTTGTTTGGCCCGGCCTTAGAGGTAAGTCCTGAAGATAGTGAAATCCCACCTTTTTATCTTAGTCTCAAACTTCATGATTTCATCCTCCATAACGCCATGCTAGACTTTGGTGCCTCACATAATCTTATGCCAAAATTCATAATGAACAAGCTAGCACTGAGTATCACCTAACCTTATCGTGACCTTTACTGATTTTATTCGGGAATAGTGAAATGTATTGTCCTTATCAAAGATTTAGTAGTGTCCCTAAACCAAATTCTAGCCAAGAATGTTTTGATGGATCTAGTGGTCACTAATATTCCTACTCGGTTTGGAATGTTGCTTTCACAATCTTGGGGCGAAAAGTTGAAAAGAACTTTGAAACTTGACTTTTCATATGCTACTATTCCAGGAGTTGGGCAACTCAGAAAACTCTATCAGGAGAAGAAGATGAAATTCATGATTAGTAGCAAGGAAAAACCAACAAATCACCCCATACATGTTGTACATACTAATATAGATTGTACATACTAATATAGATTTTTTCATTTTGTATAGTGAGATGAATTTAGTAGATGATGATAGTCAACTTGAAGAAATTTCAGAAGTTTCAGATGTTATAAGTAGTATACAGAAAGTTATGATTATTGAAGGAAAAGAGAAGAATGAAGAATGTTTACATCCAGTAAATCCTCTTGAAATGATTGCTGAGTTAGTGCAAAAAACAGAGTGTGTTGAGATAGTGAGCCATCCTCCAAAATATCAAACTGTTCAACCTTCAGAAGTTCTTTTTCCTAATGAAGAAAGTTGTCTTTGGACCATGGAGTTTTATGGTGCATTGGGAAAATAAGGAGTTGGGATCGGTGTTTGGATTCTGTTATGTTCCTATACCAATAGGTGTCATAATTTATGATTGACTTAGTTTATCTTTGTAATATGTACATATAGTTGCTTTCTGCAAATGTTTTCCATATTCAAAGATTAAAAAAAAATAAAAGAAGTAAAGAGGGTATGTCCTAAAAGAAAAATCAAAGGACAAAAAGAATATAGAAAAGGTCAAATAAAAATGAAAGAAAATGAACCCCAAGAAAAAAAGAAAAGACCAGGAAAGTGTGCAAGTATAAATGCCACTACCATTTACTTTAGTGAAAAATAAAAGGTTGTGTGCAGCATGTCACTTATGCCACAATCCATGAATGGTAAAATAGTGTAAACTTGTCTACTTCATGTTTTCAATTTCTATGTCTATAGATAGAGAATAAAATCTGACCAAACTGTTTAATCTTGGCAGATAAATAGATAGGTAGAGTGAATAAAAGGAGCTCAAAAATTTAATTTGAGCCCTTGGATGTAATAAGGATAGACTTAGATATATTTTTATTGTAAAAGAAAAGAAAAGTTTGATAAGGGTTTAGCAGTTTAAGTGCACCCTAATAAAGAGTAGAAAATATGGTAGGGTGTCAGGGATAATTTTAGGGGCGAATGTTAGCCCTTTGGCGAAATTAACGGGTTTTAAATTTTTAGTGGGCGAATATTTTGTATCATAGTACATTTTTACAAATCACCTCAAATAGCCCACCTTATTTTAAGGGAGAGGGTAGAAAAGGTAAATTTAGCCCTTGAAATTAGGACTTACAACCTTCCATTCGCCCATTTTCAAGAATAGGTTTTATTTAAGTGAATCCATTCGTCCATTTTCAAGAATAGGTTTTATTTAAGTGAATCCTATTGGCCAAATACCATATTTATAAAAGAGGTATGGTAAATTAATAAAAATATAAATAAATTAGAGGTATGGTAAATAAATATAACATTTTTTATATTTACTCCATAAGTCACCTTATATACATGTAAGGGTGTAAACAAATAAAAATATAAGTAAAGTGGAGGTATGGTAAATAAATAAAATGTCTTTTTATACTTACTCAAAAGGTATGGTAAATAAATAAAAATATAAATAAACTAGACGTATCGTAAATAAATAAAACCTCTTTTTATATTTAGTCCATAACCCTCGTTCTATTTATGAAGGCTCAAGAAAGAGGTTTTATTTAAGTGAATCCTATGGGCCAAATACCATATTTGTAAAAGAGGTATGGTAAATTAATAAAAATATAAATAAACGAGAGGTATGGTAAACAAATAAAACAGTTTTTTTATATTTACTCCATAAGTCACCTTATATTTACGAACACTAAAAAATGGGTTATATTTAGGTGAAATCTATGGCCAAAATACTATGGGACAAATACCATGGACTAGATTGTTATTAATACCATGCAAAAAACCATTATTAACCCTAATATTAGAATTAATAAAAATAAAAATGGCACATGGTATTGACCCATGGTATTCACCAAAATGGCACATGGTATTGACCCATGGTATTCACCAAAATGGCACATGGTATTGACCCATGGTATTCACCTGGAATGTAGCCTATTTAAATGGGGGAATTAAACCAGCATGTAGCCTATGCTAAGATTCACTAGGACTTTACAAAGTTTTATTATTTAGTGAAAGACTCGCCAAGATCTTACAAGATTTTATAATTGAGTAAAATATTCACCATGCCTGGTGAGAGATTCGCCAAAAAATTATATATACATATTATATTATTGATAAAATCGCCTTCCATTTTTCCTATATACCATGGAGATTCGCCCATTTATTATATTTATAAATTTAGGGGGGTTCTTAAAATTTTCCCTGTAGGGTGTGTAGGTGGGTAAGTAGTTGCATGGTTGCAGAATTTTGATGAATGATTAGATAAGATCATATCATTTACTTTCATCATCAATTTGATAAAATGTGGATGATAATTGAAAAATTACAAAGTCAAGTGTTTAATTTCCTCATTCATTTTACCCCTTATTTCACTAATTTCCCACAAATAACAATCAAAGTACCTTAAGCCTTAAGTTAAAGGGGCTCAGAGCATTTCTCTGACTTCTAGAGGGACTGGACCCTCTAAGTACTAAAAACCCCTTATCAACATTCACCCCCTCCATCATTCATTCATTTTCCCTAAAACCCCCTTTTCCTAAGGTAAAATCACTATTTGCCTAGGAAAAGTAATTACCCCCATATAAAAACCCACAAATGCACTTAAGCCTAAGTTATGATGTTCTAATGCGGAAATGTCAATATATTTCAAAAGAATTTTACTTAGCGTGTTTCCATTTACATTTTCATATTAACGTCTAATTTTATTTATTTAAATCCCGAAAACACACCCCTTTCCCATATATTATTAAAATTCCATATGTTAATACCCCGCCCCGATGGTTTAAAATATAAACCATAATAAATAATTAGATGGATTAATTAATCGATCTGCGATTAATTAAGAACCATAACCCTCCACCGTGTTAAAATCGATTAATTAATCAAATTGTGATTAATTAATAACCATCCTCCAATCAAATCATCCCCGGCGTCATTAAATATCCCTAATCCATAATTATTATCCCGTCAGGACCCTCCATTAACTCCTGATCAGATCATTGCCCAGATCACCATACGATTTGACCCCTTTAGATCTAATAGCTGACGCTCATATCGGGTAGCCTCCAATGCCAACCTTTATGTTGTTGGGAAAAGTATCCAATACGGAATGACCCTATCCCACTCTAAGGGTGATAGTACCTCAGCAAAAATCAAAGCAAAGCTATTCGAGATTACTTCTTTATGAGATGTAAGAGAGAGGAGGAAGAGATCCACTAACCGATGTCTTCCGCTAATGATTGATCCAATCTTCTCTCTTTGCTGCTTGCGCCCAGCTCTTTATTCTTTTACTGGCCCAGCTACACCAAGATCCTGCAAAATAACAAGAGAGGGGAACTACAAGAAGCATACATTCATAATTGATTCAAGGATTAGAATAAATCAAATACACAAGCATGACAATACACCATTGAGACACATGCATATAGAAGAACCTCAAATGCTTTATTAATGGAAGAAGTAAAGTTCAGGAAGTGATACAACCATAAAAGGCCCAATCCAGCATCACCTCCCAACAGAAAGAAATCTCCTCTTCACCTCCTTCAAGAAAATCACCCAATAGTTCTATACTCAAACCAACAACACTTCCTTACATTCACAAGATTCCAGCCCCCCTAGACCTCATGAGAGAGCTCTATATATAGGAGTTTTGGAGAAAGGATGAGTCAGCTTGAGGCTGGCATGAAGCTGACTAGTGTCCTCTCCCACTTCAGTTATTCTTCAGTTCTTGAGTCCACTTGGAGGTTCTTGCTTCCACTTGGAGATCTAGACCCTCTTACTCATCACCAGTCGAATTCCTTGATCCAAGTGTCATTTTGGAAGCTTCCTGGGCATTGACACCTTGAGGAATGACTGTGCCACTTGGCCAAACTCGCCCAACGCAGGTAGCCTTCTTTGCAGTTGAAATTCAGCGCAGGTACACAGTGGAACAGTTGACATTCAGCGCAGATGCTCAGTGGAGCAGTTGACATGATCCAGAATTAGCTTGTTTTTGAGTGTTTTCAGGTGGAGAACTGATATTCAGTGCTGTGGTTTGCTGACCTTGTTCCTCGAGGGGTAGGAACAACATGTTTAGGGACTTTGGATCCCTTAGATTATTGACATTTCATGCTTTATGCTGTAAGGCACAAAAATGTCTATAACAGTTATCCCTTAAAGTATGAGGTCGTTTATCGGGTGAAATGCTTTATCAGGAGGATCCGAAGTTCATTCAATCGTTGAGAGGTGACCTGTAATAAAATACAATACAATACATTATTTTTCATTCTGCTTTCATGATCTAGCTGAGGCGGGCATTCCCATGCTCGGCTTTATAAATTCATTTTGGTACATAGAACAGACGATCGTCTGATGGTAGACTGATAATTCTTTGCTGAAATTATCATCCTTTGAATAGGATAATCATCTGCTGCAGTGATGTACATGTCAAATGTCTTTATATTTCCTGAATATATATCCTAGCCCGGATGGATGAAACTAGATCCGGGGTCTTCAAACTCGTTCGATCTTCACTCTAAGTACAAGTCAATCCATGTGAGAATTGCGCTGAAGTCGAACATGGAAAGACATCGCTTGATTACCGGTCAATGATGCAAACCGTTAACAAGCGCGAGAGGAATCACCGATAATGATAATGACCCTCAAGGTACTGCAGTACAATTCACGTGGTGTGAATAAAGGACTTGGCGTCGAACACCACGCAAAATCTTTCGGTCGAAGGTCATTGATGTATACCTGTCGCCGGAAGTGAGAAACTTGCCATTAGGCATGCAAGCTTCAAAGTACTGAGGGAGGTGTTCCTAGATCAACTTCTTGGATAATGAGCTGAAGTCGACAAGAAGCGATCCGTCAAAGAAGGGCCATAATGAATCCCACATCAGTGACACGGAACGGAGCTAATGATTTTAGTGGAGGTGAAAACAATCTGTGACATATGATTCAGGGTGGCGATCATGGGTGGATGAAGGATAATGTATGGCAGTGGATGGGACACGGTTGACTCTTTCTGAACAACATCTCTTGAACATATAACGACACTGATGCGATGGATCGGTAGCATTACCCCAAATGTGGATGGTTTGGCGAGGACCATGGTGATGAAACCGGTGAATGAAACAACCCAACCCGATGTGATACGGAGGAAAAGTGTCATGTTCAAGAGCGACTTGCTACCATTAAAGCTTTGAGGTTCTCCCAATTTTTCCCCAGTCATTTCTGACCAGTACCTCTTTATTTTTGTCAAGCTTGAGGAGGATAACATATGCTTGTTCTATAACCTGCCCTTCAGGCAAGCCCATCGCTATGTTTTAACGAGCCTAGCGATAGGGAAACTCGTTCTCATCTAAAGACAAGTTTGTCGCTATTTAATCATTTTAACGAGTCTAACGACAAGGAAAACTCGGTCCTTTTCATTTTTAGAGAGTCTGAAAAGGTACAGAAAGTTAACTCCAAAATTCCTTTTTCGTCATCTAATCCCTTAAGTCCAAAAAAGTATAAAACAATACAGAAGGGATGAGTTTTCGATAATTTTAACGAGCCGAATAAAACAAGCGCTCGACCTTTTTGTGCAATAATCCCTCAGGTCCAAAAAGATTAAAATATAGAGGAGGGATAGCTCTTCCGGTCATTTTAACGAGCTGGAAGGCCAAAACTCGGCAAACTTTTCATATTTTACGAGTCAGTTGAAAAGAGCTCAAAGAAGACTCGTCTTTTGAGGAACGAGTGATAAACAGGGATAGCAGCAGATTCCAGGTACAGGTTGGAATTTTCCAATCACGGCAGTGTCACAAGGATGGCTAGGTGAAATCACTCTTCGCAGCTGTTCCTCAAAATAGGTAAACAATCATATGGAGGTGAATGATCGGCCAAATGGAATGGAGGTGGCAGGTGCAAAACACGACCAAGGCTTTTTATGGCTAATAAATTTACGATCACAGTGGTTATTTACCGGAATAGGTTCATTTTTTAATGAGCTTAAACTCTGGAGGAAACTCTTGCTCAATCTTATGTTTATTTTTTAACGAGCATGAACTATGTGCTAAAACTGCTCGGATCTCGCTTTTCTATTTTTTAACGAGCATAAATTCCGCGGTAAAACTGCTCGAATCTTGCGTTTATTTTTTAACGAGCATGAACTTTATGCTAAAACTGCTCGATTATATGGTCAAGATTTGATTTTTTACCATTACTAGCTTTTCTCTTTTCAAGGATAGTACTGCATTTTCAATTGCTGCAACAAACTTTGTTAGAAATGAATAATATTTGCATGAAAATGAGATTATAACCCTAATATTTCACTTTGAACTACGTAAAAAGCTATTAAAAAGGTGTTTTTACCTCTCATTTACCATTTCATTTGCATTTGGTTTGTTGGAGCTCTGGAGGTGCCTCTTCCTCCTTGATTTTCATCAGCTGATTCCGGGAGATTCTGCAGACGATTTTCGGCGCCGTCTGGACCAGGTAGGAGCTAAACTCTAGCTCTTTCTTTTCATGGTTTTCTTTTCCAGTTTCATGCCTGTTTTTCAGTCTTTCTGAGCCCCAGGGGTTTTGCCAGGGCGCCCTAGCTTCAGCGCAGGTTCCCCATTCGAAACCTGCGCTGAATGTCAAGCTGCCTTAAGGCATCCTGACCTTCAGCGCAGGTGGGACACTTTCTGCCTGCGCTGGGCTCAGAAAACTGGGTTTCCAGGTCATTTTTTGATGAATTTTCGCCAGTTTTTCACCAAAATCAGGAACTTACTCCTTCTCTTGTTTGCTTTGCAGGGAACTTTGAACAAAATGTCCCTTACATGGCGAGAACGAGAACATGAAGAGGAGGACATGATTGCCCTCCATGACCCGGTCATGGTGAACGCGCTTCGGAACTGTGGCCTGCTGAAGTTTTTCCGTATCTCTAGCATGAGAGCACAGATCACTTTGCTGCACTATATGCTTGATGCTTGGGATCCTGTTAACCAAGTATTCCAGATTAGGGGAAATTCCATCCCCTTGACCATAGAGGACATGTACTTCTTGACTGGGTTGTCAAGACGAGGTGCCCCCATTTCCTTGTCAGGTACGGCCCAGGGGACCGATTCCACCAGAGATTATGTCCGCCAGTATTGCAGGGAAGGTTCTCAGCCGAGCAGAGACGTCAAGATTGTTATCCGTGAGATTACTGACAGGTCTCTCAGGTCCATTCTGTATACCATTGGTAGGATGGCCGGTAGCGCAGCTCTACATGTTGCCAACAGATCTTATATGCAGCACGCCTTGGAGTGTCTCCAACCGAAAGTATTCAACTGGTGTGATGCAGTACTTGTTCAGATGAAAAGTCAATTGACCAAGGTAAAGGACGGGAAGCTGAAGAACTTTGGATTTGGTTCTATTCTGACTGCCTTTGCCTTGGAGAAAATCCCACTGATGCAGCCTCAGTATATCATACTCGACTTGCCTTCTCCGACCGAGCCACGCATGCAGAGGTGGGTTGATCACATGTCTAGGCATGCTGGTCAACCTCAGATTACTTTTACTGAGGCCTTCTTCAGGTGGCTCGAGCGCCAGGAGATGGTCTTCTCCGAGTATCCATATGTGGGTATGGATTTCCGAGGTGATCCAGATTTGGTGTTACCGGATGGCGAACAGTGGGGTGCTATTGGTAAGCTCTTTTGACCATATCATTGTTTACTGTTTCATTCATAATGTTGCTATGCTTTATTCTGTCAAGACATTTAATCATACTCTTGGGTGCATGCAGATGTTGGTCCTGTTCGTCCAGCAGTTCGTCCGAGACCGCCAGTTGCTGCCTCGGCAGTGGAACCTGCTAGGAGAGCTATCCTCCGTGACCTTGACGATACTGAGACCCTTATAGCTGTGCAGGAGCAGGTTGAGAACCTTACTCTTGGCATTCCCGATGTGAGGATTGATGAGTTACCTTTACAGCTGCAGCGACACACTACCGGTGTGCCCAGTCGATGGACTCGTCTCTTGCGCATGATTGCACAGGCCGTGACGTGCTATCATGAGCACCACTAGGCTAGGGTGCCCCCTAGCATCTTTTTGAGTTTTTGGGTCATATGACCAATTTTGTCTTGGTTACAAAACATTATGTATGAACTATAAACAGCTTATATATATTTTGATTTTCGAGTTTTATTCTGTTTGAGTTATATGATCCATATGTACAATCTTTGATGATGTGTCCTTTTTATAAATGTTGCAAATGTCTATCTAACACATAGTTTGCTAATGAGTCAGTTAATGTATTTAAGTCTCTAGAAATATGTTGATATTGAATTGAATCAAATCGTCTTTCCAAGATCTTAACCCTTAGGAACATGCGATAAATAGCTGGATTGCGAACGGAGTATATACCATTGAGTTGTAGTATTACGAGCTGTGAGTCTAGCCTGACAATTAGTCGGCGTATGCCACGTGTGATGGCATCAGAGAGTAGTTCTATCAACGCGCTATACTCAGCGATGTTATTCATTGATTGCCCAATACACACACCTCTGAAACTTACTAACTCGCCGCTTGGATCAAAAATGGCCCAGGCTGCGGAGGATAGGTTCCGCGAACTACGACTCGCTCCGTCAGCATATCCAACACATGTCTCCAGAAGGTTCGACATCTGCAACGAATGGAAAAGGTGGATCACTCAACCAGAACAAATACTTTTAGCGAAAACAAAATACAACAAAAGCATGCAGGTTACTATTTAAGCATAGTAATGCTTGAGGTACAGCCCGTTGCGGGGCTGCGCCAGTGGAATTCCGTCGTAATCCATTAACTCGTAGGCTCCTTTTGCTAACACCCTTTTAACAATATAGGGGCCCATCCATAAGGACTTGAATTTACCTGCTCCCAACTTATCGGATTCTTGATCATAAAGCAAGACCAAATCACCTTCTGAGAAGACACAGGGTTTGACACTTTTGTCGAACTGAGCCTTGACTTGTTTCTTATGGGCTTCGTTAGCCAAAGCGGCATCACGACAGGTTTCATCCAATTGGATTAATTCCAAGAAACGAGCCTCTTCTTCTGAAGTTCCGGGGAGAAGATCAATTGCGAGTTTAAGCGACGAAATTTCGCACTGGATTGGCAAGACTGCTTCCAGGCCATACACCAGTTGAAAAGGTGTGAACCCGGTTGCGTTCTTTACCGACGTTCGGTAAGCCCACAAGGCTGAGTACAAGATTAGGTGCCATCTTCTTTTATGAACCCCGATCATCCTTTGCAACATACGCTTCAGGACCTTGTTGATTGCTTCAACTTGCCCGTTGGCTTGCGGATAATATGGGGTAGAGCTGTCGTGAGATAGCCCTATCTTGGCAGCTAATTCGACCATCATGTGATTGCGAAAATGTGACCCATGATCTGTAACTATAACCTGTGGTACGCCGAACCTGGCGACTACATGATTGAAAAAGAAAAGGGCAGTTGTTTCACCAGTGTTATCCAATGTAGGCATCGCCTCGGCCCATTTGGTAAAATAGTCAACAACGACTATAATATACCCATGCCCCCCGGTCGAGGTGGGGTTACATTGCATGAAATCGATGCCCCACTTGGCGAAGGGCCCAACAGCAACTATCGGCTGTAAAGGTGCGGGTGGTCGTCTGGTTTTGCTATCAAAAATTTGACAAGCATGGCAACTTCTAACTGCGGTTATGCAATCTTTAAACATGGTTGGCCAGAAGTATCCTGCTCGTAAGATTTTTTGTGTTGTTGCATATCCAAATTGATGCCCCCCCACACGCCTGAATGACACTCATTCAGGGCTTTCTCGGCCTCCTCATGGGTAAGGCACCTCCTCAGAACTGTATCGATACCACGACGGTAAAGTGTATCACCGACGATCATGTAGTCTTTTGCTTGGTATCGTATACGTTTTTGTTCGGAGCGAGAGGTGTTTGGCCTGAACTTTTGGGTTTGGAGATAAACTATGATATCTCCATACCACTCATCGCTTGCAGATATGAGAAACAAACTTTCGTCCACGATTGACTCTTCCGAAGTTTCATCGTTGGACGACGATGGGAAATCACATAATAATTCTGCGAAAACTAGAGCTTTCTTTGATTTGGATTTTACAAATTCCAGATCAAACTCTTGAAGGATCGCTATCCATTTCGAATATTTGCCCCCCAGCAACTGTCGCGACAGTATATAAGTCATGGGGTTGCAATCTGACAAGATGGTAGTTTTCCGAAAGAGGACATAATGTCGAAACCTTTGAATCGCTTGAACAGCTGCAAGCGCTAGTTTTTCAACATAAGAATATTTACTTTCTGTATCATTTAAGTTTTTACTTAAATAATAAATAGGATGTTCAATTCCATCAACTTCTTGAACTAAAACCATCGCAATGGTTGTATCCGCTGCAGCCAGATACAGGTTAAAATCTCTTTGATAGTCTGGGGCGTACATTAATGATGCTTTTACTAGACAATCTTTCAGAGCATCAAAGGAAGCTTGCGCCACCTAGTCCCAGACAAAAGGTACATCCTTTTTCAAAAGACGAGTATAACCTTTAGCAATTTCTGCGTAATTTGGAATGAACCTCCTCAGAAAGTTTGCTTTCCCTTGGAGTTTCTGAATCTGAAGCAAATTTGAAGGTGGAGGCAAATTAATGATTGCCTGAACCTTGCAGGGGTCGAGACAAATCCCATCCTTAGAGACTACAAAGCCAAGTAAACGACCAGAACCGACGCAAAACACACATTTGTGTGGATTGAGTCTTATCTTGTAGTGTCAGCAACGTAGAAATATCGCTCTTAAATGCTGCGGATGATCAGTCCGCTTTCGCGAATGAGCCGAAAGATCGTCGAGATAAGGTTGAACAATGTTCTTGATGTCATGGAAGGCATAATTCATTGCCCTCTGAAATGTCGCCCCTGCGTTCTTTAAACCAAAGGGTAATTTTCGATAAGCGAATGTGCCCCACGGACAAATAAATGCAGTCTTTGACTGGTCCTGTGGGCGGATATTTATTTGATTATACCCGGAAAATCCATCCATAAATGAAAAGATTTCACATCCGGCGCATTTATCCATTATCTGGTCGATGAAGGGTGTAGGGTAGTTGTCCTTCGAACAAGCTTGGTTTACATCCCTATAATCGACACACACTCTAATCGTCCCTTGTTTCTTCATAACAGGGACAATATTCGATACCCAATCGGTTAGAGGAACCGGGTAGATGAATCCAGCGTGGAGAAGTTTTTCAACTTCTGCCTTAATGGCAGCGGATTTCTTGGGGTGCACCTGCCGAAGCCGTTGTCTTACTGGTTTGACATCAGGATACATTTTAATTTCATGTTCAACGATATTCGAGTCAATGCCTGGCATTTCATCATATGACCAAGCAAAGACATCTCTAAATTCGCGAAAAAGAGCGTTATATATTTCCAGTTCTGAAGGGGAACAACCTTTGCCGACATAAATATTCTCTACAACCTCTGTCTTAGTCGAGATATTTATGGCTATAGTCTCTTCAATATTGGATAAGTTTCGCTCGGAATCCACCGTATTTACAGTATTTGTTAGGAATTCAAAAACTGAAGGGTGATAAAGGTCACTTTGAGTATCTTCTTCATATTCTGGAAGAAGGGAACGATGGTGGTGATCATTCCATGGTGTCCCCTCAATCATCATTGATTGTAAGATTCCTTCGTCAGTCCCATGTACTTTCGACCAAGGATCTAATGGGGTTCCATATTCTCTAGACCTATCTACCCAAACGCTTGACGAGCGTTGATTTGGGTTCGCCTCCCATGCTTGAAACATTGATTGCTACAATATTTCTAAAGGGCTTGGGGGCAAAACAATTGCACGATCCATGTCGACCTTCGTGGAAGATATCATGTTGCAGGTTGCTACAAACGGTACATTTCCTATATAAATAGGAGGTGGTAGCGCGAAAGTTCCCATCAATGTGGGGTCTTTCAATAATCCTACTCCGATATCTTGAAGCGAATGGTTGCTCTCATGGATCATGGGAATGCTTCTTGTAACCTGTGAACCATTAGGGAGGAAGTTCTGTTGGTCGACAACCATAATCCCTCCTTCAAACGGGAATGCGATCTTCCTAAAATAAGTCGACACAACAGCTGCCATGGCATAAATCCATGGTCTTCCCAGTAGGATGTTATAGTCAAGATTTCCATCAATGACCTCAACATCAATTTCTATTGTTTTTCCTCCTAGTTCAACTTCCAAGTTATTAAGGATACCGTACGGGGTATAAGTCCTTCCGTCGAAAGCTTTTAATGTTGTCGAAGATCGCGACAAGGTTGGAGATCCTAAAGTTTTCCAGCAGCTCATCGACATAATACATGTTGATGCTCCCTCATCAATAATTGTTCTGTGAACAGTTTTGTTGAGGGCTTTCACTTGAATAAGGAAAGCTAATTGAGCTGGTAACTGAGGATCGTATCCTTTGTGATCAAAGGATACAAGATTGGAATCCTTAGGATCAACCCCACCAATTGCTGATAACAACGCCTGCCTTTGGGTTGGACAATTTTGTAGTACTTCAAGAGTCGACATAGCGGATGGCGATTGTGCCAAATCTTCCACTATGTTATAATGCTGCGCCGCTCTGGCGCGAGGATTAAATGTCGACTTGTGTACTACACCCTTTGGCGGTTTTATTGTTATTTCAGGAATGATGGGTGGTACAACTTTTGCCGAAGTTGTTGTTGAACTACTTGGTTGATCTTTACCTTTTTCGTTCGACAGCTGAGGATTCCCATAATCTTTGTTCCTTGTCGAAATCAAAGCATCATTCTGCTGTTTTGAAACCGACAACATAAGCACTTGAGACGGGGAAGCATTTCCACTATCAACCAGATTTTGACCTGGGTTGGGGAATGGATCAGTCAACACAGCTGAGGTTTGGGAACTTTTAAAGAACCTCTTTAACTTAGCTTTGAATGGGCAATTCTTTGTGTAATGATCCTCTTCATCACATATTTGACATGGATAAATTTGTTTCCCTTGCCCAGGAGGGTTTGAAGAATTTTTCCTAGGAGATGATTCACCTTGTTTCTTCTTCTTCCCTTTGTTTTGCTTCTTCTTGCTTCCTGGTTGATTGGTTTCTTTGCCTTTATCTGCTGATACGGCATTTACTTCCGAAGCAAGAATTTCTTCTTTTGCATTTTGATCCGAATTCTTACGGGCTTTCTTTGACGAAGCCTTTATCGATTTCGCGTTTGCCGTGCCAATCACACCATCACCGGCGTGAGAGTCACTATTTGATTTAGGAGGAGGAGGAATTGAAAATTCCGGTCTAGGAGCGTCAGGTATTTTGTCGTAGAGCGTGCCAGACTGAGTATAAACTAAGTCCAAATACTGTGCACGAGCAATAACTTGCTCCTCTGTTATGACTCCCCCCTTGGCCACATCTTCCGTAATAGCCGGAAGTAACGACTTTATAAACCATTCAGCTAATAGCTGATCGGGAACGTACGTTTTCACCATCCTACGACGACGACGCCACTCATGTATATGATCAGATATATGGGTGGCAGTTGTCTGCTTGAAGTTGGTTAATATTTCTGTTCCCATTTCATACCTTATCGGTAATTGAAAATGGGTTAAGAAAGTCGTGGCTAGGGAACTAAAATTGTCGAAAGAGGCTCTTGGAAATTCAATATACCATTTAGCCGCTGGACCTGTCAATGTCCTCTGAAAAAGGCGAAGTCTTATCGAATCGTCGTTTAGGGTGTTCGACAAACACCAAAGATGAAAAGTCATCACGTGATTCGATGGGTCTTCACGTGGATTTCCATTGAATTTAGGAATGTCAGATGGAAGTTTATGAGGAATCGCTGGCCACCAAGGGGCATAAGCAATCGAATCGTTGGTTAACCGGTGTAAATCGGGTAACTCTAAAGTTGCCACGAATGGTAACTGTTGATTCAGGTTAGGCGAAGCATAACCAGGGTACGATGGAATCGCTTGAGCAGTGGGCCTTTGCATACCAGCATAATGTAATTGATGTTGGTATGATTGATACGGTTGGTGGACCTGACCACTATAAAGTGGCTAGTTTTGACCGTTTTGGATATACGGTTGTCCACTGTTCGCAAAGATCTGCTGCTCAGAACCTTGGTACACTTGCTGGAATTGTGGTTGTTGGTATTGCACTAACCATGGTTGTGAAGCCATGTTCTGTTGTGCTATGCTAACCGTTGGACCGAGGTGTGGGGTAATTGTACCCGTTTGGACCTGTGTCGCCCCACCCGTCGGCGATTGTGGTTGTGACCCATGTTCAAGAGGCTGTTGCATTACAACCTGAGAAATCTGAGGTTGACATGTAACAGGTATCGCTTGGACTTGTGACACAGTTACAATAGCCGGTGTGGTTGGGATGTTCGTCATAGGTACACACTGTTGCATAGAATATACAACCCTTGGTTGTTGAGGTAGCATAGGTACCCAACTACTTGATGCAATTCCAGTATAACCTGAATACTGTTGAGAACTGCCGTATGGATATCCTCCCGGAGGAGGTAATGAAAGGGCATACTGCCCCCCATACGGTAGCAATCCGGAACTCAGAGGGATTGTTAGTCCTTGAGGACTAGATGGCCCAAATTGACCTCCATGAGGATCAATCTGTCGAGTCTCAACATAAGAGTTTCCGGGTATTACTCCGGATGAACAAACTGGAACAGACCATACTGTCGAAATAGTCCCTTGGTGGACTCCTTCTAGCGGTTGAGAGCTAGTCGGGACAGCTGGTATGCTAGCAAACATCGTCGGAGTGACGGAAGGGGCTTCTGCTGTCACTGTGTCATTTGACACAGTCCTAGATGATGACGGTTGTTCAGACATCTTAAGTCTATCCAATAGATTGCCTAGCGATTCTACAGGAACTTCCACTTGTGGTGGATTAACTTCTGATGAAGGAAATAGAGTGACCCCGACTCCAAAATGGGTTGGAGTACTTGCTTGCGGATCCTCTGCAATTTCCTCTATCGCAATCAAACCCGGTGGAAGAGGAAGACCGTCAGGTCCGTAAAATATTTCTGGTGCCGAAGAAGTGGTTGTTTCGACAGCGACAGTTGTTTGAGGAACAACACTCTCTGGAACGGTTACAGATGGAACTGGTTCAGTTATACAAGTATTTGCCCCCAGACTAGGATCAATATTACTGTCCTTCTGTGGCTGTTGAACTTCCTCTATAGAGGCAGGGTTTCCAGATATGTTTGGAGTAACCGGAACCTCAGATGCAGTTGGAACACTTGTTCTAACTTTTATAGGAGATTTTGAACCGGTTAAACGAGTTCGCTTTGTCCGTACTGTTTTTTATTCCGGAGACAAAGACAGTTGACTCGTAAGCCTCCGTGAACGACGGGGTTTCAATTGACTTTCTTCCACGATTGCGGATTACTCGATCAACCAAAATATTAAAAGGGGAAATTTGTGTTTCCGAATTGAATGAATTTTATTAGACGCTTTTAGACACAACTTGCTTTTTCACTTTTTAAGAGTCGAGAAAAAGCTAAAGATGACTCTAGTCTCCTTCGATGTTTTAACGAGCCCGAAGTGACAAATTCTCGGATGGACTTTTTCAGTTATAGAGTTTGAAAAAGGCCAAAAGAAACTGCTCTGGAGATCTAGGCAGAGGGTGTGCCAAACCTTTCGCAAAACCACAGAATACGTTTTACGGTACGGGTGGTCGATCTTCGTGAATGCTGTGTTCACTGCATTGCGATCAGTAGGGCGGCCGACACGGCTTCCTAAGGATAAAAGATATATGCCTATAGGGGTCTCCCAATATATACGCGACGGTACGTGGGAGCACAAGTCCGTATTAGTGCCACCGACTCTCAGGAGGAATCACCCACCTTCTTCGAGATCGACAGTCACTACGTTTAACGACGCCGGAACACATCTCTAGCTTAGACCTCTATGTGTTTGCATTACGTTTCAAAGCGTTGTTAGGTTCATTCAATATATTTTAAGCTGATATTTGTTAAAGTTTTCCTTTCAAGGTTCACCACGAGATGTTTTGGTACAAATTCCTAAATGCAGTCTAAGATGAGAAGCAAGCTTTTTCAATCTTTTCGACTTATGAAAATCTTAACTACTGAGGGAAAAGAAAGACATCATCTTTTCACACAGATCAAAGAGCATACACTAATGCACTTTTCCCTAAATCAACATGCAAACTTATCGAATGCAAAAATGCAAAATGCAGGTATTTCTTTTCTCTTTCTTAATGTTGATGTAATACAAGAAGAAAGCTGTTGTATAACTTTGAATTCAATTTCAAGTGAAAGCAAACAAGCTTGTCCAAAATCAAAAGACACCTTAAGATTTACTTGTTTCGACACTAGAAATATATAAATTCAAACCATATGACGAAAGCAAAAGCTCAATCAGCTATGAACAGCAAACAAACTAACTCTTAAGATCAAAACGACACTTTATCACAGGTCTAGATCTAAGAGGCCACAACAAGACTAGTTCACTTTCGTTATGGGAAACTGCAAATGATACAAGAAATACACAAAGAACAAACACAGTTTCTTTATACAACCGAGGCGGAATAGTGGCAAGGAAAGTTGGTTTCAGATAGGTACATTGACTGATAACAGGCTGCAAAAACAAGGATGAAAACAGGGCAATAAACAGCAGGGAAACCCAGTAGCACTAGGCAAAACTGGTTCAGCGCAGGTGGTACACTGTCAGTTTGACATTCAGTGCAGGTAGTCCCTTCGGGATCTGCGCTGAAATGCAGACTGCCTTCACAGTGTCCGCAATGAAGAGTCAAACTTTCGTTTTTCTCAGTTTCCGGGTTACAGATTGCTCAAAAATTCACAGTTTTTGGCCAAATCAGAAGCTATCAATCAAGTACACACTAAGGGATGAAAAGGAGGATGAAAAGCTATCACTAAGAGCTATTTAGAGTCCTTGTGGATCAGCTCTTCAAATCATAAACATGCCCAGAAACTGAGCTAGAGTAGCTGCCCTCTACTTTGCATTTGAAAGCTCCAAATGCAGTTCGATTCGGTACTCCCTGTGTTTATGAAATGAATAGAAAAAACACAAACAACCAACAAGATACGATCCCCAGCGGAGTCGCCAATTTGTTGTTGGGAAAAGTATCCAATACGGAATGACCCTATCCCACTCTAAGGGTGATAGTACCTCAGCAACAATCAAAGCAAAGCTATTCGAGATTACTTCTTTATGAGATGTAAGAGAGAGGAGGAAGAGATCCACTAACCGATGTCTTCCGCTAATGATTGATCCAATCTTCTCTCTTTGCTGCTTGCTCCCAGCTCTTTATTCTTTTACTGGCCCAGCTACACCAAGATCCTGCAAAATAACAAGAGAGGGGAACTACAAGAAGCATACATTCATTATTGATTCAAGGATTAGAATAAATCAAATACACAAGCATGACAATACACCATTGAGACACATGCATATAGAAGAACCTCAAATGCTTTATTAATGGAAGAAGTAAAGTTCAGGAAGTGATACAACCATAAAAGGCCCAATCCAGCATCACCTCCCAGCAGAAAGAAATCTCCTCTTCACCTCCTTCAAGCAAATCACCCAATAGTTCTATACTCAAACCAACAGCACTTCCTTACATTCACAAGATTCCAGCCCCCCTAGACCTCATGAGAGAGCTCTATATATAGGAGTTTTGGAGAAAGGATGAGTCAGCTTGAGGCTGGCATGAAGCTGACTAGTGTCCTCTCCCACTTCAGTTATTCTTCAGTTCTTGAGTCCACTTGGAGGTTCTTGCTTCCACTTGGAGATCTAGACCCTCTTACTCATCACCAGTTGAATTCCCTGATCCAAGTGTCATTTTGGAAGCTTCCTGGGCATTGACACCTTGAGGAATGACTGTGCCACTTGGCCAAACTCGCCCAGCGCAGGTAGCCTTCTTTGCAGTTGACATTCAGCGCAGGTACACAGTGGAGCAATTGACATTCAGCGCAGATGCTCAGTGGAGCAGTTGACATGATCCAGAATTAGCTTGTTTTTGAGTGTTTTCAGGTGGAGAACTGATATTCAGTGCTGTGGTTTGCTGACCTTGTTCCTCTAGGGGTAGGAACAACATGTTTAGGGACTTTGGATCCCTTAGATTATTGACATTTCATGCTTTATGCTGTAAGGCACAAAAATGTCTATAACACTTTACCTGCCTAATGTGAGTGATTTCACTATTCACCAGGCCACTATGTGTCACCCGATGAATGGCATCGGGTGAACCTCTCCCAATATCACCAAACCCTCAAAAGCGGTGCAATAGATTCCGCTTACCACCTCCGCTTACCACCCTCGCTAAATGGCAAAACGTCACCTCCTTTAGTTGGTGACAACTATCGCTTTCCCATTATACCTGCCAAAATCATTGACTTTGCAAATAAAACAAAAAATACTCATTATTTTTGTTTTACCAAGAAAAGGACCTCCTGTTCCCAATGCACACATAGAGTACATTCGAATTGTCAACCTGTTTCCAATCGTCAACCTCCAGAAGTTGTTGAACTCTAGATTACCAGTGCGAAATTATGCTCTCCTTGCAAACATTGCACCAGTGCCATTAATCCATTATTACAACAAACACCAGGTATTTACCCCATTTTCAATTGAAAAACCCTGTTTTCATACTGAACCTGAACTAAATTGCTTTAAAAATTAAGTGATTTAGTGAAAATAAGTTGTTAACAGTCTTGAGACTCTCTGAGATGACCCAGTTTTCCATGATCCCCTGAAACCCCTAGCTATAGTCCTTGAATCCATAAGAACCAAGGATGGACACCCTAGTTTCCTTAAATTTCATGCTAGTTACCACTCCCCACAGGGATTTAGACCATCTTCCCCTTGCTAACAAAAATTTTCAGATAAACGACCTCACCTTTGAAGAATCCCCTTTGAAATTGCATTGCAGACACCAAGATAACTATTTGAACCATGCAGATAAGATAGGCCTCTGGGAATCAAACCTGCCCAAGTATTAATTCCCCTGTGTTCATATCTTCCCAGAGATTATTCACTACTGTCATGCAAATTATGACCCTATCACGAGAGCTATAATGTCCCCAGAACAGAAAGTCCTATTTACTATCACTACTGAATCCATAAATGCAATGTTACGGTTACAACTTGGTAAAGACCTCACCTCCCTTACCATTGCTGATTTGCTTGAAAAATTCTCTAAGGTATCTAGTTCTAGAAGTACCCAAATCCTCCAGACTTTCATTGTTGAAGAAAAGTACATGCCAAAAGACCCCCCTCCTTACATGTCAGTCATCTTTTCTGATCTGGGCAAAGATATCACAACAATGATATCATGCATTTTAGGTTTTACCACTAATGAATATGTAGATGAGATCATTTTTGCCTACATGTCTATTTTTACCCCTGGTCAACCTCTTGCAGTCAATTTTGATTAGGCAAAATTCATTGCAGATAAAATGTATGATCAGTTTATAAGATTAGAAAATGACAGAGTGTTCAAGTATTCATCAGTATTGTATCATTTTTTTCTCTACTACCAAACTGATAAGTTTCCCTTCTCTGTCCAAAAGCTTGATACTAGAGGGAATCCTAGATCTGTCATCTTCTGGACTTCTCTATTCCACAGGTCTAGTTCTTCTCCCTATCCATATACAGATTTTATTGACCTATTTGTACATCCAGTGACTACAATGTTATTAGGAAGTCCCCCTCCCAGAATCAGTGCAGACATTAAGAGGTTTCTCCAGTTGTCCAAACAATACAAAGTAGGGGATTGGTACTTGTACCATAACCATACTGAAATCAGAATTTATGGGTGTGATCTGCCTCCTTAAAAATCACCTAGATATCTCCCCATGTGATTATTTGCTCCGGAGTACTATAGGAAAATGATCAATTCTGATGAGATTCACTTTGTCAAAACAAAGAAGAAGGTCCAACTAAGAATAAAAGATCATATAGGCCCATTTATTTGCAATAATAGAGAAGCAGGAAAGGAGGCAGATGAAATCCTCCAAATATTGAGATTAAAATAGAGTTTCATCTGGGCCTATGACCCCCACAGCTTCATTTGTAACAGAAGGCAAAAAAATAAGCTATCTCCTTATATCCACCATTGGATCCCAGAAATTGAACAATATGCCAATCAATCTGAATGGACGGAAGGCACTCTGGTAGATCAAGATAACACACAAGTTGCAGTTGACAATGTATTGGTGGATTTAGAAAGAAGGCTTGATGAAGATTCATTTGTACAGGTGTCTGGAGAAACTTCATCACAAAAGCAGTCACAAGAACATAACACATAGCCATCAGAGCAACAAAAGTCATCAGAATAGGCAGAAGATTCAGGGCAACCAGAAATTTCGGAGGAGCTAGATCAAATAGAACCAAACATGAACACTCCTCCCATTTTGCAGACTCCTCTAAATGAGGATAAAAATCCAAAGAGAAGCCAAGAGGAGGCTACTCCTTCTAATGTGCCCAATGACCAAACCTATACAAAAAGGAAAAGGTTGAATCCCCTGTCTGAACAAGAGTACAATGAGGAAACAGTAGGCAACACAGTGACCGAAAGAAGTGATTGCATGCAAACCATTCCAACAAGAGGAAAACCATCTACTTCACAGATACACACATTGGAAAGACAACAGAGCACAAAGGTGTCTTCATTCAGAGCTCCTTCAAGACAAAACCAAGACATAAAAGAGAAATATAAAGAAATTAAAGCAAGGAATGAGAAACTGAAAGCTCAGACCTATGCTCACTATCTCAGAATGGCTCCAGTCAACCAGATAAGGCTGATGTCAGATTTTGATATAAAGGAAGGAAAGATGTAGATGAGCTTCCTCAAGCCAATTGTGCAACAACCAAGATCCATGGTTTATTATTTAAAGACTGATTTTGAAGTTTTGGGAAAGGATATTCATCCTATTGACCAAATAGAACTGCACAAACAAACTGGTGAGATGGTATATTCTACATTGACTAATAAGGCCATCTCAGCACATCAATTATAGAACTCATTGAGCAATACCTCTACACAGCTTCAACTGGAAAATGCCTCCTCTTAGGCTAAAGACACTAGGATAAAAACTTTAGAAGACTTGGTGATAGAGTCGGGACATGATCCCAAGGATTTCAAAGCAGCAGAGCAGTTGATTAAAAAGAAAAATGATGATATAATTGCACTGAAGAAGCAGCTCAAAATCCCTCATCTCCAACATCCTCAAACTATAGAAGTTATAGAGAAGCAAAAGGAGGAAGAACTTATGGACTTAGTCCTTAAGTTAAATGATCAGTTAAAATAAACTGAGAAATAATTGGAGAAAGCAATATAGTCTAAGCAGAGTGAGTTGGCCATCACTCCTCAGATTGTCATACCCACAGTTTCTACAGTAGTACCCTCCACTCTGGCAACTTCCTTGGTGCCAACACTTCCACCAGTGATAGCATTTCCAGTAGCAGAGACTATTTCAACTAGTGTATGGACATCAACAGAAAAAACAAATGAATTGATTAAAGCCATGGAACAAATGAGTATCCAGGCCACATAATTGAAAAAGCTCAGAGAACAAATGACAAGTTTGGAAACAAACTATGAGCTTGCACAAATTTAGAATAAAGAAGAAGAAATAAAAAACCAAAGGATGGAGGAAAGAATCAAAGTCCTGGAGAAGGATTTGACATTAGAAAAACCATTGGGAGACATGAGAAATATATTACGGGCGAATATCATTGATTCCATCAATGATATTTGGACTTATATCCAGGTAATTTTTGAACAGACTGAATTAATTAAAGTAGCTATGGAAGCTATACAGAAGACTAAAGAAGAACTGGGAGATAAACCTGAAGAGGCAAATCAATTGATTGATTTTTTGAACAATAGGAATAGGTACCAGCTAGACGAGTTAGAGATTGAGGATAGAACAACTACTATTATTGAAATAAATAAATTTCTTACTAAAAGGAACTTAATGCTTAATTTAGAGAAAAGGTGTCAAAGTATTCAGGTAGACATAGATAGCTGCGTGTTGAAATATGGCATTTTGAGAGAGAAAGGCCTTCCTAGCCCACTGGTTATACATGACAAGTTAATGACATAGGAAGACTATATTGATAGATTGCACAAACACTCCAAGAGCCAAGCAAGTTCTTCTGGAGTAAAAGCATTACCTACAGGAAAGGTACTTTATGATGGCTTAGAGAATTTATTTTACATAGAACATGAAGTAAAACATCTATTCACCAGCAAACCTAATTTTTCTAAGTACATAGAAGTTGATGAAGTTTACAGGAAGATGATCAGGATGAAATTACTGGATAACGAATGGTGGACCAATTTGAATGATTTAATATAAGGTTACTATAGTAAATATGTGGAGTAAAAGATGTTTACCATGGTAAAATTTGGTAATACATAATGAAAGGATGAAACAACACAGGTAAAGAGTATCAGCATAGGTAAAGAGTATCAGTAGGTGAAGATAAGAGTGAAGTCTAACACATAAATACCGAGGCAACTGCAAGAGCCTAATCCGATTTCTAGTATCTAGCTCATTCACAAATAAAGGGACAACAAACAATCTGTTTTCCATCAGTCTCTATCTTCATATGGAAGATAACTTTTGTTTCCTAGAATAAATCTCATACAGTTATGAGATATTTTATATTATTTTTGTATAAATAATTCACAAAATTGAAGTAATTAGGGTGGATTAAAAAGCATTTTTGAATACTTTTTGTTTTGAGCTAAAGGAGCTATTGTAATCAAGGCTGGACTAGTTTACTGGATTAAATAAAGCTGAGAACATTTCACTCGATTCATGTGCATTGTGGGAAACAAATAAGTATCACTTCTCTAAGTTTGATTATTTTTTTCCTTTTTGTTATGAAATATCATATGTGCTTCTTATAATTCTTAAAAGCAAACAAGGAGTAATATCATCAGAATTAATTTAAGTGCTCTCTGTTTTAAATGTTTGCTTATTTAATGTTTTCTACTAAATTGTTTAAGTTTGGGAATTCTTAGTTGCTCTCTTACTTCTGTAATTCATTCCCTCTATTGGCCCTTAGTACAAGATTCTTAATTTCCCTTGTTATTTTCCAAATCTCCCTTCTTCATCTTAATCCCTATTAAGGATTCTTCATTGCCCTTGGCCCTGGTTAAGATTTTCATCCATTGAAACCTTCAGATTTGTCCTTGTTGTGCTAGCTTGCCTTGTGAACTCTTACCTTGGTGATTAATTAAATCCTGATAAACCTTTCCTACTTGAATCCATAACCCAATGGCCTAAATACCTGCTCTACCCATATTTTTCCTTAATTCCACCAAAAAAATCAAAACAAATTCCTTAAGCATTAATAACTAGCCTAATATCATATCAAATCAATGCTAAATTATAAAGAGAGAGCCCTTTTTGAGTGTAGATCGGCTAGGATCTGTACTTAAAAGATTGGTTTGTAGTTACCTTGGACACTTTCCTTCTTTTAAATAACTTCTAAGGAAAATCTAAGTGATAACATAGTGGCGACCATACTGGGGAATGAACAAATCCTCAGTTGAAGTAAACCTTTGAGAAACGTAAAGTTTAATTTTGAAGCATCTTAAAGGATTATTAGAAGTTATTTTGAACATCCATAAAAGAATAGCATTTAAAAAGCTCGAAATCTAGCTTCAGGAAGAACTCATTATACCAGGGCTAACCCTGATCCAAATCCTCCCCCTGTGTTTGAAAATCCCAACCTGATTCTGAGAATCATCAGAAGACAAGAGAGTTCAGTCAGCCCTAGACCTTTGTTTAGATCATATTCATGCCCTGCTGAGTGGATTTTCTTAGAAGACCTTCCTTTCGATGAATATTTTGAAACTTCTCTGTTTAGAACCACATCTGATAGTGAATTGTTGGACTTGGTCCCAGATCCATAATTCACCAGAGAACTTGAAATCCAACAAGCCAACTTGTCAATTGATCGAAATCTATTGAACTCCCCTCAATCATCCCTTACCACTGATAAAGCCCCTGAACTTTCTAAAACAACTTCACTTTCTTTTAGTTCATCATTATTCCTGTTAGGGCCTAGATTTGTCTCAGGCTGAAAAGACAAGGTTCTAGGTCCACATCAAACCACGCTCAGCCTCGTAGTTAGCCCTACGAGGATAGGAGAGGGCTCTCTCTGGGTCGATCTTGGAAAAATATAAGCGATGGGCTCGATATGACTAAAATAAAAGCTAATTTTAGGCTAGGTATGAAGTACAAGGATTTGTCTTGATTTTTTGTGGGTTTTGTGTTGGAAACAGGGAAAGGCAATTTGGGCTCGGGGATGAGGCACAGTTTCTGCAGAGTTCTGATTGGGGAAAGGAAGGAAATCATTTTGATGCTTTAAAGTGAATGAATGGATAGATCAGACTGGTGAGGAGCTAAGGAGAGAAAGATAGTCTCAAGAATTCTCCTTAAACAGATGAAAATATGGAAATTTAAACAAATTCAAAGGCAGAGCATAACAGTTAATGGATTCCACCTTAATCACTCATTTGTTTCATATTCAGAAGAAGAAGCATGAAAATGATACATATAACACTAGATAAACTTACAATTACTCAGAGAAGCACACCATCAAAACTTAAAGCCACATGGATCCCAAACAGTGCTGCAAAACCCTGGTCTTTCCTTAGCCAAAAACGCAGAGATAGAATGTACAATAGAGTGCCAAGCTTTTCCCAAGAGTCCAACCCTGAAAATGACTTAGGAATTACATGATATATACTATCCCAACCCATTCCCTTGCCTCCAGGGGTCGAGATCATCATTCTAGGAGCTGTTTCAACCAATTCTAAACAAGGAACTGAAAACTAGGTAGTCAAAAAACTTACCCCTCTATGCTAGGAAACTGATTCATTCACTCACATTTCACCTTTTGGTGAATGAATCTTCTAGAACAAGTAAAAATGTGTCAATATTACATTATGGTTGTCAAATTACATCATGAAAAGTCAAGAATAACTTAAAGAAGCAAAACTGGTCAAAAATGGGCGAATTGCTGAGCTGAATAGTGAAAAACAAGCCAAAATTCTCTATGCGCCGCGCCAAAATCTGTATGCATCACGCCACTTTGGAGCTGATTTTGAGGCACTTCCTGAAGTCTAAATTGAGCCCAAGTGTGCTTGTTGGAAATCCCTACCTGTCTAATTTCCAACCCAAGTGGAATTTATGAATTTGGATGTCATTTTCCCCTCCAAAACGGCAATCTCCCAAGACTGCTTCCTGTGTGTCAAAATAGGGGCAGTGAGGTCATTTTTTGAGTGTTTTTGACCTCCTGAGAACTCAATACTTGCCCAAAATTCTTGGCCATGCACCATAAGTCATGATTTTTCATGAAAAATCCAAAAATGTAAACGTTTTTCAATTTGGAGCTCCCTAGCAAAAGCGCGCGCCATGTGGCATAGCGCATAGGGAGAAAAACCCTGTTTTTTGTGCAAAAAATTTCCAAAATGCAAAAATTGCTCCAAATTTCTTGAAATTTGGATTGAAGGTGCCTCATCAAGCATCATGCTCAGCCAAAGAGTCTTTGGCCAAGATTTTGAGTCTATCCTCCCTTTTATGGCGTTTTAGTGCCCTCCTGGTGCATGCAATTTCAGTTGTAAAGTCACTGTCTTGGTCATATAATGTATCGGTGCCAGCCTCCATGGTGTTGAAAGTCTATGCCGAGTGTATGTTTGGTTTGTTGAGAATGAGAAATGAGAACTTGGTGTCTTGTTTCAATGCCAAATGTGTGCCAAAGGGAAATGAGGGACTGTGGCAAAAATGGGACAGTGGGAACAAGGAAGTCTTGCCAAGTGGTAGTTTGCCCTTTGACGATTTGACAAACTTTGGAGGAGGGGACAACCACTGAATGTTGGAGTAAATTGGGATTTTACAAATGAGATTGGGAAATATGAATGATAGGGAATGATGTGACTTAGGGTTAGGAAAAAAGGGCTTAGGAGTGAATGAGGGAGCTTTAGGGATAACAGCTAGGGTTTGGGATAGTGGGAGTTTAGGAATATAGGGTTAGTGAATTTAGGGATATGGGAATTAGGGATATGGGGATGAAACTAGAAAATTAATGTGGGAAAAAAAGAATGTGGAAGTGAGGGAATGGAATTTGGCAACAAAACACCAACTATAAACCCTAAGCACTTGTTTGTGAGCACAAATTGCAAGCTATTAGAGTTTGAATTTTCTTTTACACAACCACCATAAATTGCATGAAAAACTCCTTCACTAGCAAGGAAGAGGGCTTAAATTACTTGCACACTAGAAGAGTTGAGTGATTTTGGGAATTTGAGGGAGTTTTTGAGAGAAATCAGGATTTTTAGCCTAGTGCGCCGCGCCTTCCCAGTGCGTCGTGCCAGTGTAAATTTACACTGGAGATTACTGCCCAATGCGCCGCGCCTTCCTAGTGCATTGCGCCTTTTTCCAGATGACGTTTGGAGGCCTTCCCGATGTCCAAATTGGGTTTAGGATAGCTCGTTGGAAATTTCTTTGAGTCGAATTTCCAACCCAGCTAGAAGTTTTAAATTTGGAGTTATTTTGCCCTATCAAAAATCAAATCTCCCAAGACTGGTAAAAATGTGCCAAATGAGGCTGCCTCAAGGTAGAGTGATGTTGCAGTCAACTTTTTAATGTCTTCCTCAACTCCAAATTGAGCTCATGATATCTCATTGGAAATATATTTGTGTATATTTATCATTTGAATCATCAAGAAAGTCATTTGGACAACCAAGCTAGGGGAAAACTTGATTTTCCGAAGGTCACTTCAGAGGTGCATCAATTCTCCCGAGGCAATTGTATTTTTGACATTTCTCTAAAACCATGAAACCTGTGTAAAAAGTTAAGGAGGTTTTTCTTCCTTGGCCTGTTGTGGACAAAAACCTCTATCAGGTTTTCCAAATTCATTTTTCCTTGCTAAGAAACATCATTTGAGTAAAACCTACCCTAATGTGTGGAACAAGAGATTTGTCGAAATGAAGCGAAATGAATGGAATAGGGAGCTTCTAAATTCTTGAGGAAATTTTGGGAAGTAGGGAGGGATGTTAGGAAGTAGGGGAAAGTGTAATCTCTGAAATTGAGTGAGGGGAAGGGGTCCAAAAGGGCAAAACACAGGCCTAGCCTAGAAAATAGGGTTTGTAGCAAGAAACTAGGGTTTTTGTGAAAATGAGGAATTTGGGGGATCTCAGTGATGGGAATTGTTTAATAAGGTACATTAAGGATAGGGGAAGGTGGATGAACATCAGGATACAAGTTTTGCTGATGATTTGACCGTCCAAGAGAAATTGCCTTCAAAACCCTAGGAGAGGGAAATGACCTTACCTAGGTGCAACTGAAGCATGAACAAGGTGTAAAATGACCCATTGGAACCTGACATGATGATGAAAACCATCTGAATGATGGTACACCCAGCTGAACAGTGACAAGGACCGACATTTGAACAACTTTGAAAGGAGTAAAAGCAAACCCTAGACCTAATGCCTAGTGACCAAATTTTACTTGAAGACTCACTGAAATGATAAAATTTGACCTTGACACCTTAAAATCACTTTGTAAGAGCATGTTTGATCACTGGAGGAAGGCTGGAAAGAATGACACTAACATTGGCTCCAATGGGGATGGTAGCTCCTTGGAGGTGCCAAGAACGACAGATCTTTGGGAGAGAAAATAGTGCCTTCATCCATTGGGCAATGGAGTCAAAACTCAAGCTAAAATGCATGACTGAAAACCGACACAAACTAACTTAACAAAAAGACTGAAAATTGACTCATAAATGACTCATGACTCAACTAAAAACTGACTCGATACTTAAACACAACCGACAAACTGGAAATGATGCTCAAAGTGGATCTTATTCATCAAAACCTACTCTAATAATTTCATTCATAACCTGATCAAGTGAAATGAAACAACCAATGCAACCAAGTATTTTGTCTTCTATTTGAATTCTCTGCATGTGCTCACTTATGAACAACAAGAGAGAGCTACTGAAAGGAAACAGATCCATTGAATGCTATGGATTCTCTATCCACCTCCAAAAACACTGCATGAGGATCTTGAAATTCATGCACACTGGGACTTAGCTCATCCAATGGATTACTTCTCTTCTCTTCATACCATGAATGAAAACTTTGATCTAAGCGTTGTAACGAGACTCCTGGTGAAAATGACAAAGAAACCAGCTGCCAGGTCAAGTTTATATCAGTACACATTTCAAGCTCACATGTAGTCAATGGAGAAGGACTTTGATTGCAAACCTCATCCAAAATATCAGCTAGTGGATCATGTAAAACTTGAAAATACTCCTGAAACCCATTTTCTATTGGTTCCAATGTGATTACATGATTGCCTACATGCTGCTCATTTTTTACTGAAGATGTACTATGCAATTTTGCCTTCAAAAACTGAAATGATTCAAAACAAAATGGTATGTAATCATCTTGCATCATCTGAGCATATGTTCCAGCTTCCAAGTCTTCATGTGCAACTTGATAATCAATGGCATTTGGGGGCTGGATATTTGAATATGAGAAGCCTTGAACAAGGTTTTCATTGCTCTCAAGGTCGTCCATATCAAGACTTGTTGACAACTGATTTCTGAGTGCATGAATGTTGTCTCTGATGAATTGAAACGAAGAAAAACAAAAAGGAAAAGATCCTTCACTTACTTCAAAATTTGCTGCACTTTCCTCATCATTGCCATAGCTGATATGCATCAGCTGAACATTGTATTTGAGCTGTTGTAAGTGAACTTCCTCCTCCCACAAACTAGCTACTGATTTTTCTGCAAGATTAGCTTCTGTTTGGAGAACATAATCATCATCATACTGATCAAACTGAGGAAAATCATCAGTATAAAACACATCATCAAGCATACATG
The DNA here is from genome assembly GCA_031772625.1 of Pinus tabuliformis. Lineage (NCBI taxonomy): Eukaryota > Viridiplantae > Streptophyta > Pinopsida > Pinales > Pinaceae > Pinus > Pinus tabuliformis. Next base: position 219,093,646 of record CM062811.1, on the reverse strand, counting down.
TCATATCAACAGTTCTCTCTTCACCAAGATGATCTACAAAACAATCATTATCAGATCTATGACAAGTAGGATAAGAAACAAAATGTTTTGGAGTGGCCATTTGTTCTTCTTCAATCAACGAGCGATGGACTTGAACACTATTCTCATTCCTTGCGTTGATCTTGTCCATCATCTTTTCCACTGCACTTACCAAAATGTCAAGCTTCACCTCTAGAGATGTTGATTCCTCCGGATCTATATTTTTCATTTCTTCTTCCTTCAACCTTGCCCTTTGAATCAACAAGTGAGCCTCTACATTTACTACACTGTTCTGTATCTCTTCAAGTGTTGCAAGATTTCTTTCCCTCAGCTAAAACTCCATTTCCGGATCAAAGGCAACTGGGTAGTGCAAGAGAGCGGATTTAGGAGAAGGCCTTATCTCAACTGGCATTGAATAATAAACTTGATTAAATCTGGCTGAAAACTATTGTATTGTCTCCCCTGGCAATCTTTTTAGCTGGTTATACCCCTCTATAATCAAGAAAAGGTTCTGTCCGATCATCCACCTATCGAGGAAAACTTTGATGAGCTACTGGAAATCTGAGATGCTTGCATCATGCAGGGTTTTGAACCAACTCTTGACTTTGCCTTGCAAAGAAAGAGCAAAAAGCCTTATACTGACATCTTCTTCATCAACTTCAAAAAGATCGAGACCTCAACATTCTGCACATGTTGCTCAACGTTGACATTCTTACTTTCACCATCAAACCTCGGCAAGTATAGATCATAGTTTTTGGGAAAAGCATGAAGAACAGAAGGTAAAACAAGAGGTTTATACCTATCCAGGACTATAAAAGGTGTAGGAGTATATACAAGAGCTACAGGATCAATTTTGTTTTCTTTAGGTTCATCACTCTGAAGAGGGTCATCACAAGATTCAGAAGAAGGGTCTTGATCAAGCTCAAAGGCATGCAAATCTTTGGTATTTACCATCTTCAAAGGGAAGGAATCAAATGCAGGCCTGGGATCTTTTCTCAAGCATAGTATACTTTGCAAAGCCTTGTTAACATTCTCGAGAAAAGAGAAGAAATAATTTAGAGCAAAGAACAAAATGTCTTAGATGAAACTCCAACTTGAATACCTGATCTATCCATATCGTCTTTTCATGTTTTTGCTCACCAGGTTCATCATCCAGTGGAGTCTTTGGATCTAATCTCGAAAATGATTTGGAATCGCCAGGTGAATGATTTCAGCCTTTCCAGTGTCTGATCGTTGTCCACCATCAACAATCAGATCTGAACTTGATACATGTACTGGGGCAATTAACAAGTTAAATGTCACGTTTACAAGCTAGACCAAAGATTGACTGAAGCAGCATTTATCTACTTCTGCTAATGCAAAGCAAAAGTGTTTCGAAGGCTACCTGGTATAACTTCAGGCTCCGTCTGTAGCTATAAAAAAAATGACATCAACAAGCAAACCATTTTCTTCCCCAGTATGGTCGCCACTATCTTAGGGCCTAGATTTGTCTCAGGCTGAAAAGATAAGGTTCTAAGTCCACATCAAACCATGCTCAGCCTCGTAGCTAGCCCTACGAGGACAGGAGAGGGCTCTCTCTGGGTCGATCTCGGAAAAAGATAAGCGATGGGCTCAAGATGACTAAAATAAAAGCTAATTTTATGCTAGGTATGAAGTACAAGGGTTTGTCTTGAGTTTTTGGGGGTTTTGTGTTGGAAACAGGGAAAGGCAATTTGGGCTTGGGGATGAGGCATAGTTTATGCAGAGTTCTTATTGGGGCAAGGAAGGTAATCGTTCTGATGCTTTAAAGTGAATGAATGGATAGATCAGACTGGTGAGGAGATAAGGAGAGCAAGAAAGTCACAAGAATTCTCCTTAAACAGATGAAAATATGGAAATTTAAACAAATTCAAAGGTAGAGCATAGCAGTTAATGGATTCCACCTTAATCACTCATTTGTTTCAAATTCAGAAGAATAAGCATGAAAATGATACACATAACACTAGATAAACTTACAATTACTCAGAGAAGCACACCATCAAAACTTAAAGCCACATGGATCCCAAACAGTGCTGCAAAACCCTAGTCTTTCCTTAGCCAAAAATGCAGAGATAGAATGTACAATAGAGTGCCAAGCTTTTCCCAAGAGTCCAACCCTGAAAATGACTTAGGAATTACATGATATAGACTAGCCCAACCCATTCCCTTGCTTCTAAGGGTCGAGCTCATCATTCTAGGAGCTGTTTCAACCAATTCTAAACAAGGAACTAAAAACTAGGTAGTCAAACAACTTACCCCTATATGCTAGGAAACTGATTCATTCACTCACATTTCACCTTTTGATGAATGAATCTTCTAGAACAAGTAAAAAGGTGCCAACATTACATCATGGTTTTGAAATTACATCATGAAAATTCAAGAATAACTTCAAGAAGCAAAACTGGTCAAAACTAGGCGAATTGCTGAGCTGAACAGTGAAAAACAAGCCAAAATTCTCTATGCGCCGCGCCAAAATCTGTATGTGTCGCGCCACATTGGAGCTGTTTTGAGGAACTTCCTAAATTCGAAATTGAGCCCAAGTGTTATTTTTGGAACGCCCTACCTGTCTACTTTCCAACCCAAGTGGAATTTCTGAATTTGGATGTCATTTGCCCCTCCAAAACTCCAATTTCACGGGACTGCTTCCTGTGTGTCAAAATAGGGGCAGTGAGGTCATTTTTTTAGTGTTTTTGACTTCTTGAGAACTCAAAACTTGCCCAAAATTCTTGGACATGCACCAAAATTCATGATTTTTCATGAAAAATCTAAAAATGTAAACCTTTTATAATTTGGAGCTCCCTAGCAAAAGCGCGCGCCACGTGGCGCAACGCATGGGGAGAAAAACCCTGTTTTTTGTGCAAAAAATTTCCAAAATGAAAAAATTGCTCCAAATTTCTTGAAATTTGGAATGACGGTGCCTCATCAAGAATAATTCTTAGCCAAAGAGGCTTCAACCAAGATTCGGAGTCTATCCTCCCTTTTATGGCATTTTAGTGCCCTCCTGGTGCATGCAGTTTTAGTTGTAAAGTCACTGTCTTGGTCATATAATGTATCGGTGCCTGCCTCCATGGTGTTGAAAGTCTATGCCAAGTGTATGTTTGGTTTGTTGAGAATGAGAAATGAGAACTTGGTGTCTTGTTTCAATGCCAAATGTGTGCCAAAGGGAAATGAGGGACTGTGGCAAAAATGGGATAGTGGAAACAATGAAGTCTTGCCAAGTGGTAGTTTGCCCTTTGACGATTTGACAAACTTTGGAGGAGGGGACAACCACTGAATGTTGGAGTAACTTGGGATTTTACAAATGAGATGGGGAAATAGGAATGATAGGGAATGATGTGACTTAGGGATAGGAAAAAGGGGCTTAGGAGTGAATGAGGGAGCTTTAGGGATAACAACTAGGGTTTGGGATAGTGGGAGTTTAGGAATATAGGGTTCGTGAATTTAGGGATATGGGAATTAGGGATATGGGGATGAAACTAGAAAATGAATGTGGGAAAAAAGAGTGTGGAAGTGAGGGAATGGAATTTGGCAACAAAACACCAACTACAAACCCTAATCACTTGTTTGTGAGCACAAATTGCAAGGTATTAGGGTTTGAATTTTCTTTTACACAACCACCATAAATTGCATGAAAAACTCCTTCACTAGCAAGGAACAGGGCTTAAATTACTTGCACACTAGAAGAGTTGAGTGATTTTGGAAATTTGAGGGAGTTTTTGAGAGAAATCAGGATTTTTAGCCTAGTGCGCCGCGCCTTCCCAGTGCGCCACGCCAGTGTAAATTTACACTGGAAATTACTGCCCAATGTGCCGCGCCTTCCCATTGCACCGCGCCTTTTCCAGATGCCTTTTGGATGTTTTCCTGGTGTCCAAATTGGGTTCAGAATAGCTCGTTAGAAAGGACTTTGATTCTACTTTCCAACCCAACTAGAATTTTTCAATTTGGAGTTCATTTGCCCTATCAAAAATGAAATCTCCCAAGACTGGTCAAAATGTGCCAAATGAGGCTGCCTCAAGGAAAAGTGTTGTTGCAGTCAACTTTTGAATGCCTTCCTCAACTCCAAATTGAGCTCATGATATCTCATTAGAATTCTATTTGTGTCTAGTTATCATTTGACTCATCAAGAAAGTCATTTGGCCAACCAAGCTAGGATAAAACTTGATTTTCCCAAGGTCACTTCAGAGATGCATCAATTCTCCCGAGGCAATTGTATTTTTGACATTTCTCTAAAACCATGACACCTGTGTAAAAAGTGAAGGATTTTTTTCTTCCTTGGCCTGTTTTGGATAAAAACCGCTCTCAGTTTTTCCAAATTCATATTTCCTTGCTCAGAAACATCATTTGAGTAAAACCTACCCTGATGTGTGGAACAAGAGATTTGTCGAAATGAAGCGAAATGAAGGGAATAGGGAGCTTCTAAATTATTGAGGAAATTTTGGGAAGTAGGGAGGGATGTTAGGAAGTAGGGGAAAGTGTAATCTCTGAAATTGAGTGAGGGGAAGGGGTCTAAAAGGGCAAAACACAAGCTTAGCCTAGAAAATAGGGTTTGTAGCAAGAAACTAGGGTTTGTGTGAAAATGAGGAATTTGGGGGATCTCAGTGATGGGAAATGTTTAATAAAGTACATTAAGGATAGGGGAAGGTGGATGAACATCAGGATACAAGTTTTGCTAATGATTTGACCGTCCAAGAGAAATTGCCTTCAAAACCCTAGGAGAGGGAAATGACCTTACCTAGGTGCAACTGAAGCATGAACAAGGTGTAAAATGACCCATTGGAACCTGACATGATGATGAAAACCCTTTGAATGATGGTACTCTCAGCTGAATGGTGACAAGGACCGACATTTGGACAACTTTGAAAGGAGTAAAAACAAACCCTAGACCTAATTCCTAGTGACGAAATTTTACTTGAAGACTCATTGAAATGATAAAATTTCACCTTGACACCTTAAAATCACTTTGTAAGAGCATGTTTGGTCACTGGAGGAAGGCTGGAAAGACTAACACTAACAATTCCCTCACCTTTTTGAATTCCAATCCACCCCTCCATTCATTCCTTCACTTCCTCTTCAGCGAATCACTACTCAACACCCTACCACTACCTCTAATTCTTCCTCCACAACCCAAACACCCCCTGTTATCCCAACTCCAGTTCCCACTCCTACTCAACCTAGAATCATGGCCAATAGATATGCTCCCCTTGTGATGCCTACTCCCCAAGGTGTTATGCCACATGACTATCATAGTAAAATTATTACCTTTGATGGCACTGGAACATACACAGTACAACAACACACTAGGAAAATGACAGACTACTTTGAACTTCATGAGATTGACATAGCAGATGTCCAAATGAGAATCTTTGTCCAAAGTCTGGCCAGAGAAGTGAAAACATGGTTTAGATCTTTGCCCCCTCAGAGCATAGATAATCTAGAATTCCTTTACCAAAAATTCTTTAATAGGTGGGAGAAGAAGAAGAACCCCCTTCAGATTTTATCTGAATATGAAAACCGGGGCCAAATGAAACTATTCAGGACAATTGCACCAGGTTTAATAATGTATATAATGCCATTCCACTTGACCTTATACCTCCACTTGGCTTAGTCTGATCAAATTTCCGGATGGATTTGATACAGATATGGCTTTTCAATTAAGAGAAAGAAATCCCCCCACTCTGGAAGAAATGTAGAGTGTAGCAGTAAGCATTGAAGCTAACCTACTTGCCAAAAGAGCCAGGGCTAGAAATGAGAGAAGAGTACCCTTGAAAGATGAAACTTCACCTTTTGACCAAAAAATGGATGCTTTGAACAAAGGAATGGAAAGATTGATGGATAGAATTGAAAACATTGAAAGAAAACATCACTGGGATAACCAGCAGGCTCCCCCAGCAAGAAATCCGAACTTTAGGAAAAACCAGAACTAGAATATTGGAAAGAATATTCCTGACCAGAATATCAGACCACCTTTCCAATAAAACTATACAGAGGCCTCATACTTAGAAGACCGTGAACAAGACACTCAGATTAATTTTATGGGTCTAGATGATGAAGAAAAAATTTTCCTAACTCAGGATGACCAAGAATCACACATGCTCCAACAATTCCAAACCCAAACAAGAGAATCATTTGATTTTAAGTAGGGGTACAAATCTGCTATTTTTGAGGTACACAAATAATACAATTTAAGAAGCAGAAGAAATACTGATGCCCTAGAACAAAACCAGAAAACAGTTCCTAATCAGTCTAAGAAAATCAAAATAACTCCAGTGACAAAAACTCTTCAAATCCTTTCTAGATCAAATCAAAATCCCCCCAGCCCCACCATTGAAGATGTAACTGATAACCAGCCTTCTAATGAACAACCTTCCACTTCATTTCACCCCAAGGAAACAGTGGAAAAGTCTCCAAAGATTATATTAGAAAACCCAACAAAGAATGCTCCAAACCTTGAAAAAGAAGAAAACATTGTTGCCAAAGTTTCAAATGTTCCAACGGATAAAGCCCCTTTGTCTTTCAATTTGGGGGCAGAGGTGGCCAAACTCAAAATTTTAGTTCCTTTAATAGAATTGGTTAAACATGATATTTACAGGTCTCAGATAAGTAAATCATTAAATTTCATTGAAAATGAAGATTCTGTAAATCTCTTTGATGATCAACTTGAGTTATTTTTGGACCTGATGTAAATGGGAAACCAATGGAAGGAGGGGTACCACCCTTCTATATCAATCTCAACATTCACAACAAAATCTTACATGATGCCATGCTTGACTCTGGTGCTTCACATAATCTCATGCCCAAGTCTGTTATGGAGAAACTTAACTTAGACTTCACTAGGCCTTATAGGGATTTATTTTCCTTTGATTCAAGTCAGGTTAGGTGCTTAGGACTTATAAAAGATTTGTGTGTTTCTCTGGTTTAGTACCTTGCCAAAACTATACTCATGGACATTGTTTTTGCTGATATACCTCCCAAGTATGGAATTCTATTGTCCAGATCTTGGGGTGTCAAACTCCAGGGATCCTTGCAACTTGATATGTCTTATGCTACCATTTTAGTCTTTGGACATCCAAAGAAACTGTATAGAGAACCTTTAATTATGTATGTGGTGAGTAGTCAGGAGAGGCCTCAGAACTTCCCTATATATTCAGTACATTCTAACATGGATTCTTTTATTCTTTATAATGTTGAAATTGTTGAAAATGGCAACAAGAAATGCTAAAAATAGCAGTTTGGGTACCAGCGCTGGATTGGGCAATAGGGAATGAAAAATGGAAGTGATAAAAATAGAATTTCTATTTTTAGTAGTTCAGAATGGATTCCTATTTTAGTCAGTCCTTGGACTAAAAATAGGAAGTAAAATTCGAATTTGAACTTAACAGCTGTTTGAAAATAAATTAATTAATTCTCCATGAGTTAATTAGTTGTGAAAAATCAAACATGAATTCTATGTGAGGACATGGAACAATTTATCTATTAATTGAGGAATTTATCCATCCGTTAAAGAGATAAGGATGAGTTCTAATTTGAGTAGTAATTAGTTGGCTCAGTTAACTGAGTCAAGTCTAGTTATATTTGATTTAAATAATTTTTTTTAAATTAAGTTCAGTTAGTTAATGCATGCTTGCATATAACTACTGCACTTCAGATAACTGAAGATTCTCTCATGAATTACTCATGCATGTCAGTTCAGATAGAGACCCAGTTGAGATCAAAGAAGGGATAATTTACTATTAGTTGGATGGATTTTTCCTATAAAGGAAAATCATACAAGCAGAAGGATTAAGGTTCCTTGAAGATTGTGCAATTTTATAGGGTGTGAGATCAGTGTGAGAGATCAGCGTTACACTTGGTAACAGGAGGATCACCCAGGAAAAAATGCGCAAGGAAATAGGAGGCTTGGAGGGCATAGGAGAAGGCTTAGGAGAAGTCTTGATTGCCTATGAGCATCCAGGAGGATTGCACTGAGAGCTGGCTAGTTGTGGCAGCTAAGGCTTTGTGTAATCCTGATGTATTTCCACCTTCATCTGTGAGGACTGTACTGAGAGCTGGCTAGCTGTGTGAGAGCTAAGGCTTTGTATAAATCCTTTGTATGATAATACAGAGTTGGGTTTTTAGGCTGAGGCTTTGGTCGAGTTATATCTTCTGTGTTATGTGTGATTGATTTCTCCATATCAGTTATAAGTGTTCTTATTGATGTTACTCATGTTCGATTAAGCTTCTGCTAAGTTGTTTGTAGAATTAGATCAAGTGTTTTGCTTTAGTAAATTACATTACCAGGTGATCTACAGTGGGAATTTCTACATGGTATCGGAGCTAGCTGATTTGTAGAAAAATTTCTACATGGTATCAGAGCTAGCTGATTTTTAGAAAAATTCTAAAGAAACAAGACATGAAGCTGATTCAAATAACATTACAACAGAACCAAAAGAAATTGCAGTACTAAAAGAAAATTCAATTTTACAAATTCATGAGGTATCAGATGACAAAGAAAACCTAGCTGCTCTAGCCAAGAAAGAAACCACGACTCCAGATACAAATTATGAACATGAAATCTTATGGCATATGGAATTTTATGGTTCAGTAAACAGGCTAGGTGCAAGAGTAGGTGTATGGATTTATAACTTGGAGAATGATCATGCAGAAGGTCATTCCTATAGGTTAAACTTCAAATGTACAAACAATATGGCAGAATATGAAGCGCTCCTATTAGGTCTTAAACTGGTTAAAGGGTTAGGGGCTATAAGGGTATCAATCATGGGAGATTCTGAATTGATAGTTAAACAAATTAATGGTGTTTATCTTACGAGAGACCCTAGACTAGGATTTTATAGAGGTACAATTGTAGAAATCCTTAACACTTTTTTAGAAACCAAGTTTGCTACTATCCCTATAAAACATAACATGCAAGATCACAGTTTGAGCATGTTTGCTAGTACCTGTAAGTTGCCCTTCCAAACCAACCATCAGTACATTGCTGAGGTTAGGCACAAACCAGCTATTCTTGCCAACTTAAAGAACTAGCAAGTGTTTGAAAATGATAAGCAGATTAACCATTTTTTAAAATTAGATGAAGAATTTGCTAATATTAACATCGATACAAACAAAGCTTCAGATTTTGATCACTCTAATGAAATAGAAATTAACAAACTAGAAGAAGATTAAATAGATAGACTCCATCCTACAGAATTCACAAAGTCAGATATTCAAGATTTAAAACAAATGGAAATTGATGATGAAACTGAAGTCATAAATCTCAAAGATAATTTCTTACCCAAGGGATTAACTCCTTTGGAGGACTTATTCGACTCAAATGATATTCCTAAAAAGCCTAAAATGGAACCTTTGAAATCAGACATTAAGCAATATAATATAGGATATGAAGAGAATCCAAAACTAATAAAACTGTCTAAATCATTACTTCCCAATGAAAAACTAAAATATATGGAACTTATGAAGGAATTCCAGGATGTTTTTGCTTGGAGTTATGAGGACCTAAAATCCTATGATACTAGCATTATACAACACACTATCCCTTTAAAAGAAGACCAGAAGCCCTTTAGATAGAAGCTTAGAAGAATTAAACCTGTCCTACTACCTTCTATCGAAAAAAGAAATCAAACGGATGTATGAAGCTAAGATCATTGCACCCATTAGGTTTTTAGATTGGGTATCTAATCTTTTCCCTACAAGAAAGAAAACTAGAGAATAAGATTGTGCGTTGACCTTAGGAATTTAAACAAAGTTTCACTCAAAGATAACTATCCCCTACCTAAAATGGATCACATATTGCAAAGGGTAGTAGGTTCCACAAGGATCTCACTGTTAGATGGGTTCTCTGGTTACAACCAAATCCTAGTCCATCCAGATGATCAAGCAAAAACTGCATTCACCACCCCTTCATGTATGTTAAAATGCCTTTTGGATTGAAAAATGCAGGGGCCACCTTTCAAAGAGCAATGGATATTGCCTTTGCTAAGGAAATCCATGATTTCCTGGTTATATACCTTGATGATATCACAGTGTTTTCCAGATCAGATCAACAACACTTGGATCATCTTAGGCAAGTCTTTATTAAATGCAGGAAATATGGCATCTCTTTGAACCCAAAAAAGTCTTTATTTGGTTTGGAATAAGGTAAATTACTAGGCCACGTTATCTCTAAATATGGGATTCAAATTGACCCAACCAAGATTGAAGCTATTTTGTAAATACCTCACCCCAGAAACATCAAAGAGCTTCAGGCATTTTTAGGAAAAATAAACTTTGTAAGAAGATTTATCTCTAACCTAGCTAGACTAATTAGACTGCTAAATAACATGTTGAAAAAATATTTGGCTATTAAATGGATCGTAGAGGCCAAAAAATCATTCAAAGATATAAAACTAGCCTTGACTCAAACACCAGTCCTCATAAGTCCAATGTTTGACAGAGAATTTATCATTTTTTCCTTTGCATCAAAACATACCATTGTTGCAGTTTTACTACAGAAGAATGATCAGGGATTTGAACAACCAATAGCCTTCTTTAGTAAAGCTCTAAGGGATGCACCTTTAAAGTATAACATAATGGAAAAATAGGCTTTTGCTTTGGTAAAAGCTATCAAAGATTTCAGAGTCTATATCGTGTACTCTCACAATAGCTTATGTTCCCAATGATGTAGTCGAAGACATTCTAACACAGAATGGAGTTGATGGCAAAAGGGGAAAGAGGATAGCTACACTATTAGATTATGCTATAGAGATTAAACCTACAAAATTAATCAAAGGTCAAGGGTTGGCCAAACTTATGGATGAAACAAATTGCCAAGCCCTACATATAAACTTCATTGCAGAATTGGATAATGAAGGGGAGATGGCAACTTCGCAGATCAGCCAGGCCTTTACAGATTCACCATGGTACACTGATATAATATATGTTCTACAAAATCTTCAAGCTCCTCTAGGGTTTTCCAGAACTAAAAGTAGGTTTTTGAAAATGAAATCTTTGAAATTTTGCATAATTGATAATACTTTATTTTGGAAAAATCATGAAGGTATTTTGTTAAATTGTTTATTAAAGGAAGAATATGACAAAGTACTCCAATAATTTCATGCAGGTGATTGTGGAGGACATCTCTACTAGAAGACAACGACTGATAAAATCTTAAGAGCTGGATTTTACTGGCCAACTTTGTTTTCTGATGTAAAAAAATTTGTAACCTCCTGCCACAAGTGTTAGATCTTTGAAGGAAAAAGAAAACTTCTGCCTTTACCTTTGAAACCCATTTCTACTGAAAAACCTTTTCAACAGTGGGGTCTAGACTTCATTGGTGAAATTCACCCCCCTTCTTCTACTCAACATAGGTGGATCTTGACTGCCACAGATTACTTTACAAAGTGGATAGAAGCCATTCCCTCTAGACAAGCCACTGATACTGTCATAATAGGTTTTCTGGAGGCCAATATTCTGTATAGATTTGGTTGTCCCAACAAAATTATCACAGACAATGTTGTAGCCTTTAAATCAAAGAGGATGATTGATTTCTATCATAAATACCATATAACCCTTGGTCACTCTACAACCTACTATCCCCAAGGAAATGGACTTGCAGAATCCTCCAACAAAAGCCTGATGAACATTATTAAAAAATTGTTGGAAGATAATAAGAAAACATGGAACAAGAAATTAATAAATGCTTTGTGGGAAGACAGGCTGACCACTAAGAAATCTATTGGAACCAGTCCTTATTAGCTAGTCTATGGGATGGAAGCATTTTCCCCTTCATCATTGGGAACTCCAGTAATGAAACTACTCCAAGAAACACAAGTTGAGCCTAATGATATTCAAAGGAGAATCAATTAGACCATTCATTTGTAGCAAACCAGGGAGGAAGTATACATCAGATCCCAAGTACTGCAGGGAAAACTCGATAAAGTTTTTGATAAAAGAACCAAGGCAGGAGACTTCTATCTTGGTGATAAAGTTTTGAAGTGGGACTCCAGAAGGGAAGACAAAGGGAAACATGGGAAGTTTGATTTCCTGTGGAAAGGTCCATACATTATATATGCCTTTAGAGGTAATAATGCTTACTTTCTCAAAGAATTGGATGGTGCAAAGGTAGAAGGAGGACCAATAAATGGTAGAATGTTGAAACACTATATTGATCCAAGTTACTAATTTTACCAGTTTCAGTTGTACATATTATATCCTTCTTAAAGTTCAGTGTTGATTGGATGGTAACGTTTTGGATTTGAAGCCCAAAGAGAAGGCCCTAAGCTTCAAAAGTGTCACTATCATAAATATCAATAAAGTAGCAAAATAAAGGGACAATTGTAGAATAAAATCACAGTCTTTCAAAAGGCCATTGATCCACAGTTCTTGACTTTCCACTAGGGAAAGACATCCCCAAGTGGAGCCATTGTTATGTTCCTATACCAATAGGTGTCATAATTTATGTTTGACTTAGATTATCTTTGTAATATGTACATACCTTTGCTTTCTGCAAGTGTTTTCCATATTCAAAAATTCAAAAAAAAAAAAAAAATGTAAAGAGGGTATGTCCTAAAAGAAAAATCAAAGGACAAAAAGAATAAAGAAAAGGTAAAAAAAAAAGAAATGAAAGAAAATGAACCCCAAGAAAAAAAGAAAAGACCAGGAAAGTGTGCAAGTCTAAATGCCACTACCATTTACTTTGGTGAAAAATAAAAGGTTGTGTGCAGCTTGTCACTTATGCCACAATCCATGAACGGTAAAATAGTCTAAACTTGGCTACTTCATGTTTTCAACTTCTATGTCTATAGATAGAGAATAAAATCTGACCAAACTATTTAATCTTGGTAGATAAATAGATAGGTAGAGTGAATAAAAGGAGTTCAATAGTTTAATCTGATCCCTTGGATGTAATAAGGATAGACTTAGATAAATTTTTATTGTAAAAGAAAAGAAAAGTTTGATAAGGGTTTGCCAGTTTAAGTGCACCCTAATAAAGAGTAGAAAAAATGGTAGGATGAGTAGGTGGGTAAGTAGTTGCATGGTTGCAGAATTCTGATGAATGATTAGCTAAGATCATATCATTTACTTTCATCATCAAGTTGCTAAAATATGGATGATAATGGAGCAGTTACAAAGTCAAGTGTTTAATTTCCTCATTCATTTTACCCCTTATTTCACTAATTTCCCACAAATAACAATCAAAGTACCTAAATCCTTAAGTTAAAGGGGCTCAAAGAATTTCTCTGACTTCTGGAGGGACCAGACCCTCGACCCAATAACTTATAAGGTCTAAGTACTAAAACCCCCTATCAACATTCACCCCCTCCATCATTCATTCATTTTCCCTAAAACCCCATTTCCTAAGGAAAACTCACTATTTTCCTAGGAAAAGTAATTACCCCCATATAAAAAACCCACAAATGCACTTAAGCCTAACTTATGATGTTCAAATGTGGAAATGTCAATATATTTCAAAAGCATTTTACTTATTACGTTTCCATTTCCATTTTCATATTAATGTTTAATTTTATTTATTTAAATCCCAAAAATACACCCCTTTCCCATATATATTATTAAAATTCCATATGTTAATACCCCACCCTAATGGTTTGAAATATAAACCATAGTAAAATAATTAGATGGATTAATTAATTGATCTGCGATTAATTAAGAACCATAACCCTCTGCCATGTTAAAAGGGATTAATTAATCAAATTGTGATTAATTAATAACCATCCTCCAATCAAATCATCCCCGACATCATTAAATATCCCTAATTCATAATTATTATCCCGTCGGGCCCCTCCATTAACTCCCTATCAAATCATTTCCCTGATCACCGTACGATTTGACCCCTTTAGATCTAACGGCTAACACTCATATTGGGGGGCCTCCGATGTCGACCTTTCCCCGCCCAATGTGAGAGGTTTATTTGTTCACCCCACCGCTACGTGTCTCTCGATGAATGGCATCGAGTGAACCTCTCCCAATACTGCCAAGCCCTCAGAAGTGGTGCGATAGATTCCGCTTACCACCTCCGCTTACCACTCTCGCTAAACGACAAAATGTCACCTCTGTCAGTTGGCGCCAACTGTCGCTTTCCCATTATGCCCGCCAAAATCATTGACTTTGCAAATGAAACCAAAAATACTTATTATTTTTGTTTTACCAAGAAAAGAACCTCATGTTCCCCATGCACATGTAGAGTACGTTCGAACTGTCAACCTGTTTCCAACCGTCAACCTCCAGAAGTTGTTGAACTCCAGATTACTAGTGAGAAACTGTGCTCTCCCTAAGAACATTGCACCAGTGCTATTAATCCATTCTTACAACCAACACCAGGTATTTACCCTATTTCCAATTGAAAACCCCTATTTTCATACTGAACCTGAACTAAATTGCTTTAAAAATTAAGTAATTTAGTGAAAATAAGTTGTTAACAGTCTTGAGACTCTCTAAGCAATTAATTTATATTTATTCGGATCCACTCTTTTTGTATATAATACACTCAATGTAATCAATTAATTTATATTTATTAGGTACTTAAATTTAATGCTTCTTTAGCTGCGTGCATTACCTCAACAGTAATGTTCAAAATGCCCTTTCGTCGAGAATAGCCATAGGTTAGCAGACCCCGTAGTAGTTTTTGTCCCAGCAGATCCAAATCCATAGCCATAATAAGATGGATCCATCCCAGAATCTGTTCTATATAAAGAGTCATTTTCTTTGTAGACCTTCAGATCTCTTCCAAGGCCCGTGGAGGCATCAGTTCCGCATCAGTTTCACCCAGTGACGACCCAGTTTTCCATGATTCCCTGAAAACCCCAGGTATAGTCCTTGAATCCACTAGAACCAAAGATGGATGCCCTAGTTTCCTTAAATTTCATGCCAATTACCACTCCCCATAGAGATTTGAACCATCTTCCCCTGGCTGATAGATTTTCAGATAAAGGACCTCACCTTTGAAGAATCCTCTTTGAAATTGCATTGCAGACACCATGATAACTATTTTAACCATGCAGATAAGATAGGCCTCTGCGAATCAAACCTACCCAAGTATCAATTCACCATTTTTCATGTCTTCCAGGAGATTATTGACTACTATCATGAAAATTATGACCCTATCACGAGAGCTGTAATGTCCCCAGACCAGAAAGTCCTGTTTACTATCAATACTGAATCCATAAATGAAATGTTACAGTTACAACCTGGTCAAGACCTCACCCCCCTTACCATTTCTGATTTTCTTGAAAGATTCTCTAAGATATCTAGTTCCAAAAGTACCCAAATCCTCCAGACTTTCATTGTTGAAGAAAAGTACATGCCAAAAGACCCCCCTCCTTATGTGTCAGTCATCTTTTTTGATCTGGGCAAAGATATCACAACAATGATATCATGCATTTTAGGTTTTACCACTAATGAATATGTAGATGAGATCATTTTTTCCTACATGTCTATTTTTACCCCTGGTCAACCTCCTATAGTCAAGTTTGATTATGCAAAATTCATTGCAGATAAAATGCATGATCAGTTTATGAGATTAGAAAATGAGAGAGTGTTCAAGTATTCATCATTCCTGTATCATTTGTTTCTCTACTACCAAACTGATAAGTTTCCCTTCTCTGTCCAAAAGCATGATACTAGAGGGAATCCTAGATTTGTCATCTTCTAGACTTCTCTATTCCACAGGTCTAGTTCTTCTCCCTATCCATATACAGATTTTATTGACTTATTTGTACATCTAGTGACTACAATGTTATTAGGAAGTCCCCCTCCCAGAATTAGTGCATACATTAAGACAGTTCTCCAACTGTCCAAACAATACAAAGTAGGGGATTGGTACTTGTACCAAAACCATATTGAAATCAGAATTTATGGGTGTGAGCTGCCTCCTTACAAATTACCTATATATCTCCCCATGCGATTATTTGCTTTGGAGTACTACAGGAAAATGATCAATTCTGATGGGATTCACTTTGTCAAAACCAAGAAGAAGGCCCAGATAAGAATAAAAGATAATCTAGGCCCATTTATTTGCAATAATAGAGAAGTAGGAAAGGAGGCAGATTAAATCCTCCAAAGATTGACATTAAAACAGAGTTTCATCTAGGCCTATGACCCCCACAGCTTCATTTGTAAAAGAAGGCAGAAAAATAAGCTATCTCCTTATATCCACCATAGGATCCCAGAAATTGAACAATATGCCAATTAATCTGAACGGGTGGAAGGCACTCTGGTAGATCAAGATAGCACACAATTTGCAGTTGACAATGTATTGGTGGATTTAGAAACAAGGCTTGATGAATATTCATTTGTATAAGTGTCTGGAGAAACTTCATCACAATAGAAGTCACAACAACAAAACACACAGCTATCAGAACAAAAAAAGTCATCAGAATAGGCAGAAGATTCAAAGCAACTAGAAATTTCGGAGGAGCTAGATCAAACAGAACCAAACATGAACAATCCTCTCATTTTTTAGACTCCTCTAAATGGGGAGAAAAATCCAAAGAGAAGCCAAGAGGAGGCTACTCCTTCTACTGTGCCCATTGACCAAACAGTTTCTAGAGTAGTACCCTCCACTCTGGCAACTTCCTTGGTGCCAACACTTCCACCAGTGATAGCATTTCTAGTAGCAGAGACTATTTAGACATCAACAAAAAAAACAGATGAATTGATTAAAGCCATGGAACAAATGAGTATCCAGGCCATAGAATTGAAAAAGCTCAGAAAACAAATGACAAGTTTGGGAACAAACTACGAGCTTGCACAAATTCAGAATAAAGAAGAAGAAATAAAAAACCAAAGGATGGAGGAAAGAATCAAAGTCCTAGAGAATGATTTGACATTAGAAAAACCATTGGGAGACATGAGAAATATATTGTGGGCCAATAGCATTGATTCCATCAATGATATTTTCCCTTCTATCCAAGTAATTTTTGAACAGACTCAATTAATTAAAGTAGCTATGGGAGCTATACAGAAGACTAAAGAAGAACTTGGAGATAAACCTGAAGAGGCAAATCAGTTGATTGATTTTTTGAACAGTAGGAACAGGTACTAGCTAGACGAGTTAGAGATTGAGGATAGAAAAGCTACTATTATTGAAATAACGAAAGTTCTTACTAAAAGGAACTTAATGCTTAATTTATAGAAAAGGTGTCAGAGTATTCAGGCAGACATAGATAGCTTCATGTTGAAATATGGCATTTTGGGAGAGAAAGGCCTTCCTAGCCCACTGGTTATACATGACAAGTTAACGATACAGGAAGACTATATTGACAGGTTGCACAAACAGTCCAAGAGCCAAGCAAGTTCTTCAGGAGTAAAATAACTACCTACATGAAAGGTACTTTAAGATGGCTTGGAGAATTTATTTGACATAGAACATGAAGTAAAACATCTTTTCACCAGTAAACCCAATTTTGCTAAGTACACAGAAGCTTATGAAGTTTACAGGAAGATGATCAGGATGAAATTACCGAATAATGAATGTGGACCAATTTGACTAATTTACTATAAGGTTACTATAGTAAATCTGTGGAGTAAAAGACGTTCACCATGGTAAAATCTGGTAATACAGGATGAAAGGATGAAACAAAATAGGTAAAGAGTATCAGCATAGGTAAAGAGTATCAATAGGTAAGAGTGAATTCCAGCACATAAATACCGAGGTAACTGCAAGAGCCTAATCCAAGTTCTAGTATCCATCTCATTCACAAATAAAGGGACAACAAACAATTTGTTTTCCATCTGTCTCTATCTTCGTGTGGAAGATAACTTTTTTTTCCTAGAATAAATCTCATATAGTTATGAGATATTTTGTATTAATTTTTGTATAAATACTTAAAAAATTGAAGTAATTAGGGTGGATTAAAAAGCATTTCTGTAGACTTTTTGTTTTGAGCTAAAGGAGCTATTCTAATCAAGGCTGGAATGGTTTACTAGATTAAATAAAGCTGAGAACATTTCACTTGATTCATGTGCACTGTGGGAAACAAATAAGTATCACTTCTCTAAGTTTGATTATTGTTTTACTTTATGTTATGAAATATCATATGTGTTTCTTATAATTCTTAAAAGAAAACAAGGATTAATATCATCAGAATTAGCTTAAGTGCTCTCTATTTTAATTGTTTGCTTATTTAATGTTTTCTACTAAATTGCTTAAGTTTGGGAATTCTTAGTTGCTCTCTTACTTCTGTAATTCATTCCCTCTATTGGCCCTTAGTACAAGATTCTTAATTTCCCTTGCTATTTTCCAAACCTCCCTTCTTCATCTTAAACCCTGTTAAGGATTCTTCATTGCCCTTGGCCTTGGTTAAGATTTTCATCCATTGAAAGCTTCAGATTTGTCCTTGATGTGCTAGCTCACCTTGTGAACTCTTACCTCGATGATTAATCAAATCCTGGTAAACCTTTCCTACTTGACTCCATAGACCAATTGCCTAAATACCTGCTCTTCCCATCTGTTTCCTTAATTCCACCAAACAAATCAAAACAAATTCCTTAAGCATTAATAACTAGCCTAATATCATATCAAATCAACGCTAAATTATAAAGAGAGAGCCCTCTCTGAGTGTAGATCAGCTAGGATATGTACTTAAAATATCAGTTTGTAGTTACCTTAAACACTTTCCTTCTTTTAAATAACTTCTAAGGAAAATCTAAGTGATAACAGATTCATCGTCCATTACATCATTCATTTAAAATTCCACGAAATGTAAGAATGAGTTCATATAAGTTAGATTTTAATTTCTCAAATAATGAGGCGGAATACGAAGCACTGATTGGTGGCCTCAAAATTCTGAAAAAGTTGGGAGAAAAGAAAATTTATGTTTATGGCGACTCCGAGTTGGTAATCAAACAAGTGAAAGGGGAATACCAGGTCAAGAATCCAAGAATGAGAGCATATCGTAATGTTGTCCTTAACATCCTCAAAAATTTTTTAGAATATACTTTGTCTCTTATTCCTATAACTCATAATGTTATAGGTGATTCTCTTGCTACTGCAGCTAGTATGGTGAAGATTCCCATTCACTACAATCAGAAGCATTCAATTCATGTTAAACATCGCCCAGTTATTCCTAATAATATGTGATTTTGGTAGGTGTTTTGGGATGACAAACAAATCAATAATTTTTTGCAAATGGAAGATGAATTCAAGAATTCACACATTCATGATGCATCCAATATGAATGATCCATAGATTCAAGCAGCTGAGATTGAAATATTGTAGCTGAAAGACAATAAAGTTCCAAGACATCTTGTACCTTTGGAAGAGTTGTTTGATCGAGACGATGTTTCCAAAAATCCCACCATGGTTCCCATGGAGAAAGGTGTCGAGGATGTGAACATTGGTGCCACTGACAAGCCTAAGATGGTCAAATTGTCAAAGTTCTTATCTCCTGAGATGAAAAGTAAGTACATAACTTTGATGGCAGAATTTTCTGATGTATTTGCTTGGGACTATTCATATTTGAAGGTCTATGACAAGAATATCATTCAGTACACTATTCCAGTCAAGCCTGATCAAAATCTGTTTCGCCAGAAACTGAGGAGGGTTAATCCTAATCTGTTGCCATCAATTGAAAAGGAGTTAAATAGGTTTTATAAGTTTTGTATCATAGTTCCTATTCGATTTTCTGAATGGATTTCAAATCTACTGCCGGTAAGAAAGAAGATGGGGAGATTCTTCTTTGCATTGATTTTAGAAATTTAAACAAAGTGTCCTTGAAGTACAATTATCCCTTACCAAAGATGGGTCATATTCTTCATAGGGTAGTTCGGTCTTCTAGGATGTCATTGCTTGATGGATATTCTAGGTACAATCATATTTTGGTGCTTAAAGATGATCAATTGAAAACAACCTTCACAACACCATGGGGTACATTCATGTACGCCAAGATGCCATTTGGATTAAAGATTGCAGGAGCGACTTTTCAGCGGGTTATGGACATAGATTCCTCCAATGAAAAGGATATATTTTTGGTTATTTATTTAGATTGTCTCACAATTGTTTTCTAAATCTGATGAAGACCATTTACAACATTTAAGAATTGTCTTTTAGAAATGTAGAAAATTTGGTATATCACTTAATCCAAAGAAGAGCTTATTTGCCATGGAAGAAGGTAAGCTGCATAGACATATTATCTCAAATGATGCCATTCACATTGACCCTGCAAGAGTTCAAGCCATTCAACAATTACATTTCCCAAGGAACAAAAAATAAATTCAATCTTTTAATGGGAAATCAATTTTTTGAGAAGATTCATCCCCAACCTTGCTAAACATTTGAAAGAGATGACATACATGATGAAAAAGGACAGTGAGGTAAAATGGTCTTTAGATGTTAGGAAATATTTCCATGCAGTCAAATTTTCATTATCTACTACTCCTACTTTGATTAGTACATATTATACTTCAGATTTCATCATATTTCATCCGTCTCTGAGCATACATTAGCAGCGGTTCTAATGCAAAAGAAATAACATAAAAATGACCAGCCTATAGCGTTATTTAGTCGAACAATAAGGGATGAAACACTGACATAAAACATAATTGAGAAGCAGGCTTTGTCATTGGTGAAAACTCTCAAAGTTTTTCTGATTTTATATTCAACATTCTCATACCATTGCTTATGTTCCCACATCAACTGTAAAAGAAATTCTTATGCAGACAGGTCTGAAAGGCAAGTGGGGAAAATGGATTGCAGCAATTCTACAGTATGATTTGGAGATAAAGCCCACAAATATCATCAATGGAAAAGGTTTGGCTAAGCTCATGGCTAAATATAATTTTCATGCATTAGATATCAATTTGATCACGATACTTTTTGAAGAAGAAGAAGAAGAAGACTCACAGTTACAAGTGTCTAACATGTTCACTTCATCTCCATGGTATTCTAACATTTTTTATGTGTTGCAACATTTAAATCCTCCACTGGAAATACCCAAAGTTAAAAATAGATCTTTAAAGTTGAAAGCTTCAAAATATTTTATTCTTGATGGTTTTTTATTTTGGAAAGACCCTGGTGGTGCGTTGCTAAACTGTTTGGTAGAAAATGAAGCAAAAGATGTAATGAGAGATTTTCACAAAGGACACTGTGGTGGTCATCATTTCTAGAAGATTACAAGAAATAAAATTTTGAGGGCCAGTTTCTATTGGCCTACTCTTTTTCTGATGTATATAAAACAGTGATGAGTTGTCATGAATGTGAGGTTTTCCAAGGAAAAAGAAAACTTTTTCCATTACCCTTGCAACCCATTTTAATCACAGCTCCTTTCGATTAATGGGGTTTTGATTTCATTAGAGATATCCATCCTTCATCATTAGCACAACATAAATGGATTCTAACAACCACAGACTATTTTACAAAATGGATTGAAGTAATCCCAACCAAGCAAGTTATTGATTCTGTTATCATTCAGTTTATTGAATCTAATACCTTGTCTAGATTTGGCTGCCCACAGAAAATAATCATTGATAATGTTGTTGCTTTTAAGTCAAAAAGGATGGTGGAGTTTTGTGCTAAGTATCATATTGTATTGGGGCATTCCACTTCTTATCATCCACAAGGGAATGGTCTAGCCGAATCATCCAACAAATCTTTGATCAACATCATCAAGAAAGTTTTAGAAGTCAATAAGAAGAACTAGCACAAAAATCTCATTAATGCTTTATGGGCGGATAGAGTCAGTACTAAGAAATCAATAGGTATGTCTCCTTTTCAGTTGGTGTACGGGGTCGACACAATTTTTCCTTCATCTCTTGATGTCTCGACCATGAAAATTCTGCAGGAATTGGACAACGAAACCAATGATATGAGTGAAGGATAAATCAGATGATCCATTTACAACAAACTAGAGAGGAAGTTTTTCAAAACCCTTCTAAACTTCGGGAAAGAATAAAAAAAATCTATGATCACAAGACAAAAGAAGAAAATGTCAATTTTTGAGATGTGGTTCTTCATTAGGATGCGAGGAATGAATAAAAAGGTAAACATGGAAAATTTTAAAATTTATGGAAAGGACCATATAGAATTTTAGCTTTCAGAGGAAAGAATGCTTTTCTATTGGAGGAGTTGAATGGAGAAAATTATTCAGGAGGAGCGATCAATTGTAGGCTTGTCAAGCACTACCATACTTGAAGAAATTTATGCAAATTCTCACCACCATTGTATATACCAGTTCTTTTTTCTATGTTCAAGTGTCTAAGTGGCTATCATAGGAGTTTGAAACCCGAAGAGAAGGCCATAAGAATTCTTTGATCATATACTGTTTTTATTTTACTTTTACAATCTTGTCATATCAAATAGTCAGTCAATTTTTCAGTTTCAATTTATTTTTCTGCATTTTGACTCCATTGCCCAATGAGTAAGGCTACCTGGTCTGTGGTGTTCTATACACCTCCAAGGAGCTACCATCCCCAGCTGGAGCCAAATTTAGTGTCTTTCTTGTCTGCTTGTCACTAGTGAACAAATATGATTTTACCAAGTTTATTAGGGGTCTCAACGTCAAATTGTATCATGTCACTAGGTTTTCAGAGTAAAATTTGGTCAGTGGCTAGTTTGTTTAGGAATATCTCTATTCTCTTAAGAAATCTCACATTCCGATTGCTTTCATCACTCATATGAGGGAATCATAATAAAGAGAATGCCTTCATCATATCATTCATCATCATTACCATTTCACATAGTCTGATGTCTTCATTAGGTCATTAGGGTTTCAAGGTCCATCCGGCATTAGATGGGTTGTGATAAGTAGCTCTTTGCAATAAGTTTTTATGAATTTTCATAAGTTCTTCATGGTTACAATCTCAAAGTTCCAAAATAAGAAGTCTCATTGTTCAAAAATATAAAGATAAGTTCAGGTTTCAAGTCTCCAAAGTGGCCAAGTTTAAAAGGTGAAAGTCATGTTTTGAAAAGGTGTGTGGGGCCCATTTTTATTCAAAGAAGATCATATTGTGCCTATAAAATCTCAAAAAGTCCCAAACTTGTTTCATTTACATCCTAAAATCCTTTGTTCATCGATATCTCCCCTCCTTTGATGAAAAAACACGGGTTTTCTAGCTACATTTGGAAAAAATCTCCTGGTGTTGCACTTCTGCTAACTATGCTCCGCTTCTAGAGGTGGCATTGCGCTGCCATGAACTATGTTGCACTTCTGCTAACTGTGTTGTGCTTGTGAAAGAGTAGCCCGAAAACTTCCCAAACTCACCCAAATTTCAAATTTTAGCTTGCATTCCTACTTTCTTCTATTCTAATCTTATTCACAAGTAAGTGTCATCATCTAGCTCACCTTTTTCCTTTGGCAAAGTAAATGCAAATGTGAGTTTTCTTCATCTAGGATTTATGAGAAATTTCATGGTGCAAGACTAGTGTAAATGATGGGTTTTGTTAGTTATAACATTGAAAACTTGTAAATTTGTCATCTCATACCTCTACACATGTATAAATCACCCTATCATTCACTAATTAACTCATCTACCCTCAGATTACCTCACCTTTACACAAACCCTAGCTCATACCTATCATTTTGGGAAATTTCCTAGTAGGATTGTTTTTCAAATTATCCTACTCATCTCTTTCTCTCATTTCACTCCATTCAAAATTCCTAAGTTTCTTGCAACCCCTATCCACCTCCCAAAATTCCCCTACCACCATTTCCTTTCTCTAACCCCCTCATTTCATCATTTCACTCATTCCTCATTATTTTTCCATTTTCTTGTTACCTAGGGTTTCTATCATAATGGAGGGAGATTCTTCACCATCAGAAAGGAGAAAACATCATAAAGGAGGTAAAATCCTGAGATATGAGCCTACCAGCTGCAATGAAATCAACTAATCACCATTCATTAGGTAGTGCTTTGAAGATTTCAGATGTCTAGGGTTTTGTCAAAGGGTAGGTGAAGTGGGTTTCCATGAACATCTAAATGATTAGATTGCCACCAATCTAAAAGGGGAAAGTGCCATCATAATAGGGGTTGAATTTACCTTTTCAGTGGCTGTCATTTCTCTTTCCACAGTGATACCCAATCATGGAGAATACTTGTTCAAAGGCATGAGCTTGGACCTTGAACATTACAGATCTTTCTTGAAATCGCCCTACAAAGAGGCCCATACACACATCATCCCATTTAGGTACCTATTGGAAAAGTATGCGCCATTGATGAAGGTTGTAATGAAGTTTTTTACTCGTGAGGGAAGATCTTCCAGATTGTTTCATACCACATTAGTCTTCTAATGCATTTCATAGCTCTAAAACCTCTCAACATGTGTAATTATTTATGTAGAAGCCTTATTGTTATGGGAATAAGTACCCTAGGGCTTTGGGTTGAAACCCCAACAGAGCAAGAGCAAACTACAGTAAGAAACACTCATACAACTCAACCAACATGCTTATATAAACAAACTATGTGATAGCTACCCAGATGTCCTTTGTTTGGGTAGTTCCAGCAGGGTTCAGACCCTTTGCAGCTCCTGATGATCTTCGAATTTGCAAATCAACCAATCTAAACATACATAACAGCATATAGATAAAGAATTTTAATGAAACTAACTTTATACCATATAAGAAAGATGATTAGTTATACATCAAAATAACATTCATACATGAATTACAATAGTATCTGATGCATAAACAAAGTTAATCTCAGGAACAAGACAATGTTTCTTTTTATTGTAGAAAGCTATAACCAACACGGAGAGAATTCACTTGATTCTTCTTCTTCTGGCTCCAAGCAGAACCGTCCTCCAGATCCATCTAGTCCCAGTCTTCAATAGCCTCCTTCCATAACCAATACCATGATATCTCAGGCAAGTGGGAGAATATCAACACTCAAGGAAACAAGGGTTTCCTGAAACTTGGGGAAGTGCTTGAAGCACAGGGATACTTCAGACTCAATTAGGGATAATCTCAGTATAGTAATTCTATCTCTTCTCCTCCTTAAGTCCTTCCCATAGAAGTCTATTTATACTTCTCCCAATTAGTTTTTTAGTTGGGAAATGGTTGGGAAACAGTTGGGCCATGGGCACTAGCAGGTAAACAACAGGTAAAACCCGTGAACTCCGCCCATAGTTAAGGAAATTTAATTCTTTTAAGTGTTTTAACACATATACGTGGGTTGGGTATGGACTAACCCACGTGTACATGCTTTTATCTTAGGGAAAAGTAGCATACAGGGAATAAAACACTGATATTTGGACCAAGTCTAGAAGGAGGGGTTGCCCTAGGCCATAAACCAAGCATCACAAGTACCAAGGGTGGTAATTGGAGTTGTAACACTTATCAAAATGTCCGAGAAGTTACAAATGAAAGGAAAAGAACATCACCCTAGTCTTTTTCATCACATCTTGATAAAGATTGTAGTTCTCCATCAGCTAGCAGAAAACATGAAATGGGATTCATTCATAGAAACAGCGTTGCAGTGGCATGAAACTAATTTTTAATTTCATCATCAAGACACATCAACACAACAGGTGGGGGTAGGATCATCAAGAAAGTCAGTGGAGGTTCCCAAGGGACCTAAACCTGAGGTGACCAGAATGCATCAAAGAGGAAAGGCTTGTGTTTACTTCTCAAGTTGAGAAAATGGCCAAGCCTTCTACATCAGCAAAACAACGATCACATGTATAGGATGAAGACCTAATTGAACATTATTTTGAATAGGTGGACTTAAAAGTAGCAAATTAACCTTCAAACATGAAAAATATTATCAAAGAGAAGGATTCTTAAATCAAAGAGCTCATGGACAATATGGCAAGAGCAAGGTTCGTCATTTCCTTCCTTGAACAAGAGAACAGTCAGCTTAAGGCTAAACAACACATTATGGAGAAAGAGAAATCCAAGGTACTGCAACAAGGAGGAAAATTTAAAGCCGTGTTGGAGCCTGGTGAACATGAGGAACATGAAAATCAAGTTGGGAAAAAGAAACCAAGGACCAAGGGACTCAAAATGGTATTGAAGGAAGAGAAAGAGCATAACCTCCTAGATGAAGACTTAGACATGGAAGACAAAATTGCCTTGGAGATAAATGCAGGTAGAGAGTTTTGGCTAAGTAAGGTCAATGAACACTTAGAAAAGCTTCTTGACAAAGCCAATGGGGATAATCATCTATTGAGGCACATGGTACATCATTATCAGACCAAAAACATGATTTGAAACATCAAGCTCAAACAGTTGAAAAACAAGCTAAAGGAAACCCTAAAGGAAAAAAATGAGAGGGATAACTTGGATATTCTTACTGAAGCATACATGAGAGCATAAAATACCTCATTTTACACTTCATGACCAATTTTGAAGGTTTTCTGAGAAGTTTTGGTTTTTTGAGAATTTTGGTGCCAAATTCAGAAATTGGGCTAGTCACAAAAGCGCAGCGCCTTGGCGCTGTGCTTTTTCCTCAAGGCTCAAAATTACAAATGGCTTACATTTTTGGAAATATGATGACCTCCCGTCAAAAACCATTTCATCATATTTCTCAAATAGGGCTCAGCTTTTGAGAAAAATGAGGAGAAGGGGTAAAAAATCATCATTCTACCACTCTTTTTTACAGGTGTTGCGCTTTTGGAGACACCTTGGGAGAATGAGTTTTTGAAGGCCTTCCCATACGTAATTTTCAAAAATTAAAGGTGTTTTATAAACACAATAGGAAAGGGTGGTTGACCATTCTCTCAGATCTCAATTTGGACTTCAGGAAGGCACCTAAAAGTGGCCTCAAATTTGGCATTGCGCTTCTTCAAATTTCTGAGTTTTTATTTAAATGTTCACTGTGTAATTTCCTAGGTTTTTAGTTTGACTTGGTCAAAGTAAAACTCATAATGTAACTTTAGTAGTTCGAGGTTTATATGATGTAATCATGAATAAATAGACATCATAGGTTTTTTATATGATTAATTAGGTCTCATAAAGGAAACACAACTCAAAACAAAGTCTAAGAGAAGAGTTTGTATTTGACCTTCTCACTCTCGCCTGTTGGTTGAAAGAATCTTGGAAACAGGTCCACCACTTAGAAATTCAACTCCTAAAGGTGGGGAAGTTGTTTTTATTGTGTCTATATGTATCATTTCTCATTTAGAGAGAGGGGTTGGACTTTTGTGGAGATACTTGTACCTTATGTTTTCATACAGCTAATCAAGGAGCAGTTGCAGCTATTTTTTAGGAATACTTGTTGAGTGAGTTTGTGGTGTTGTTTTCCTTTCATTTAAGTTTCTTATTGATGAAATCATATATCTTTACATGATGCGATTTATTCTTATGGTTTTCCTTACAGACATATAGGAAAAATTATTAGATTCAAAGCTTTGTTTATGTGGAAAATCATCCTTGTGTCTTTTCTTCTAATATTAATGAATTCATGCTAATACATGCTCATTGTGATTTATTAAACTCTTAGACCTATACTACATTGACTAAATCTTAAGTTCACCACAACACATTGTTATCTAGCTCCTCTTTATTTCTATTACTGCACACTTGATACTTTGACCTAATTGCATGCTCTCAACCTTAGTCCAACAAACCTAAAACACCCTAAATTTTCAAACACTCAAACAAGTCTTATACATCTAGCCTAAAATCCATTTATTCATTGACAAATCCTTAGAGAGATCCCTCTCTGGTTTAGTAGGGCTAGCTACTAAACTGAAAGTGGTTTTGAGGTTACCTCTTTTGATCTCCTCCTCAGCCTGGGAAATTGTAGGGGATAACACATATCATTAAGTAAACTAACAGATCGACTACTTTTGCGCATCAATTAAGTGTTCCTTAAGATAATTGTAGAAAACAGAGTGAATATATAGAAAATGAAAAAGTAAACATAAAGGCACAGATACATAGATATCTCTTCAAAATAGTCTTTATTATGATCAATCCTTCTATTATATACTCTTTCTTCCTTGCACACACAGCTCGCGCACTCAGATGTACACTTACCAAGGTCTCCACACACACAGCTGCAGGAGCCTTCCCCTTCGCCTAAGTACAAAAATAGACCTTTTTGCCTTAGATCACTTGCCCATACATAGATCTATAATGATTTACTGAATTCCTATGACTCACTAAGACTTCTTTATATATCTTCTTTCATTACAATACCATGGTTCGTGAACCATGGGAGGGTCACAAAACATCTTACTTCTAACATAATAGGGGGCTTTGGCCTTCTTAATGCCCCTTTGACTTCTACGACCTTCGCACTCCGCTCCTCAAAATGCAGAGACTTTACATAAATAAGAAAAGCTATTACAAAATTGACCCTAGGGAACCCTGTCCCAACAAGCCCCCAGCACAAAGTCATGAATCATCTTTGAGTCACTCTATTGGTGGCACCTCTATCTTCACTTGCAATTCACTGAATTCAATCTTCAAGACTTGTAGGTCTATTTTCCCCTGTGCAGCGACCTGACAGACTTCGTCAACCAATTTCTTAGTGGTCGGGCCTTCGACTGCAAGGCCCATTGTTCTCCATTTTTGCTACATGGCCTTCAGGTTTCCCTACACTGACAGTGTCAATTGACTAGCCTCATCCACCCAAGGGTGTGTCCTTGAAGATATGATTGCTTCTTTGCGACATAGCTCATCAATTTTAGTTTGGATGATCTTTCCCTCCTACAATCGGGTGAACCTTTGTACTGGTGCTAAGGTTCGCATTGTCAACATGATTTCATTGAACTGCCTCTACTTCTCTTTGATGTTCAATTCAATGTTCTGTAGAGTTGGATCTTCCTACATCTAGGTCCATAATTTCATGGTATGTTCAAATAATTGGGTGTCACCCTTGACTACAACATCCAAAGTGGCCATCTCTTATTTAATAACATCTTCGTGTCGCTCTTTGACTTCGGGAGGGGTAGTGGGCTACAACTTAAGTTGTAGCTCCGAGATTTGAAGCTATAGCTCAAACCTGACCTTGCCAATTTCTAAATGTGACTCCTTTATTGCAGCAACTATCTTCTAGATATTTTCTGCAAAGGCCACGTTGGCCAGAATCTGGAGCTTCGGAAGCTCACTACAGGCTTGTGCAATGGCAGCCTCCAGCTACTAACTTCGCGTCATGACATCCTCCTTTTCCTTGAGGGCCTATGCCTTTTCCTCAAAGATCTATTAATTATTTTTTTTTACCCCATTGATGATCAAGAGTATACATTTCTCCTGAATCCTAAGTTCATATGACACCCCTTGGTGCAACTCGTGCAGAGTCTGAATAGGTAGTGCGTCCAAGTTCAAACTCAAGTCCTTCATATGTAATAGATTGCCTGACATTCTGCTGAATAGACACACAAGGATCCCTTAGGAAACTTCACTGTGTGAAGATCCAATTTGAGTTCTGATTCTAGGGCTAACCCGCTCACTTATTTTAGGCTCGCTTGCTTCACACTCGCTTGATTGAGACTTATTTGGACTTGCAATTCCCGCAGGTCTTGTTGTGCCTTACCTAGTTTTTGCTAGTACTTCTCTTCAAAGTGGCCCCAAATATCAGTAGTTGCATCATGGACCACATCCACAATTTCATATAGGTCCCCCTTTGTGAGGACCAATGGCATCATGCTCACTGATTTATCTTATTTTTTCTTCTTGTGTGGGCCTCCCGAACTCTTTTTCTGCCTTTTCTTGATGACGAAGGGGGACTCCAAGCCTGTGACCCCTTCCTCTTCTCCCTCTATCTCTTGCTTGGTGTCAGACTCACCGACGTCAATGGTATCCTGTGATGTAGTCTTTTCCTTTGCTACTTCTTTTTCCTTGGCAGTCGATTCTTTCTCCTTTGCAACAACTTCTTTTTGTTGCATGACCTTTTCTCTTGCAGCAACCTTTTCTTCAGCGGAAGCCTTCTGTGCTTCCTTCTTCTTTTTTTCTGATGTCATTGTTGTTGTCTATGTTGCTGCACCTTCAACAACCTTACTCATTCCTGCACCGGCATCAGAGGGGGTCAGCCAATCACTTGACCACTTACTGACAACCCCTACAATATCATCTTTAGTGACTAAATAAGGCAACTTGTACCATATTCCCTTAGCATCTTTCTTTGCATGAATGTACAGATTATGGAAATTTGCTTGAAGTTTGTGACATTGGCGTATTTATCATGCAAACTAGGTGATAACCTTAGTTGTTTGTTAATCACCATCCTTAGCTCTAACTCAAACAAGACCCAAAATATCTTCGTCTCCATCACTCATTCGGGGTCTTTGGTAGCCCATAGCGAAGCGAACTTTGCAACCTCAGGTAGGTATGTGTCTTGTTAAGGGAATTGGCTTTCTTCGAGCATCCTCCAGGCCACCAATGCGATCAATAATAATAACCATGCGTAGTGGAACAACTTGGCGTCATCTTGGGCCTCTCTACAATCCTCCAAAATCTCATGACATAAGTATTTAGCCCAGTTATACTGGACTCCTTTGGCGCACTGTGCAACCAAAGAGATGACTGACACTGACACTTCATCAACGCGACACTTCCTCATGATCTTACCAACCAAGATCTGTGCAACAAACTACATCACACCATCGGATATGGTATGAATGGAATACTTGCGTGAATTCTTGACCAGACCAAAATCACTCTTCATTTGGTCCACCAACTTCTTCTCGTGTGACTTTCCTAGGAAAGCCTTTGTAGGGTCCACTCCTTGGTATGGCAGCAATGTTATTCTATGGATCAGCATGTCAATGATTGGGATGGGCCCTCCCAAACAGAGGCAACCAACGTGCACCAATGTCAAAAATTGGTGCACAAAAATTGTATTAATAGTGGTGCGACTGAAGTGAGACACCCACAACATATTTAGGAGCCCCGTGCCCCCAACTCCCGCCATCCATTTCATTCGCTCAAGTCGCGTGATGTACAACTCTTCATAGTAAAATGTTTTCAAGTACTTGCTCGATGCCAACTGTGGAAACCTCTCATGGTCCCCCATTTCCGAATCTTCCATTTTCAAGTTTGGTATACAGGCCAGCAACAGGCACTCAAACAACACGTTCTCTGGTAGCAAAGGTGTGGAGACCATAAACTTCACAAAATCCAGGTCTTTGGGCACTTTCACCGTGGATTTTCTAGGTGTAATATATGGTGGTAGTCGAGTTATTGGTTCAACCTCCTCTGCATCAATTTCCTCTATTCCTCCCCGCACTTCTTCCTCGTATAGGTCCAGCAGCTCGGTCAATTGTTTGGGCCTATCCATCTTGCTCTTATGGCGGATTTCGGTCTAGATTTTTCTTAGTGATTTCCACACCAATTCTTACTCGGGCTTCTTTTGCTTCTTATCTCCCATCATGGAAGCAGATGGCTTAGGCCTTGGTTACCTAGGCATGGTAGTATGCAACCCTGTAGATATTGGTTAGGCTGCCGAAGTCTTAGGTGGTGTTGTAGTCATTCTCTTGAGGATTATCTTGTGGTGCCAATCAGGTAAGTTTGTGAATTCCAGCTATGAAAGAATGTTCTCCCAATCCTTATCAGACATACAACATTGTTCTAGACACAATTGAAAGTGCAATAGCTTAAGGAAAATTCTCAGGGAACAACATGTTTGAATGTGGAGGAAGATTCCATATTTATAGCTTAATTTGAATTGAAATTTGTATTTTCCCTCCAATTCCCTGACATTAATGTGTTTTTTGTGGTAGATTTCCAAAGATATGCATCTTAAATGCTCCCTTCCACTCCTTTTAATGGAAAAATCCCGATCCAATCAACCACAGTGCTTACAATGGTCACTTTTTGGCCCGACTGCATGGGACTCACCATCATAGCGCAACTCCTTCATCACAACTCTCTTCTACGCCTTGTCTTGATATGTTGCGCAACCCCATCACTCCACCCAACCTTTCTTTTGGCAGTGTAATTTATAGTCCCACATTCCCTTGCAATTGCCTAGAACACTAAGTCTATTCCATATCCATATAAGCATTGCGCAGGGGTGGGATCACCGCTATACAACTTCAATCGACTCCCATTGACTTTCCCAGAAATAATTCCCCATTCAGCTTCACGAGCTGAACTGCGCCTCCATCGGTAATTTCCTTAATAATATATAGCCCTAGCCAATGCATTTAGAACTTCCCCGAAATCTTAGTGAACTTATTGTCATACAACAGTACCAAATCATCATTCTTAAAGGTACATTGTTTGATATGGCGATCATGCCATGCCTTTTCATGACCCTTCTTCACCTACTGATGAAAACCCGCCAAGAAATGATCTTCCTCCAACTCAACGAGATGTGCAAGTTGTTCTTCCATGGTATCTCGATTGTCCATGTCAGTAATCGTAGAAATATACAAACTGGGCACTATGTATTCCATCAACATTACCGCTTTTTATTCATAAACCAATCATAACGACATTTGTCCAGTCAACTTCTTGCAGGTAGTTCTATATGCCCATATAACAACGGGTATGCGCACTTCCCAGTGTTAGGTCCCTATACTACTAGTGTAACCCCTTCTTGTTATTAGTGCAACCCCCTTATTGTATTAGTGTGCCCATATAGTCCCCATGTTGTTATTATTATTCCCCATATAATCCCACTATTGTTATTATTGTGCCCCTACAATATTATCGTTATGTAGGCTCTGATTGTATTGGGACCCATTATACTCCTATATATAGAAAGCAGGTCTTGTCATTTGTATCATCCAATAATTGTTCATTTTTGTAATGTAAAGGAGGTTGCCCCTAGAAGAGGCTGATTTTTAAGTCGTTGATCTATTTTTTCTATCTTCTTGTGAGATGGTTTCATAACATTTGGTATCAGAGTTTTGGATTCTGGGGTTTTGCTACTCCAAACAGGTCATCGTCACATTTTCGATATAATTTTTTCTCTACAAAGTTTCAAAAGATTAAAAAAACCCATTTGAGCCGAAATTGTTCTGAACCTCGGGTCCAAATTTCAAATCTTATCTCGCTATATTTTCGGAGATATGATCTAAGGAAGTTAGGGTTTTTGCAAGCTCCAGAATTCCATTACAAATAGGTCATTGTAGAATTTTCACTATAATACCTTTTCTATGAAGTTTTAGACTCTAAAATTAAAACCTATTTGATCCAAAATCTTGATGAAGCTCGAGCCCAAATTTCAGATCTTCTTTTCCTATATTTTTGGAGATATGGTCCAAGACATCTAGGGTTTTTAGAGGCTCCTGATTTATATCCCAAACAAGTGACCTGGGGAAAATTTCATAAAATTTTATAGAAAGAGGACGGCCTGTATTGTTTTGTGTATCAGTATTAGGTCCTAAGGTCGAAACGGTGACACGTGGAACTTCGTACAAGTTCTCTTTATTCAACCAGACTATAATCTGGTCATCGTGGGAGATTTAGCATAACTCTTCCTTGGAGAATCCAATATTGATCAAACTTGCGAGGTGGAAACATGACTCAGAGGGCTACCGCAAGACACAATTTCATACCTTGGAGATCCGAAATTATAGAGATACAACATATTCAATATCAAGCTCCTACAAGGTGAAAAAAAGTGTGTAGTTTTTTAAAGTTTTGCATAAGTTTTGTTGAAAAATTAGTTTGAAGGAATTCAAAGGGCGTGGAAGCTAAGATGGATGGTATAGAAGAAAAGCTTAAATGAAACATGGAAGATTTGAAGACATATTTGACAAAGTTTCTACAAGAAATGCTTACTAATGGTGAAAGGGTGGTAAAGGAAACTCATGATGAGAACAAAAGAAATGTTAATCATGATTTGATAGACTCTAACATTGGATTGGAAACCCACCATTTTCCAAAGATATATGTGAGGAATTTTGATGGAAAGGATCTCGTAACATGGATACTACAGATAGAGCAAAATTTCGATCTCCATAATGTGCAAAACACACAAAATGTACACATTTCAAGTTTATGTTTGGAACCAAATCAGTTTGTATGGTATTGATGGCTTTGCTCTCGTAAACAATTTCAATTGGGCAATTTTTATAGAAGAAATGATAGCGCATTATGAGGATACAAAAAGCAACAACTTTTTTATCCAATTGATAAATCTCAAACAAAAGGGTTCAACGATGGAGCACATTGAGGACTTCCAAAAATTGAATATAAGGGTAAAATATATTCTATAGGAGCATAGGATTAATGTGTTCATAGAGACTTTAAAGGATAACATCCAACATGAGGTTCTCCTTTGGGAACCTGATTCATTGGAGAAGGCATTCAAGTTAGCAAGAAAAGTGGAAAGAAAAATTATGGCAACAAGGAGTCCTACCACTCACAACTATAAACATGGAAGTTTTAT
Organism: Pinus tabuliformis; assembly: GCA_031772625.1. Classification (NCBI taxonomy): domain Eukaryota; kingdom Viridiplantae; phylum Streptophyta; class Pinopsida; order Pinales; family Pinaceae; genus Pinus; species Pinus tabuliformis. The sequence continues at coordinate 219,059,401 of CM062811.1, read as the reverse complement.
TTCTCCTAGCCTTTCACCACCTACAGGGTTGAGACCACAACAATTGGAAGAAAAAAGAGAGAAAGGGATTTGTTACAATTATGATAGGAAATACACTAAAGGTCATAAGTGTGTTGAGAAGAAATTAATTTACATAGATGGGGAAGAGGAGAAAGAAAAGGAATAAGAAACGTCAATAGAAGAGGATATACACCAGGAACCAGTCCTAGAGAAAGAAGAAATGAATATTACCATATCTTGTAATGCATTAATATGAATTACCACTCCTCAAACTCTCAAGATAGAAGGGCATATCAATAAGAAAAAGGTAATAGTGTTGGTTGATTTGGGTAGTACCCATAATTTTATTCATTGTAAGATAGCCAAGGAATTGAATTGCTTCCTATATCCAACACTAGAGTGTCAAGTAATGGTTGCAAATGGAGGAACCATAAATTTCTCTGGAAAGTGCCATAATATCAAGATATACATGGGATAATATGTATTGAATAGTCCAATGCTTTCCATCCAATGGGTGGTGCAGATGTTGTACTAGGGGTCCAATGGCTACAATATTTGGGTACAATAGCTTTTAATTTTCAAGAAATTTTATTGAAATATTTTTGGGAAGGAAAGGAATTTGAATTAAGGGGTGTCGAAGTGAAACCATAAAATATAATCATCTCTAATAGCATGACAAATCTTCTAAAGAAAGAACAACTGGGCGTAATTGCATAATTATGTTCACTAGAGGTTCCCACATCACAATCATCTATTTCTCCAGATCTCAAAAACGTTTTGGACAATCATTCCAAGGTATTTGAGACTCCCAAAGGCCTCCCACCTATTCGTGATCATGATCATGCTATTCATTTGATTCCAGGAAGTGTTTCCCCAAACATCAGGCCTTATAGATATCCATATTCCCAAGAGAGTGAAATTTAACGTATGTTTGAAAAAATGCTAGAGGTTGGTATAATTCAACCTAGTCAAAGTTCTTTCTCTGCTTCAGTGATATTGGTACACAAGAAGGATGGATCATGGCACATGTGTCCGAATTATACTGAGATAAACAAGCTTACTATTAAAGATAAATTTCCCATTCCTGTCATTGATGAATTATTGGATGAATTACATGGAGCAATTTACTTCACCAAGTTGGATCTTCATTTAGGATATCATCAAATCAGAATGAAGACTGAAGAGATTCCAAAAACAACATTTAGAACTCATGAGGGTCATTATGAATTTTTGGTCATGCCTTTTGGCCTTACTAATGCACCTTCTACATTTCAAGGTTTGATGAATTCCATTTTCAAACCCTTCCTTAGAAAATTTGTGTTAGTATTATTTGATGATATATTAATCTATAGCAAGTCTCAGAAGGATCATGTTCAACATGTTGACAGGGTGCTAAAAATATTGGAGGAGAAACAATTATATGCAAATGTTAAATTGGCAACTAGGGCCAAACTCCATGTGGGTCGGCTTATTTATGGTAGCTGATATTTTTATTGGATCCCTCTCGTCGAGAGGTGTAGGATTGATCCAAAGATCATCTAATTCCGATAAGTATTTATGGAGATATGAATTTATTTTGTTTATGTAATTATTATCAAGCCGACCAGCACTTATGTAGGCTCTAGAAACCCAACCGACGTGTCTATTCAACCTCTACGTTTTTAGTATAAATAAGAAAGGATTTGATGTCATTTAGAACACACATTATCCATGTGAACTCCTCCTCTCCACGTCTTGGGTTTTTGGAGCAGGAGAGAGACACCATGAAAATATACGCTGGCCTATGATGCCCTAGTTCTAACGCACAGCAATCACAGTAAACGTAATGCCATATACGCAGCCATGGTAGATGGAAGCCGCAGTAGAAGGGAGCCACAATAAATGGAAGCTGTTGTGATACATTGCCCTAAGCTGCAGTCAAAGTGAGAATCTCCTCCTAAAGAGCCGCAGTCATAACACGCAATTCACGGGCAATGACATAACGCAGCAACAGATACATATATACGCAGCATGGCAATATATATTACACACTGTACATGGATTACACGTACAACAATGCCCTATACTCTAGAAATAGCTCAATGCATTTTCATGGAAATATCTGATATGCTGTTCATGGTGAAACGTTGTTCAAGGAAATCTGATATGCTATGGTGAAACTAGATACGTTGTTCAAGGAAAACAGATGCACTATTCATGGTGAAACCCTATCGCAGTAAGGGTAATAATGAAGCCACAGTCCATGCAAAAATCCGCAGTCAATTTATATATGAAGCCACAGTTGTTCTCGCAGTCAAAGAAGAGTCAGAATCCATGTGAATCTTGGATACAGGTATATGCAGATCATGGAGAATACACACAGGCAATGACTATGTATACGCAGCAGTAATAGAGATATATACACATTGTAATAGGACATGTTACACGCAGTTATAAGTGAAGGTTATACATTGTACTTATACGCTATTCATAGTGGGTGTGACATGTTGTTCAAGAAGCCCGAAACGCAGTTGTTGTAATATAGATACTTAGCCACAGTTCGCTGTAATGGGAACGAAATATGCATCATACGCTGTAATGGGACAACACTATATATGCACAGCATGGAGAATATGTAGTCATCATGAAGACAGCCAACATGATGCCATCCGTTGTCATATAGACGCAGTTCATATATATATATATATATATACGCACACATTGTTCAACGATTTTCATAATAATGAAATATATATACGTTGTCCATATGCACAGAGATAACTGTTGTCAAGGCATGGAGCCGTTGTCAATTCCTGGAGCTGCAGGTAAGGGTAACAATATGTTGTCATGTGTAACGTACTGATATACACATCAGTAGCATGGATACTATACATGATATACGCAGACATAAAAGGTGACGTATATATGTGTGTGTTGATTTTAATGGTGCAACTGTGATAAATGATGCAACGGACAACATCATGATAAATGAGATCAAGATCATGGGCAGCGTGGGCAGCATGAAGCATGATGAGATCATGGGCAGCATGGGTAGCATGAAGCATGATGAGATCATGGGCAGCATGGGTAGCATGAAGCATGATGAGATCATGGGCAGCACGATGGTGCTACACAGTAAGGTGCAACAAATGGACGATATGCAACACGATGATAGGTGGAGGAGTCACCTTGAGAATCAGTTGAAGCAGAATGTCTTCAACTGATCTCATCATGATACAAAATGATCTATGCTAGATCTAGATAAGTCAAAGTATTGACTTCTGTTGTAAATGTACTCTCTCTCTCTCTCCTTCTCTACTGAACTTTGAAGATAAAAGAAGATTTGATCAAAGGGTTTCCCCACACATTGTGGGGTTTGTCCCTGGCTCGCGCCATATCTTGTGTCCTCTTGTCTTGGCTTGTTTTCTGTGTTTTATATTTATGTTCTATCTGCAATTTATCATAATGCTGATGTGATTGCTAACTGTGAAAATTTAAATAAATTTCTCTAGCATAGAACATACATAATCTTAACAGCAAAAATCTCCAAAAGTTTCTTTGGAGTAAAACAGGTTGAATACTTGGGTACTTAGTTAGCTCATAGCTCATCTTATCATCCTCAATCTGATGGGAAAAATGAGATAGTGAACAAATGTTTGAAAGGATATCTTCATTTCTTTGTATTTGATAAATAGACTCAATGGGTCAAGTGGTTTCCTCTGGCTGAATTGTGGTATAACACTTCCTTCCATACTGCAGCAAAAATGACCCCATTTATGGCACTTTATGGATATCATCCACCGTCCATCACATCATCTTTAAAAGAAAATTTTAAGGTTTAAGCAATGGAAGATCACATCGAGCATCAACAACAAGTTCTCAAACTCTTAAAGGATAACCTCACTTTAGCACAGAATATAATGAAACAATGGAAAAATCAACATCACAACGAAATAAGTTTTGATGTAGGTGACTGGGTATTTCTACGACTACAACCATACAAACAAATTTCCCTCAATAAAATTAAGAAGGATAATAAATTATCACCAAATTATTATTATCTGTACAAGGTGTTACAAAAGATTGGTACTATGGCATACAAATTAGAGTTTCATGCATCTTCCGGAGTGCACCCAGTTTTCCATGTTTCATGCTTAAAGAAGGTTATAGGTGAGAAGATGCCAGTTCAAACAATATTGCTAGAACTTGATGAGGAAGGAAAAATCATATTGGAATCGGAAGCCGTCACAAAAGCAAGAAATTGACAGCTACAGAATCGATCAATTTTAGAGTATCTCATCAAGTGGAAGAACTTACCCTCTAAAGATTCCACATGGGAGGATGATAATTTTATACAAAAGCATCCAAAACTACTCAAGTGTTGAGGACAACACTTTTTGAAGAAGAGGCACATGTTAGGTCCCTACACTACTAGTGTAACCCCTTATTGTATTATTGTGGCCATATAGTCCCCATGTTGTTATTATTATGACCCATAAAATCCCACTATTGTTATTGTTGTGCCCCTACAATATTATTGTTATGTAGGCTTTGATTGTATTGGGACCCCTTAGACTCCTATATATAGAAAGGAGGTATTGTCATTTGTATCATCCAAGAATTGTTCGCATTGCAAATATTTGTTAAGGCATGCTCCATAATTTTGTTAAATTCTTCTATAGTGTCGTACACTTGAGGGTGATATGGCGTACTCTTCTCATGATACATCTAGAATTCTTTGAGAAAAACAACAATTGTTTCATTACGAAGTGCGAACCTCTATCGCTCATCAAGATCTTTGGGCAGCCAAAGAAAGATAGAATATACTCGAAGATGTACTTCACAGCTATAACATAACTACAATCCTTCACAAGCTATGCCTCAGCCCATCTTGTTAAATATTTGGTTGCTGTAATGATATACTTGGCTCCAGTCTTATTTCCTAGTGGCTAAATTGGCCCTATGAATTCTATCACTCATTTATCAAATGCTTGTAATGATACCTACGAGTTCAAGGGCAATTCATCCCTTCGCGACAGTCTCCCCATTCTTTGATAAACATCATATGCCCTACAATAAACCTTGGCATCCTTATGCACATTTGACCACCATTGTCCTGCGTGTAGGATCTTTTGTGTGGTTTCTCTTACCGCATAATGTCCTCCTACAACTCCTCCATGTGCTTCAGTGAGGATTCTTTGTCATTCATACTTTGGGACATACCTTCGCAATATTTCATAAGACCCCATTTTATACAAGTGTCCTGCAATAGAGAAATCTGCAGCTCAAACCACAAATTATTTCTTCTGTTGGATGGAATACCCTTCAGGGGTTGTACCTGTGGATAAGAACTGGATTATATCAGAAAAATGGTCGTCCATAATGCTCACGTAAATAGTTGTGCATCAGGCAATCCCTCCTTTAGGTTTGTAGGTTCGTCACCATTCTCAATCCGCGACAAGTGATCTGGTCCAGCATTCAGCCTCCCTGGCTTCACAATTACCTCAAAGTCATATTCTTGAAAGAGAAGCAACCATTGACAGAACCCCCCCCCCCCCAACACAGGCTTGTTGAATAGGTACTTCAAAGCAGAAAGGTCTGTGTACATCTTGAAGTGCACACCCAACAAATAGTGCCTGAATTTCTACAGTGCATACACCATTGTTAGTCCTTCACACTCTGTGGTAGAATAATTATTTTCCACCTTTGATAACTTTCTACTTGTAAATGCTATCAGATGATCGATATCACCTTCACCTGGTTGGGTTAGCACATCTCCTAGTGCTATGCAGGATGCATATACATATACATGAAATTCCTTCTCCTAGTCAGGGAACACTAAAATGGGCACAGTGACCATTTTTTCCTTGAAAACATCAAAACTCTTTTGGTAGTCATCGTCCCAGAAAAATGTCACATACTTTTTTAGCAGTCTTTCCACGGGCGCAGTGATCTGTGCATACGCCTTGATAAATTTCCTGTAGTATCCTGTGTGGCCCAATATCGTGCGTAGTTGTTTGACATTCTTTGGAGGTTCTATATTAATAATTACTTCAATTTTGGCAAGGTCTACCATCAACCCCTGTTTAAAAACTACATGACCCAACAAAATCCCATATGGTACGCAGAATATACATTTCTTCAAGTTGAGGGAAATATGATACCTTCGACAAGTGTCCAACATGTGGTGCAGACTGGCAACATGTCTTTTTACTAACCCAAACACCATCCAATCATCAAATTAAACCTCCAAAAACTTGTGAATAAACTCCTTGAAGGCTGGGACTACTACTCTAGATAATATTGTAGGGGCATCCTTAAGTCCGAAAGGCATAATTGTATACTGAAAAAACCCCATTCAAGAGTGAAGGTAGTCATACTTCTATCCTCCAATGCGATCTTAATCTAATGTTACCATGAGAATCCATCAATAAATGAATAAGCCTCTTGACCCCCAACATTTTCCAGTACTTCGTTTGTGAATGGCGTAGGAAATGGATCGTGGACACAAAAATCATTCAACTTCCTCAAATCTACGCATATCTGAATTTCACCCTGCGTTTTCTTCTCTTGAACCACCATGGGACTAACCCAGTCCGATTCTTCGACAAGTTCAATAATCCTAGTTGCAAGCATCTTATTTAATTCTTTGCACACCTTTTCTTTATATTTAGAATTTAATCGGTAGGGGCACTACTTCAATGGCTTCACATCTAGCTTTAAAGTGATCTTCATGATGCCCAGATACCCTACTATCCCCTTCATATCAAAAAACTTGGTGGGAAACAAGTCCTAATACTCTCGTAGTAGCTCCGCAAATTTGTCCACCGTATCTTCATCCCAATAGTCACCTATGTTTGCAAACTTCGGTTGCACTTCCGATCCAATATTCATCTGCTTGGTCTTCAAGAGTTGTGAAATATCAAGAACTTCCGCCTTAGGCCTCACAACTTCACACTCTCCTTTCGACTCAGGAATATTGATGTTCCTAGGATCTTCTTTGCCTTCATCGATGGTCACATTGTAACATTCGAGAGCATGGTGCAACTGCGTACTCCAATATGGTTGTACCCATGTAATAGGTTCTTGCATTCTGAATATTGTAGCTTTTATCTCTTGTAATGCCTCATCAATGCATGAAAATCCATATTCAAAGCTAAAAGTTAACATAAAGTGTTCTTTCAGGACATCCCATTTTGTGGTTCCATGTCACGGCTCTGTTTCTAGATACCAGTTCATTGGAATTGTATCCAAAGCATGGAAGAATATATGAACCCATTCTAGTTATGGTTCTTCTCCCCACACTTTCGTCAATCGAGCTAGATGCTCGCACGGATCATCCTTCCCTGTGTATTTCTTTGTAATGCGGGTATTAGCATACCCAAATCGTAGCTTCATCATACGACAGTATTCCTTCTAGTCTACAATGTTGTTCTTATGCATACCCCACCATCTGGTAGGCGTAGCTCTCACCTCAAGGTCTAACGCCTGGAACCAATGTTCCTCTGATACATCCCTTTCAAATTTATCCAAAAATAAATTGACATCTTCTAAACCATCATAATGCGGTAAGTTGTGTACCTCAATGGATATACATCAGAGTGACTTTGTAAGCCTATTGCATCGCAACGACGATACCTCATGCAACCTGTTTTTCCAATGTTTGAGTTCCTCATGTGAATTTGAATTGCAGAAGCTATCCTTCTCCCACATAATCCACCCATCTGCTGTAGGGTTGATCCAATCTTCATCCTGTGCAGTCATCTTATAGATCTACTCAATATCATCCTCCTCCTCATAATCGCGGACTGGTTCAGTATATCGTGCACCCTCGGCTAGATCCAATGGCACAATAACCCTTAGTTCTTTCTTTTCAAATGTCATATTGTTTTTCTTCAAGTTGATGATTGCGTTCATATCAAATTCCCAATAAATTCCAAGCAACATTGGGTATGGGTTATTGTCATCGACTATTTTGATTACTTCAAAATTGGTTATGGCGAGTGCCCCTTCAATATCCATAGTCACTCCATGTAGACGCCCCATAGGAATGATCTTATTTAAATTTTCCATCCTCAACTGGATTGGGGACCACTGTAGTGCTGGTCTTCCCGTTCTTTCCCAAGTTTTCTTTGGCAGAACATTTGTATCAGACCCCAAATTAAGGATTACCTCGTCCATTTCGTATTCTCCAATTTGTGCAATCAATCTCATTTCGCGACCAGTCCTTTTCTTACTTTTTTCAACCTTATGTACCATGCACTATTCCAGTAGTGGCTTATTCTTTCCAGTGAATTTATCTATCAATTCTTGTAGTACCTCTACTGCCTTCTTATCTCTTAGGAGCTTCATGCAGGTTTGTAAAAATGATGCTAATAATGACGGGTCTGCCTCCTACACAATACTGGTGTCTTCATGCTTTCTCATACTTTGAGCCCTTGATGTAGAAGCTCCTTCATCTGCGAAGCTCCTTTTTTCTTCCATAAAAGTTTTCTTTACTTTATTTACATCGAATCCAGTCTCCTTATCAACATCCTTTTGAACCGATACATTTTCCTCTGGTTTCTTCCCTTTATCCTCCCCGGTAGTGACACCACTTCACATGACAAAATGAACGCTAGGACCCTCTTACGCAGTTTGGATACCATCATTTGGATGTTCTAGGTTGGATGCTGAGTCTGAGTCTTGTTTTCTTGCATCTTCGTGATGAGCACAGGGAAATATTCTATGACATGATCAAGCTGGTGACAATATTGACATGAGGGGTGCGTTGGATTCTGAGAATCTTGCCCAAAGTGACCTGGTTCTCCACAGTTGTAGCAAATGATCTAGCCACAAACTCTTCCATCTCCTCCTCCTCCTCTTTCGCGTCCCTGAATCCCTCCTCATGTCGCAGTTGCACCTTGATCCTGAGGACAAGCCTCCATATGTACTCTATATGTTGGTGTTCTGTCCATCATCAACTCATAACTTCGACAATTACATTCGTCAAGACCCACGACTTACAAAAATTATAGAATAGTTTATGTGGATTCTACACAAACTTCTGCAACAAATGAAAATTGCCAGTCATATTCTTTCATGTAATCTAAAAAAAAGCGCACCATGGTACCACTCTTGTACTTGGCCCAGCGGTGTTTCTGGCTTCAAGGGGACATGTCCTCCCCCAACAAGGTAATTCTGATACATTGAGCAATGATCCTTATCATGACCATGACACTTACATTTCAAGCACCATACTTCCATGCGGACCTCATTTTGCACTTCCTTTCCCTCCTTGAGGCTCTGCAGCTCCATATGCAGGCTAGCCAACTGTGATTGAATCTGTTGTACTCCCAGATTCATATCCTAAATAGGTGAGGCTTCAATTTCATGGCAATATCCAGTGCTTCAACCTGCATTCCAATCTTTTGTTGTGACAATGGAAATCTTAAATGGGCCAATACTGAATCAATGTACCAGTCCTTGTGTTGGTCATCCGTGATTTTCATATTAGCCTATTGCAGCAAACATTTCAACCTTTGATCAAAGTCCCACATGGACTCATTCACCTTCTACTAGATCTCTTTGACCTTTGTCAGTGACTAGGCTAGCAAATTGGGATTCTTGAATTCATTATTGAGCATTGTCTTCGTTTCATCCAACGTTGCATTCGAATGAGATGAAGAGTACTTAATACACCATCTTAGTGCTGTATCTTGCAGTGTTGTAACCAGTTTCACTTTTTTCAAGTCATCATCTGTAATATGTTGTGACTTCCACACAACATCTGCTACAAACCAAAATTATTCAAGGTCTTCTGTGCCCAGACCCATGAATATGGGTATCTTCATAGCTTTGTCCATGTTGAATAGTGTTGGTGGAGGTGGAGGTGGCGGTGTAGGTGAAGGTGTGTGAAGCGGAGGTGATGGTGGAGGTGGAATGGATGGATCTAGTATCCCCGCGATACCCTTCTTTTACGTCTTCAACGCACCTAGAAGTGTATTCAGAACACTACTTTCTTCATCACTATCAGACATTCCCATCAGAGGACTATGCTCAGCACTTGAATCTAGATCTCTTCTAAACGTTTTTGCACTTCGTGTAGCCCCAATCATATCTCTTCTAAACATTAATTCAATGGCATAACCCTTTTCTCACACAATAGAAATTTAATCCAAGTTTTCAGGGACTTTAGAGACTTACCTCTTTGTCCTTTGGAAAACCGGTGTTCAGCTTCGCTATAACTGACATATGTATCAATCGCAAAATCAATGATGAAACTACCCAAAGTGTTATCGATCTAGTAATCAACAACCCTCGCGATCTTGTTTTCTGAAGCTTCCAGGTGCCTAACCAATTCTGTAGTCAAAACAATAGGGTTATCAAAATTCACATACCCTAACTATCTGCCAATTTAGACAACCACTGGTGTAATTCACATAGAAAAGAGCAGAAGAAAATCTCGTGCTTGCCTGTATATAGGTATATATTCAACCACTCCTCTTTTGATAGGTGTGCATTCCTATTTTCCTAGGCTGCAAATTCGTGCAGCTTCCGATCTATCCACTTCTTGATTTCCTTCTTATTTAGGATCCATTTATTCGACATCACACATTACTGAGACAGATCCTAGTCCTGGAAATGTAACCATTTGTTTCCTTGAAGGGGTTTGGACCCATGTTCAGAGTTGCGCCAACCAAGAAAACCCTACACTGTTGGCCCTTTTGGAAACAACCTGTGTAGTGCAGGTTGCAGTCTCACCCGAGGTAGTATTGGGGGATGACAGAACCAAGCTTCTGCATCCAGAGGTCTGCATGATGGTTTCTATTACTTCTAGGGCTTTATCCCAACCTTTGCGAACCTGAACCCATGAATTGCGGAAATTAATATAACTTACTGCTAACAACTTCTAACTCTGCGTCGATTTCTTTAATAATTCATATCATTAAGTAAACTAACAAATCAACTACTTTCACACATCAATTAAGTGTTCCTTAACATAATTGCGGAAAACAGAGTGAATATACAGAAAATGCAGAAGTAAACATAAAGGCATAGATACACAGATATTGCTTCAAAAACATCTTTATTATGATCAATCCTTCTGTTACATACTATTTCTTCCCCGCGCACACAATTGTAGGGGCTCGTGCACTCAATTGCAGACTTGCCAAGGTCTCCATGCACATAGATATAGGAGCCTTCCCCTCTGCCTAAGTACAGAAAGAAAATTTTCTTCCTTAGATACATAGATATTTAATAATTTATTGACTTCCTATGATTCACAAATACTTCTTTATATAGCTTCTTTCATTACAATACCATGGTTCACGAACCATGGGTGGGTCACAAAACATCTTACTTTTAACATACTACAGGGATTTTACCTTCCTAAAGCCCCTTTAACTTCTATGACCTTCGCACTCCGCTCCTCAAAATGTGGAGACTTCACATAAATAATAAAAACTATTACAAAATTGACCCTAGGGGAACCTATCCCAATAGATATTATCACACAATTTGGCACACAATACCCTTTTCCCCTAATCTCAAACATGTTCATGACCTAGTGGAAAGGAATCATGTTGAACCCCTAAAAAAAAGGAAATAATTGGAAGCTTACATTATAGAAGAGTGATAATGTGAACCACTAGTTGATAGTAATTAAGAGAACAATAAAAAAAATCTAGTTTAAATCTTAGTGAAGATGTAATTGTTGAGCCCCTGAAATGACATCCTCAACCACCCTTTTTGTCACTTTTTCCCACATTTACCTTATCCCCTTTTTCCCAACTTAAACTTGTTACACGACACCCTAGATATTTCCAATATACTATGCATGTGCTCTATGCTTATTCTTTTAATTTCTATGTTTTAAAGTAGATTAATTAGTATTTTTTATTGTATTTTACTAATGAAGGAAATCTTAGGACAATAAATTAGCATTGAGGTATTATTGGTCCTATAAGGTGTTGCAGAGAATTGGAAGTATGGGTTCCAAATTGTAGTTTTCTCCATATTCACATGTACATCCAATATTCCATGTTTCTTGTTTAAACAAAGCAATCAATGACGAGATACCATACCAAACTATTTTTCCAGAGATTAATGAGGAAGGAAAATAATTCTAGAACTAGAAACAATCCTTTAAACATGGGTTAAGTAGTTGATAAATAGAGAACTTATCAAATACCACGTTAAATGGAAGAGGCTACCTGTGAAATAGATGATATGGGAATATGAGTTATTCATGAAGAAACACCTGCAGTTAGTCAAGTGTTGAGGACAACATTTGTTAATGGAGGGTCATGTTAAGCTTTAGACAAAGCCAATGTTAATCCTAAAACCCATTGTTAAGCCCTATATACTGAGCTATTACATTTCTACTATTATGTGAACATTTCATTGTACCCTTTATCTCTTATATATATCTATATATATATATATATATATATATATATATATATATATATATATATATATATATATATATATATATATATATATATATATATATATATATATATATACCAACAAGACCTATTCTTAGGATCATCTTATCTTAGACATTTTAGTCATTGTAAAAGGATGTTTACCACTTGAAGCGGGCTATAATTATTAGTTTCTTATCAATTTTAAGGTGCATGATTCATAATAGAATGAGAAATAAGTTCATCGACACACTACTCAAAAAGTAATAAATATAGAATATTTTTAAGCTCATAAAATGACCAAATAAACTAACATGTACCGTAGGTTAAAGAAAAATCTAAAAGTCACATGATAACCCAAGATGACATTACAAATAAGGTGTAGCAACTAGTTGAGTTTTAGGGGCATGGGATTAGCTGTTTATTTAATACATTTAGTTTGATAACATTGACGATATTTCTAACTCTCGAAGGGAACTAGAAAGGAGGCACACATGGATGAAGTTAAAAGGAGTTACTTTTAAGTCAGATGACTGTAAGGAAGGACCTAAACTCAATAAATTTGAGTTGTACAAAAGCTTATTGTAAGCATGCTAATGAATAGGTTAAAAAACAAATTCAAGATTCTACATTGGGGTTCAACATATATTATCTTTGATGAAGTAATAGATATGATGACTTACATAGAATCATTTTCAATATTTAATAAATTTCAAAAATATTTAAGATTTTTGTTCGATTTTTTATGAAAGTGAAAAACTTGACTTGTGATGTTGTGCACTTATATAAAAAAAAAAATGAGGGGATCAAATGGAACTAAACAACCAACTCAAAACCTTGCAAAAATAAAAGATAAAACAACACTACACAATTTTATTAGCACTGTGTAAGAGACACACTAGAGAGAGAAAGACAGAGCCATAGGATGTGGAATTGTCAAAAATATAGTCTTTTTGGACTTAATCCTTGGCATAAAATAGTGCTTACCATAAGTTAAAGAGATCACAACTCAAAGTAGGGTGTCCTTCCAAGAGGTCTTATGGGCCCATATAAGTAGGCACATTTCCCAAGAGTGTTATTGGGCCTACATATCAAAGATGACTATGTTAGCCTTATCCATAGCTTAAAATTAAAATATATGATGGAGTTAGCTATAATCAATTCCTTAATGACAAAATATGAATAACTATAATTTGTGGCCCCATATGAAGATTACACCATTCTCAAGAATCAACACCACCCCTTAAGTTTAGCATGAAGACTCCATTTCTTTAAGTGACTTGAGTACCTACTGTATCAGTATATTGAAATTGCTGAAAAAACCACAAATGCCTAATTCCCTTTAATAATTCTAAAAGCCCTCCCATACCATCAATGCATGCTTTTATTATAGCCATGTCAAATTTCAGTGCGTACAATCACAAACTGGAAAAAAAAATCAACATTAGCCCCATTCACAGGTCATTACGTGTGGGGTAAATTAATTATTGCTTCATTTCCACTAATTATTGCTAAATTTTAATTGGTGGATTGGTCTTTAGCCATGATAGGCCCGTAATTGGTAAAGAGTGATAAATAATTTCATCTCCTTGACATTTATGTTATAATTTTGTCATGTGATTGTCAAATTCTTTCTGTGAGTCATGTTTGAGTATCGAAACCCTCCCATACCATCAATGCATGCATCTATCATAACCATGTCAAATTTTAGTGTGTATGAGTGCAAACTAAAAAAATTCCAATGTTGGCCCCATTCATATTTCACATGGCCAAATCAAGAGACTTTTGCGGCCCTATGGAAATTGATTAATTGAAACTTTCAGAGAAGATAGAGAATGAAAAACAATAAAGTATACAATCAACTAATCACACTTTTAGATTTGACAAATATCTGCAAATACATCTTTCTCCTTTTTCATGGTGAAGCATAATGGAAAAATATAAGTGATCTCACTTGATTATTGAATTATTTGTGTGAGCCATATTTGTGTCTCGAAACCCTCCCACACCATCAATGCATGCATCTACTATAACCATGTCAAATTTCAATGTGTATGAGCACAAGTTGGAAACATGTCAATGTTACCCCTATTCACAGGTCACTATGTGCAGGGTCAAGTAATAAGAGCATAATTTTGGCCACTAATTATTAGTAAATTTTAAGCAATGGAATCCTCCCTAGTGGAGGTACACTCACAATTGGTAAAGCATAATAAATAATTTCATCTCCTTGACATTTTTCTTATAATTTTTTCATTTGATTGTCAAATTATTTTCATGAGTCTTATTGAGTCTAGGAAATCCTCCCATACTGTCAATGCATGCATCTACCATAACCATTTCAAATTTCAATGTGTATGAGCATGCACTAAAAATAATTCAGTGTTGGCCCAATTCACAAGTCACACCATTACCAACTCAAGAGACGTTTGTGGCCTTATAGAAATAGATTCAATTAAACTTGCAGAGCACTGAGAGAATGAAAAATAATAAAGTATAGAATCAATTAATAACACTTTCAGATTTTACAAATCTCTACAAATACCTCTTTCTCCTTGTTCACGGTGAATGAAAATGGTGAAATCTAGGATGATATTACTTGATTCTAAATTATTTTGTGAGTTGTATTTGAGTGTGGAAACCCTCCCACACCATCAATGCATGCCTCTACTTTATCCATGTCAAATATTAGTGCATATGAGCACAAATTGAAAAAATTTCAATGATGGCCCCTTTCACATGTCACTATGTATGGGCCCAATTAAATATAGCATAATTTCGGTCACTAATTAGTAATAAATTTTAAGAAATGGAATGGTCCTTAGTCGAGGTAGGCCCACAACTAGTAAATAGTAATAAATAATTTCATCTTCGTGACATTTATGTTGTAATTTTTTCATTTGATTGTCCAATTCTTTCTATGATTCGTATTTGATTCTTGAAACCCTACCATATCGTCAATGCATGCATCTACCATAATCATGTCAAATTTTAGTACATATAAGCAGAAAATAAACAAAACTTAATGTTGACCCCATTCATAGGTCACATCATGGCTACCTCAAGAGACTTTTGTGACCCTATGGAAATCGATTCACTGAAACTTGCAGAGAATAAATAGAATGAAAAAAATAAAGGATACAATAAACTGATAACACTTTCATATTTGACAAATCTCTACAAATACCTATTTCTCCTTATTCATGGTGAAGAAGAATAGTGAAATGACACACAGTCAAGAGGAACAATTTAACAAACAAACAATTCATTAATTATTTTTTTCAAAAACTTGGGTTTTCAAATGAATTACATGTTTATTTATTCTAAAGGAGGAAAACTCTTGAATTGTGAAAGAGATAATTCCTTCCTAGATATTTAGAGGAAGTTGAGAGAAATCCTTGTTGGGAAAAATACTAAGAGGGGGGTGTTACACTAAAAAATGTCACCATGACTATTTACAGTTAGTATGGCTCAATCAACAGTCATGCTACCCTCTTAGGCAAGTCTTATGCCTCTGCTCTCCATGTCAAACTCCAAAAAAGAGAGAAAGTCTTTCTAAATGTATTTATCTCTGGGGACGCAGGTTCTCTCAACCTTACCTGCGGGGACGCACCCAATGTTCACCAAATCTGCGTCTTTGGACGCTCTGTATGTAAAGGGGCAGGTGCGTCCCCCTGGAAAGGTTAAAATGCGCAAGTTTCATCTTTAAAAAGTTACTTGTGGTCATTTCTAGAGCATTCTAGAAGGTTGTTCGACGTGTATTGAGCGCCTCTAGATGGTTCATGCACTCCTACCAAAGAGGAACTTATCCCATCAATAAGGGAGCTATCCCATCCAAAGAGGGGATTATCCCATTGATGGTGGACCTGATTAACTTCCTCTTGAGCACTATAAATACAGACATTGGGCCAGAAGGAGAAGAGGTTGAAAGCTATACATTTCTAAGGGTAAATGCTGCAGGAATTAGGACTCCCATTTAGAAGCTTGTGAGGAGAGATTGCCATCTTTGCTTGTTCTATTTGGAAGTGGGTGAGCTTTGTCAAAGTAGAGGAAGACTCTTGTGGACCCTGGAAGGAGCTTGCACAACACCAAGGCTCAGGTTGTAATGGTTCCTTTTGATTACCTTTAATGCAAATTGGTTCATTCTTCTCAATAACTTGTTGTTTATGGGTTATTTCATGTACTCCTTGGTCTATATGTTGAATATGCTTTGTTTTATGTTATAATCAGGTGCTATTTAATTGTTTGACTGTTGGTGATTGCAGATTTTGGAGAAAGGGAGGAACTCATCCAGATCAACAAAGCTTGGACTTCTACAACAGCGTTTGGACAAAGGTAAGAACGAAACACTTGATTTCTCATATCACAATGCATGTTTAGAGAAGGATAGTTCTAGTTTGTCTTGTTTGTCATTAGAATGTCTTAGACTTCTAGGAAGGTCGGTTGTGTCCGCACTTTTGACTGTTTCCGTGTGACAAATTGGCGACTCCGCTGGGGATTCCATTGATGAGAAAAGTCTTTTCCTTTGTGTGAACTTTGCTTTGAGAAAATTGGTTTATTTTTCTGGTTTTGGCTCTGTGATTCTGTCTCTGGGTGGGTTAGCTTAGGATTAGTTTTATTTTGGTTTTTCTTGAGTTTTTCAGTAGGACGCACCCTCTGAGTGCTGCACAGTGCGTCCCTGGACGCACTTTTGCTGTGTGCACAGAGCGGGCCCGCACCTGTGCTAACGGGTTGCCTGCGTCCCCTGCCAAAATTTGAGAAAATTCCATTTTTTACACTTTTTGCTCTTAGATTTTGTTTTTTTTTAGTTTTTACTGCCCAGATCCATTAGTCTCTTGTCAAAGATCTTCACCTAAGCTTGTTTCATCGGCATTCCTGCTTTAAGCTTTCATCAATTGGGTGTTTTGGGTCTCTTTTTTGAGAAATTCTTGATTTGATTTCCTTTGGTCATTACTTGGAGGTTTCTCTCAGTCCTTTCACAATTTTGCATCTTTTTGCTTTTGTTTTTGCAAAAAAATTCCCCCTCATTCGCCGGGGGGGGCTAAATTGTGTATGAGTGTTAATCGCCTTTGAGTGTTTTTATGTTTTGATCTTTGGAACTCTCACCCAATTTTCTCGACTTGCACTTGATTGGTTCTTAGATTACATTAGAATCATCTTGTGTTTGAGAATTCTCTTGCATAGATCACATTTGCATAATTAGAATTCTCATTTTCAGAATATGAATGAAAAATGTGCATAGATTACATTTGCATACTTTTCAAGTGAATTGTGCATCGATTACAATTGCATAGTTTACATTCTGAAAAATCAATCATAGATTTAGATCAGTTTTCTTTGATTTGAATTTACACAAAAATAAAAATAAAAAAAATGGTTTGGAATTGATTTGCATTAGTTTTTCTTGATAAAATTAGTGCATTAGAGAATTTGTTATATTTTCTCTTAGTGATCAATTTTTTGCATTGTTGGAAGTGAATGGAAACTCTCTCCTTACTTTAGTTAGGATTCATCGAATTGAAAAGATTACATTATCATATTCGATTGCATTCAGTTGAGTCGGGTCATAACACCATTGGTTTCATATCCATTTACCCCATTTGAGTAATAACAGCCTTAATAACACAGCGCTTAATTAAAATTCATCTAGTAATTTTTACATTTCTAGGGCTCTGAAACACCAACATAGCTTAGGCTAGTGTCTTGGAGTAGGAGAGTAATTAACTCTCCAAGACAGCAAAACCAAACAAGTAGCTTATCTTGTGGTAGGATAAATCCAACTGTTGCATTTATACTCTGGGAAAGCTCCTCTTAAAGGAGAAGCACGAGCTCGTGTCCGAACCAGTGAGGGGATCATTCCCCCCTCGTTGGGAACGACGCCAGACACGCACGTATTACAAACGGTAAACCTCGGATTAACCATTGTCGAGGAGCCAGGGGTCACTTGTCGGTAAACCTTGGATTATTGTCAAGGAGCCGGTAAGGGGATTGAGCTTGATACTCTGCCCTTGCGTGCTGTCGGAGCATAGACTGTTCCCCCAGGTGTATTTGTTACTGTTGGTGACCTTAGTGACCATTATCTTTAGGATTCTACCCAAGGTGACGGTGGAGGGAAGGTCCCACTGTACCTGGAGCAGACGTCGGTTATACTCACTTGGATTTTCTAGGGGGTTCACTTCACTCGAGACGGTTAAAGTGGAGGAACTTGTGCCGGTCTATTCATTAAGCAGGTTGCCGGGGTAACTGTTCCACCCGCCATTTCTGTACTGAATTCTGCGAGGTTGGGCTTCATCACCAACTAGTGTTTTCGGTCCGGAGAGCTTACTGTTTGTGTGTGGTTTGACTCCTAGATTTGATAGCACGTGTTAATTTGTTTGTTTTTACTTTTAGAGACCATAGGTGTGAATTCTGAATTTTAATTGTTAGGTGTGAATTGTGAATTGTTAATTTTAGTTTTAAAAATTGTTAATAAAATTCACTGAAGTTGAATATAATGGCAAATGTTCCGGAATTTATCAACCTAGGAACCCCTCCTAATGAGAATCCTAGTACTTTTCCTTACTTTGGAAATGTTAGTCCTCCTTATATGGCTACTTTGTCATTACCTGGATTTACAATAGGTTTACCGATATGGTTATTTTCAACTTCGTTGGCCCAAAATACTCCAATTGTTCCATCTCAACCGGATGCTTCACCTCAACAGAGTTCACCATCTCAACATCACCAACCTTCTGTTGACCCTTTACCTTCTTCGCCTAATTTTTCTTCCTCCATTTCTTCCTCTTCGCCTGGTAAAAGCCTTGATGCTAGTAACCAGGAGGTTAAGAAGAAGAAGAAAGGGAAGAAGAAGAAGAAGAAGAAGAAGCAGCAAGATAAGAAAGAAGTCAACCAACCAACCATGGTTGTAAGTGTTAGTTGTGTTGAGGAAAATTCCGACATGCATCGTAAACCCAAATACCCTTGCAGGCTCTGTAAGGGTGACCACTTCCTTGTCAATTGTCCTGGTATTCCAAAGGTCTTGGAAGTATGGTCAGAAAAATCTCATCAACTTTCCATTGATCCATCAACCAGTGATAGTCAGGTTTCTGGGAAAAAGGGTAAAGTTAGGTTTCCTTGTAAGTTATGCAAAGGGAGTCATCAAACTCACATTTGCCCTCACATGAATGAAGCCTCAACATTGTTGGAAAACCTTACTGTTCCACAGCAAGAATTTCCAACTGGTTACCGTAAACTTTCTCCCAACCTACCGTCAACTGACGGAGTGATTGATCTAAATTCAAGTACAGTCGATCACACTCTCCCATTGGAGAGTGAAACTCATGTCACTCAGGTTGATGATCCATTAGTTGATCAAGTGGTCGATTCAATTTCACATTCGGTCGATCCCACTTTCCATTTGGAGAGTGAACTTCATACTGCTCAGGTTCTTCTTGTTACATCAGATTCTTCTATGCCGGGGGGCATTTCAACTGTTTCTACAGAACCCCCTCCAAGTACTGAGGTCTTTTCCTTTGATTGGAATAGACTGACAGAACCTCGTCTTCCTTCCTCCATCCCTTTCCAAATCATTGTCAAGGCTGGTGGTAGGGACATACATCGTACTCAGGTAGATGAAGGTGCTTCTGTTAGTATTTTATCCTCAACTGTTTGGAAAGCTTTGGGTTCCCCTCAGCTTGCACCTATTACGCAGAATCTGAAAGCTTTTAACAGAACCATTAGTGAACCTTTAGGGATCCTTCCTAAGTTTTCTATTACCTTGGAAGGTAAAACTGTCTGTATTGATCTTATGGTAGTTCGAGGTCCCTTGGATTTCAATTTACTCCTTGGACGAGACTATGTTTATGCAATGAAAGCTGTCGTATCGACACTCTTTCGCGTGATGTCTTTCCCTCACAATGGCAGTATTGTGACTGTAGACCAGCTTTCGTTCCCTAGTCTTGTTTCGACTACCAATAATATGACACCCCTAAATGTTCCTGATTCTAAAGTGGTATCTACCCTGCCTCGGGTTAATTATGTGGCAACCGGTCCCATGTTTTCAGTTACCGATGTAAGTGAGCCTCTCACTGTTGATTTAGATCCGGTAATTGACATGGAAAACTCTCTGGGATTACTTGAACACGATGTTCTTATCCCTTTTGAGTCCCTTGACATGTGTTCCTTCCAGAGAAATATTCTTCCTTCTGATGAAGATCTCTTGGAAGCCATGATCAAGGTGTGTCCATTGACATGTCTTTCTTCCAGTTGGAAGCCATGATCAATGGTGTGAGGATAGTTTCTTCTAGTCTCAACCTCATTAAAAAATGAAACTGGAAGTCATGAGCATAGTTCCTTGTCTTGTGTCAAGCTCATTAAAAAATGAAACAAGGAGTTGTGAGGAAAGTTCCTTTTACTGTGTCAACCTCGTTAAAAAATGAATCAGTGTGTATGAGGATAGTTTGTTCCTCTCTTAACCTCGTTAAAAAATAAAATTGGATGTCACGAGGATAGTTTTGTTCCTGTCTCAACCTCGTTAAAAAATGAAACAGGGTAGTATGAGGATAGTTCTTTTACTGAGTCAACCTCATTAAAAAATGAATCAGGTAGGTTTTAGGTTATATAGGTAGATTGTAGAAAGTAGGATTTTGAGGACAGTTCCTGTCACTGAGTCAACCTCGTTAAAAAATGAATCAGGTATGAGGACAGTTCCTGTTACTGAGTCAACCTCGTTAAAAAATGAATCAGGTATGAGGATAGTTCTTTTCTTGTGTCAACCTCTTTAAAAATGAAACAACTCCCTTTTCAAGTTAAATATTGAAAGTAAACCTTCATTTCATCCAGCCGGTTGAATGCAATGAAGCCTGGGGGGCATGTACCTCACTTTGCATCATTATGCTGGGGGCATGCGAATTTTTTGAGCATAGTTCCTTGTCTTGTGTCAAGCTCGTTAAAAAATGAAACAAGGGTAGGTTAAGTAGGTAGATTGTAGAGAGTAGTTATGAGCATAGTTCCTTATCTTGTGTCAAGCTCGTTAAAAAATGAAACAAGGGTTTTGAGGATAGTTCTTTTCCTGTGTCAACCTCACTAAAAAATGAAACAACTCCCACAAGATCTTGAAAGTAAAGCTTCATTCCATCCACCTCATTGAATGCAATGAAGCTTGGGGGGGCATGTACCCCGATTTGCGTCATTATGATGGGGGCATGTGAACTTATAACAAGCATAGTTTTTCGTTTCAAGCTTGTGTAAACATGAAACCGAATCTGAGCATAGTTCTTTTCATGTGTCAAGCTCGTTAAAAAATGAAACAAATCCTCCTCTACTTGAGTCGAGAGATTGACTAGACCTCATAGATGTTAGGTTGTATATTTAGGTTAGTTATTTCAGTTTTTTGCATAATTTTCTTACAGTTTTAGGTCGAGTTTTTCAAGGATCTCGTAACTCAACCTTCATTTCATCCAACTGGTTGAATGAAATGAAGCTGGGGGGCATGCGCTCTAGCAGTTATGCTTAGGGGGCATCAAGCACAGTTTTCTCTCTGTTTCAAGCTTGTGAAAAAATGAAACTACTTTGAAGCATAGTTTTTCTCTGTTTCAAGCTTTTGTAAAAATGAAACCTATCTCGAGTCAATTTCGGTTATTTTCAAGACTCGTTAAACTCATGAAAATCCCGAGATTATTTTGCTATTTTTCATTCTCGTAAAACAAATGAAAATACCGAGTTCTTTCCGTCTTTTCCTGCTCGTAAATTAAAGTGAAAGTCGGCCATATGAGTACATTTTTATCCCTTTTTCAAACTCATTAAAATTTACGAAAAAGTGAAAACCATGAGTACATTTTTATCATTTTTTCGAACTCGTTAAAACTTACGAAAAAGTGAAACCTTAGAGTCATCTTTTAAGCCCTTTTTTGACTCTTAAAACATGAAAAGATTGTCGAGCGTTTGAGTTATGCTTAGGGGGCATCAAGCACAGTTTTCTCTCTGTTTCAAGCTTGTGAAAAAATGAAACTACTTTGAAGCATAGTTTTTCTCTGTTTCAAGCTTTTGTAAAAATGAAACCTATCTCGAGTCAATTTCGGTTATTTTCAAGACTCGTTAAACTCATGAAAATCCCGAGATTATTTTGCTATTTTTCATTCTCGTAAAACAAATGAAAATACCGAGTTCTTTCCGTCTTTTCCTGCTCGTAAATTAAATTGAAAGTCGGCCATATGAGTACATTTTTATCCCTTTTTCAAACTCATTAAAATTTACGAAAAAGTGAAAACCATGAGTACATTTTTATCATTTTTTCGAACTCGTTAAAACTTACGAAAAGTCATCTTTTAAGCCCTTTTTTGACTCTTAAAACATGAAAAGATTGCCGAGCGTTTCTTTTACACTCGTTAAAATGGAATTAAAAGACGGTCCCCTTATAGCTCTTTTCTGACCGTAAAACCAGGAAAAGATTGCCGGGTTTTTGTCGTTTCAAACTCGATACGGAAATAAAACGACGTGTCCTTGATCGCTTTTTACTTTTCAGGTCAGTGGCACTAATTATGAAAGTACTCCTTGGTCGCAAGATCAAGCAGTTCCCCCAGGTATTATTTTATACTTTTTCGGGCTTGAGGGACACAAATCTACGAAAAAGTTCAACTTGGAGTCTTCTTAAGTTTTTCAGACTCTCTAAAATTGAAAAACACCGAGTTTCTCCTATGCTGGGCTCGTTAAACATTTCACAGTAAAGGACCTGTTCAATTACAAACAGGAACGAACCACTCCTTCCTAGGGTTCGAATCAAAACTAGGTTGGACTCATCCGAAGGATGAGCTTATAATCAAGCATATGTTATCCTCCTCAAGCTTGTTAAAAATAAAGAGGTACTTGCCAGAAATGGTGGGGGAAAAGAGAGAAGAATGAACCTGTTTGTTACCTTTTGTCTCAAAAGAAACTTTATTACCACTCTTGAACAGGACACTTTTCATTCACCTGGGTTGGGAAATCTTTTACCTCACAGTTGATCAAACCACTTTGAAAGTCTTTAACCGAGTTCCGGGGATTAACTTTGAGTTATTCGTCACCAAGCCATCTGTCGTGTCGTTATCTGTTCAAGAGGTCTGCAAGCAAAACTTTCATCTGCAAAATACTTGTCATCCATTTGACCATCCCTGAGTCAGTCCTTACAGCAACATTTCTTCAACTTGAACAATGATTTCGTGTTGCGGGCTTGCCTGCAACGGGTTGCTTTCTATCGACATCAGCACATTATCTAGAAAGATGACTTAGAAATCGTCAGTACCTTGAAGTCTGCATGCATCAATGGCAGGTTTCTCGCCTTTGACGTCAGTTTACATCATTGACTTTCGATCGAAGGATTCCGTGAAATGTTCGACATCAACTCATTCATTCACATCTCATGGATTGTACTGGGTACTTTGAGAACCATTGACATTACTGGTGGTCTCTCTCACGCTTGTTAACAGTTTACATCATCGACTGGTAATCAAGTGGTTTCTACCATGTTCGACATCAACTCATTTATTCGCATGGCTAGAATCGTACCAATTCAGGAAGTAGAAATGAAGACCCTGGATCTAGTTTCCACCATCCAGGCTGCGAGGAGTTTTGTATTCATTATCTAAGTAGACTAATCATAAACAGATGGCTGCGTCCATACTGTGTCTACAAAAGTCTATGATTGTGATGTACTGCAAGATCATTCCTGTATCAGAGTAGTTAGTCTGTTAGTTAAAGTTTTGATCTGAGTATGGGAATGCCTACCTCAGTGATGATATAATCTTATACATGTATTTTGTGTTGAAAATTGCAGGTTCTGACCAAGCTCTCCACGGGATAATCCTTGAAATGATAAAGCGCTTCACCCTTCCTAGATATTACAAACCCTAATCTATTCCAGGCTTCGCACTTTAGGGGGCAATCTGTTACACTAAAAAATGTCACCATGACTATTTACAGTTAGTATGGCTCAATCAACAGTCATGCTACCCTCTTAGGCAAGTCTTATGCCTCTGCTCTCCATGTCAAACTCCAAAAAAGAGAGAAAGTCTTTCTAAATGTATTTATCTCTGGGGACGCAGGTTCTCTCAACCTTACCTGCGGGGACGCACCCAATGTTCACCAAATCTGCGTCTTTGGACGCTCTGTATGTAAAGGGGCAGGTGCGTCCCCCTGGAAAGGTTAAAATGCGCAAGTTTCATCTTTAAAAAGTTACTTGTGGTCATTTCTAGAGCATTCTAGAAGGTTGTTCGACGTGTATTGAGCGCCTCCAGATGGTTCATGCACTCCTACCAAAGAGGAACTTATCCCATCAATAAGGGAGCTATCCCATCCAAAGAGGGGATTATCCCATTGATGGTGGACCTGATTAACTTCCTCTTGAGCACTATAAATACAGGCATTGGGCCAGAAGGAGAAGAGGTTGAAAGCTATACATTTCTAAGGGTAAATGCTGCAGGAATTAGGACTCCCATTTAGAAGCTTGTGAGGAGAGATTTCCATCTTTGCTTGTTCTATTTGGAAGTGGGTGAGCTTTTTCAAAGTAGAGGAAGACTCTTGTGGACCCTGGAAGGAGCTTGCACAACACCAAGGCTCAGGTTGTAATGGTTCCTTTTGATTACCTTTAATGCAAATTGGTCCATTCTTCTCAATAACTTGTTGTTTATGGGTTATTTCATGTACTCCTTGGTCTATATGTTGAATATGCTTTGTTTTATGTTATAATCAGGTGCTATTTAATTGTTTGACTGTTGGTGATTGCAGATTTTGGAGAAAGGGAGGAACTCATCCAGATCAACAAAGCTTGGACTTCTACAACAGCGTTTGGACAAAGGTAAGAACGAAACACTTGATTTCTCATATCACAATGCATGTTTAGAGAAGGATAGTTCTAGTTTGTCTTGTTTGTCATTAGAATGTCTTAGACTTCTAGGAAGGTCGGTTGTGTCCGCACTTTTGACTATTTCCGTGTGACAGGGGGGGGGGGGTTGGGGTGGGCCGGGTTAATCAGTATTTTTAAATCATTAAAATTTTCAATTTCATATCCATATTTTTGTACGCAAATTTACTGAGGGGAACCCACGTATGTACGCCATTGTTATTCAAACAACTAGCGTATATTCAGTAAACTTACTTTTTAGTTAATTCGTAATATGTTTATCTTGAGCCAGTGCATCATTACTTCATTAAAAATTAAATAAACATTAACCATGTGTAGTAAGAACAAATAAACTATCACGCATAAGAAACACATCAAAAACAGGATTTTTAGGTAGAAATCCAATGTGGGAGAAAACCACCGCTTATGTGATCTTTGTCTTCATCTTTTATTATAATGAAACATCTTAAAGTCTTGTACTGGCGCAAACTCATACGATCACACAGTCACCCAACTATTGAAGGCTACAACCTTCTCTCTTTCTCCAGCACCCACTGGAAGGGACCTCCAACCCCTGATCTTGTTTACTGGCACCCATTGGAAGGGAGCTCCAACCCCCTAATCAGATTTACCAGCTACCATTGGAAGGAAGCTTCAACTCCCTCATTGAAGGCTCCAACCCTCAACACCTCTGTGGACCATGTTTCATAAATTTTCATACTGGATCGACCTACTACAAAAAATCACAACTGTAGGCCACATTTCATCAAATTTTAAGACTGTGCCCACTACCATCATTTAAGCCCAATACTAAATATCAAATTTGAAACTGGTCACTACAACAAATCACTCAATCATCAACTGAAACAACCAATCTCTGACCCAACTGAATCAACTGAAACCCAAATCAATCAACTTATTCTCAAACAACCAAAGCAGTTAGATCACTATAACCAGCATATCAATATTGAACCCAAACAATGCATCAACTTACTGAATCAACTTAAAGCCCTAATCAATAAACTATCAAAATATATATGCTACTTTACTGTAGAAAACCCACATGTATATGAAACTTCCTTGAATAATACTCATGTGTAGATCTCAAAACATTGAACCCTAAAACCAAACCATTGCCACTCTAAAACAAACATTGAATCATACACATATCTACTACATCATTCTGAAATAATCACATAACCATCACTAATCTTAAATCACAAAGATCTAGTAGCTTCATCATTCTTCAATCAATCAATCCTTAATCAAAACATCATTTTTAATCCCATATCATCAAGTAAAACTTCATTGACAAACAAAAAAAAACACAAGAAGACTGGTTAGATTGATCATACATTGTTTTCAGCAAAACCCTAGGTTATATACATGCTTTCCTCAAAACATTTCCACATCTATACACGTTTCTCCATAATCAAACACATGTACATATCTGAATATATACACGACTTACCAGTACTAAACTCGTGTTTGTACACACCTTTCAGGTTATCAAACCCGCCTACAGATCTGGAATTACTGGCACAAATATTCCCTGCATAACACTTTAGACATACCCAGATCTTAGCCTACATAGAACAATCACACATCAAGACACTATCATCATTGATCAAATCAACCCATAATCAAAAATTCCATTTCAGATCGATTGGATCTGATCCATCATCAAATTCCTGGGTGCAATTGTAGTTTTAGATCAAGCAAATCATTAAAATCCCATTACATGCATACTTGCTTCATATCTAACTATTCATGAAATATTCATCACTTGCACACAACTCCCAATTTGATCTTCATCTCATTATATAGCTTAGCCCTTATCCAATACCACAGGTCAAAACCATACTAATGCCGATGGTATTCTGATACAGGATCAAATATCTGTTGCTGGGCTCAATACCATGGTAAAGACCTTTGGTATTTAGAATACCATGGTTTAGAAATTGAATGTGCCTTTCCTTTTTCATACCTACATGTGTACGTGACTTTTCTTCACAAAACCCATGTATACTCTACTTTTTATCACCAAACCTAAGTGTGTACACTACTTTGATTCATAGAACTTACGTATACTCAACTTTTCTTCACCAAACCTGTGTATACTTATTCAAACTTCATCTTTATCATTATTCTTTCTCTGAACTGATAATCCTTTTATGTCACATGTAGACATATCCTGTTGACATCTACATCAAGTAGGTTTCCATCAAAGGAAAACTTATCAAGTAGGTTTCCATTGTGGACAAAACGGTAGTCATAATGCCAACAATATCCCCCTTTAGACTTGGTGGCAACAACTTTGGTGTTTGGTCACCAATATAATAAAGCCGTAGTCTTTAACGCGACTTTTTGAAAGCCTTTCCGGCGATTTTTTCCGGTGAAAATCCGGCAGTAATTTATTGAAATCGAAGTTTGATAACTAGTTTCTGCACAATGAAAGCGTCCCAGGGGTTTTTCAGGGTGCTGAATCCGAATATGCAGTTAAAAAACCATTTTAACTGCAACAAATCATGATTTCATCTCAATTTCTTCCGCCGGATTCCGTCACCGGAATCTCAAAAAGTCGCATTATAGACAACTCCTATAATAAATACCTATAAAACACATCAACCTAAGCACCAATCTTTTCAAACACCAAGTTACTCTCCCCCTTTGACATCAAGGGAAAGGGCTGACAAATTCTAAATGAAGGTTTCTCTCTTGAGCATTGTAGATCTAAAATGTTGAGTATGAACACTAAATATTGACCATCCTCCCCCTGAGAACATGCTAAAAATTCTAAAGGATATGCAATGAAGTACACAACTCTATGACTCAATTGAATATGCTTGTTCCTATCACTAAGAACTCAAACTTACATCAATCACCAAACCACAGTGGGTTTACATATTTTACTTTATTATTACATCAACCAACCAATCATAGTGGGGTTACAGATTACATCACATACCCAAAAATAGATGAACTCGCAAATACATTCTCAAAATTTGATGGTTTCTAACTGAATATTGTCCATTAAGCTATAGTACAATGAGACACGAATCAAGTTTCACAATTAACTCTCTAATACCAAGAGCGATAGCTTATGACAAAAGCTTGATGACCATACTATATTCAGAAATGTTATTAGTCGTAAGACCTAAACATATACCTTGTAAATTCACTAACTCACCATTAGGGTCATAGATTGCCCATGCTGCAGAAGATAGATTCCGTGTACTACAAGATGCACCATCAGGAAAATCGACGTAACAGTTGGATGACATCTACAAACCAAGTAGAGCACAAGGTAAGTAGAGGAAAATGTTTGCAAAAGCAAACTAACACACCAAAACCACACTGCACACTAATGAAACAAACTAATGTACAAAAGTATTTACACAAAAAATGCGCAAAAATGTTCAGATGGAGCCCATTTGCTGACTCGGGTAATCAATCAACAAAGAGTAAAACCAGAGTTTCACCGTTGGCATGATATGGAAGCATCAACTTGGCCAAATAGTGGAATGCCACACATAAATGACAATGCCCCCATGCCCCCCGAGAAAGTATGGGTTATGTTTCATAGGATGAATGCCCCATTGCGATAATGGCCAAACAGGAAAAACTCAGTGTAAAGCTCTCATATTAGAGGGAAATAACATCTTAAGCTCACTGCAAGGAAAAGATGCCTAAGATGCCTCCAGTTGAAAGATTTTGACAATTTCAGGTTGGACTGAAATGTCAATGGGCAAGGTAGCATTAATTTTCCCCATGTTTTCTTCAGACAAAACTTCATGCACCAAAATAGGTGTTTGAAGTGGCTGATTCGGTGCATGGGAAACTAAGGTTTCTAAATATGGTGAAATCTCTCCAAGTCTTAGGAGAAACGAGGAACGATGATGGGCATAATTCCAAGGAATTTCTTCAAGAGACATAACCTTGGTGATATTCTAATCAGTTGGAAATGTCTCATTCAAGGGATCTGAAGAATCCCAAGAACCAAGCGAAGGGGATTGTGAATACGAATCTAGATGCATAATAAGATCATCATGACTTTTAGAAGTGATCGCTGAAGCAAAAACAACAGCTTGATATGCTTGTTCAAATGGGTTGAGCAGCATGACATCGCCAAAAGAGTTAACTTGATCGAGATGAGGAACGATCCAAGGATCATGTGAAGTGGAGATCATGTTAACAGAAGCATCATTTGGAGGTGGAAGAGAAAAGTTCCCATAAGAGTAGAGTCTTTAAAAATACCTGCCCCAACACTCCCATAAGGGATGTTAGTATTTCCCACATATGGCACATTGCCATTTGAAGAGCTAGAAGAGAAAAAGGCTAACTGATCAAAGATGACTATTTTTCCCTCATGAGGAAAATAGAGCATGTAGAACAACGTAGAAACCTTGAAAAACATAGCATAGGTCCAAATCTGACCAAGTATAAGGTTATAATTCAAGTTGGCATCAATTACTTCTACTTCTAGATTAACAGTTTTGCCTTCCAACGTTATGGGAAAGTTTGTGAGAATACCATATGGAAGAGATCCTCTACCATCAAAGGGTTCTAAGGTTTTAGGAGACTGGTTGACAGGAAGAGAGCCAATAGCTTTCCAGCATGAGATAGACATGATGAAGGTGGAAGCACCCTCATCAAAAAAAGTTCAATGAATCATCTTCCCTTTTATAATGACTTGTATTAAGAAGGCAAGTTTATGTGGAAGACATGGAACATGATTTTCCAGGTCAAAGGTAATCAAACTCAAATCAATAGGGTCAATTCCTCCTATAGTGGATAGTAATGCTTTCCACTACGATGGAAAAATCTAGAGGATTTCCAAGGCAGACATCGTCGAAGGTGCTTGAACTAAATCTTCGACAATATTGTAATGCTGAGAAGCTCTCACATTAAGATTGTATGATGATTTCCGAAGGACACCCTTACGAGGTGGTCAGATAATGGATTGATTACTAGGTCTCTCAATATGAAGAGGATGAGAACTGGGTGTAGTAGAACTGGAAGGTGTATCAATAACTTCTTTCTCCACCACTTGTTTGGGAGGAGTCAGATAGTATTTTGACTGAGTGGCAACAGAAATAGGTGACGTTCCACTCATATAAACCTAAGAGCCTGAAGATGTAGAAGATTTTGGTTGTTATAACAATTGGGTTTGTAAAAATTCCCACCTGTAGATCTCTTGATAATGCAATATACTAAAGAAAAATACTTGATCTAATTCTACAAACAATTATGTGGAAGCTTAATCGAATTGAGCAAGATCAATTAAACACATATAACTGATAAGAAGAAATCAATCACACATAACATAGAAGAAATAACCATGGGAAAGCCTAAGAATAAAACCCCAATCTCTATATTATCATACTAGTGGAAATCTTGTTCAAGTTACAAAAAGAATCAGCTCTCAAGCTATCCTGCTCTATCTGCAATCAAACAAATACTGCTCATAGACAATCAAAGGATTCTCACAAACCTTCTCCTCTGCCCTCCAAGCCTCCTATTTCCTTGCACAGTTTTCCTGGGGTCCAGTGCTTCCACTTGTGCGAATTCCCACCTCACACTGCTCACTTGGCTTAGAAATAACTGCACAAACCTAAAGGAGATAATTCCTTCTGCATGGATGAGTTTCCTATATAGGAAAATTCCTCCAACTGATAGTACAATGTCCCTGTCTTTAATCTCAATTGGGTCTTTCTATGAACTAACATGCATGAGTTATTTATGAGAGAATATTCAGTTATCTAGAGAGCGGCAGTTACATGCATGCAAGCATTAACTAATTGAACTCACAATTAGTTCTACAAACCATTAGAACTAATCTAACTGGACTTAACTCGGTTAACTGAGCTAACTAATTACAACTCAAGTTACAACTCATCGTTATCTCTTTAACTTATGGATAAATTCCTCAATCAATGGAGAAACTATTGCATGTCTTCACATAGACTTCATGTTTGATTTTCTACAACTAATTAACTCAAGATGAATTAATTAATTATTTTAAAAACTGCTGCTAAGATTAAATTCGAATTTTACTTTTCAATTTTAGTTCAGGGACTAACTAAAATTGGAATCCATACCGAAATTCTATTTTTAGCACTTCCATTTTTCATCCCTGTTTCTATGTCCAACACTGGTACCTGAATTGCTATTTATAACAATGCTATTTTTTGCACTTCTATTTTTAGCATTTCTTGTTGCCATTTTCAATAGGGTTTTTATGATGGAAAAGTTTATTTTAATACAGTCGGTGTCTCTTGGGTGCATTTTAACAAACGACTAACTTTAGCATGATGGGGACAATCCTTGGTATAATGATCTTCCTCACAAATGAGGCAAGGATATTTGGGCTTACGTTTAGATGCATCACCAACAGATGATTTCTAAGGATCCTATTTCATGTATAAGATTTGGTTTTTCCTTTACCCTTCTTTTTACCTTTTGAGGTTTTGTCTATCGTGGTAGATTGTATGACATTAACCTAGGAGGTTTTACGAGTATTTTGAGAGGGGTTCGAAGGAGAATTGGATGCAGTAGTTGAAATGGATTTCTACTTCGAGGAAGTAGAAGATGCTTTACTAGAATTTTGAGTCACTGACCCAATAATGTCATCGACAGGTAGTGCCTCTGGAGGTTTGGAAGACGCAAGATCAATAGATGGTCCAAGAGCATCAAGTAAGAGATCATACAACATTATAGATTGGGAATATACCAAATCTAAATATTGGGCTCATGTAATGGATCGATCTTCGGTCATAAAACCACCCATAGCTATGTCCTTGGAAATTTTATTAATGAATGATTTGGTAAACCATTCAATTAAAATTTCATCAAGAATATCTAACTTGACAAGGCGACGCTGATGTATCCATTCATGGATATGATCGGAGATGTGGGTAGCAGTATTCTATTTCAAAGATGTAATGAGATGGGTACTAGTTTCATATCGAACTAGTACTTGGAAGTGAGTAAGGAAGGCCATTGCTAAAGTGTTGAAATCTTGGTAGGAACCTCGAGGTAACTCGATGTACCATTTCACAGCAGCACCTATCAAGGTTCCCTGGAAAAGACGTAGATGAATGGAATCATCAACCCAATAATTGGATGAACACCATAAATGGTAAGTCATAACATGGGCCTGGGGGTCTTCTCCAGACTTTCCTTCAAATTTTGGAAAATTGTCAGGAATCTTAGTAGGAACCGGGGGCCAATACGACAAATGGATTATTTGCTCATTTGTAAGCCTTGACACATCCAGTTGTTCCAACGTTACTAGAAATGGAAGTTTGATGGAAAGGATCCTGTAACATTGATATTACAGATGGAGCGATATTTAGATCTCCATAATATGCAAAACACATAAAAGGTACACATTGCAACTTTATATTTGGAACCAAATTAGTTTGTATGGTATTGATGGCTTTGCTATCATAAACAAATTGTCACTTGGGAAATTTTTACAGAATAAATGATAGCACATTATGAGGATACAAAAAGAAACACCTTTTTTATCCAATTGATAAATCTCAAACAAAAGGGTTCAATGATGGAGCACATTGAGGACTTCCAAAAATTGAACATAAGGGTAAAATATATTCCAGAGGAGCATAGGATTGATGTGTTCATAGATACTTTAAAGGATAACATACAACATTGGTTTCTCCTTTGGGAACTTGATTCATTGGAGAAGGCATTCAGGTTGGCAAGAAAAATTGAAAGAAAAATTATGGCAACAAGGAAGCCTACCACTCACAACTATAAAGATGAAGTGTTGTTGCCCCTAGCCTTCCATAACCTACAAGGTCGACACCACAATGATTGCAAGAAAAAAGAGCAAAAGGGCTTTGTTACAGTTGTGATAACAAATACACTAAAGGTCATAAGTGTTCTGAGAAGAAATTATTTTACATAGATTTTGAAGAGGAGGAAGAAAAGGAACAAGAAACATCAAAAGAAGAGGACATACACCAGAAACAAACCCTAGAGAAAGAAGAAATGAATCCGTCCATATATTTTAATGCATTGGTCGGAATTACCACTCCTCAAACTCTCAATATAGAAGGACATCAAGAAGAAAAAGGTATTAGTGTTGATTGATTCAGGTAGTACCCATACTTTTATTCATGGTAAGATAGCCAAGGAATTGAATTTCTTCCTATATGCAACACCAAAGTTTCAAGTGATGGTTGCAAATGGAGGAACCATAAATTTATATGGAAAGTGTCATAATATCAATCTATCCATGGGAGAATATGTATTGAATAGCCCAATTCTTTCCATTCCAATGGGTGGTGTTGATGTTGTACTAGGAGTCCAATGGCTACAATCTTTGGGTATGATAAATTCTAACTTTCAAGAATTTTTCTTGAATTTTTTTAATAAGGAAAGGAAGTTGAATTAAGGGGTATTGCAGGGAAACCGGGAAAGATAATCAGCTCTAACAACAAGACAAATCTTCTAAAGAAATAACAATGAGGCATAATTGCACAATTATGTTCGCTAGAGGTTCCCATATCGAAATCATCTATTTCTCCATATCTCCAAAAGGTCTTCGACAATCATTCCAAGGTATTTGAGACTCCCAGAGGACTCCCACATATTCATGATCATGTTATGCATTTGATTCTAGGCAATGTTCCTCCAAACATCAGGCCTTAAAGATATCCCTATTCACAAAAGCGTGAAATTAAACGTATGGTTGCAGAAATGCTAGAGGCTCGTATTATTCAACCTAGTCAATGTTCTTTCTCTGCTCCAGTAGTATTGGTGCACAAAAAGGATGGATCATGGTGCATGTTTCCAGATTATAGGGAGATCAACAAGCTCACTACTAAAGATAAATTTCCCATTCTTGTCATTGATGAATTATTGGATGAATTACATGGGTCAATTTACTTCACCAAGTTGGATCTTTGTCCAGGATATCATCAAATCAGAATGAAGACTGAAGACATTCCGAAAACAACATTTAGAACTCATGAGGGTCATTATGAATTTTTGGTCATGCATTTTGGCCTTACAAATGAACCTTCTACATTTCAAGGTTTGATTAGTTCCATTTTCAAACCCTTCCTTAGAAATTTGTGTTAGTATTTTTTCATGATATACTAATCTACAACAAGTCTTGGAAGGATCATGTTCAACATGTTCAAAGGTAGCTCAAACTATTGGAGGAGAAAAAATTATATGCAAAAAGCTCCAAATGTTTCTTTGGAATACAAGAGGTGGAATATTTGGGTCATATTGCATCTCATGAATGTGCTAAGGTAGACCCTAGAAAAATTAAAGCCATTAATGAATGTAAAATCCCCACATCCTAAAGCATATGCGAGGATTTCTCAGGTTGAGAGGGTATTATTGCAATTTTGTTAAGAATTATGGGAGAATATCAACACCTCTAACAACATTATTGAAGAAAGATGAATTTTCATGGACTCAAGAAGCAACGAAGGCCTTTGAACATCTTAAAGAGGCAATGTGCCAAGCACCAATCTTAGCTACGCCAGAATTCACAAAAAACTTTATTGTGGAAGGTGATGCCTTAGGAAATGGAATTGGTGTTGGTTTAATGCAAGAAGAAAGACCCATTGCTTTCTAAAGTCATCCAAACAAAGGAAATTATTTACACAAAGCTATTTATGATAAGGAAATGTTGGCAATACTACATGCACTTAAGAAATGGAGACCCTACCTAATGGGAAGACACTTCAAGGTAAAAACGGATCATGATAGTCTTAAATAATTTTTAGAACAAATATTATCATAAGAAGAGTAGAAAAAATGGGTCACAAAGATGTTGGGTTATGACTTTGAAATCATCTACAAAAAAGGAAACAAAATGTTGTTGCATATGCACTCTCAAGAAAGGATGAGGATGTGGAAGCATTGCTTTGCACAATTTCTATTATTCAACCAGATTGGATAAATGAAGAAAGGGACGAATGGAAGAATGACGAAGAAGTGCGGGCACTCATTCAAAAATACAACAAGATCTCAATACATCTGATACATTTAGCTGGAAAAATGATTTGTTATGGTACAAAGATCACTTATACCTCTGTAGGAATTCCAAACTCAACCAAATATTCTTATGGAATTACACACCTCTCCCTTAGGAGGGAACTCAAGAATTTAAAAAACATACCACAGGGTTAAGAAGGAATCTTTTTTGGGATGGCCTTAAATCTGATATTCAAAATTTTGTGGCAGAATATTTGGTTTTCCAACAAAATAAAGTTGAAACAATTAAAACCTCAGGTCTATTACAACCTTTATCCATTCCAAGTCAATGTTGGGAGGAGGTTTCAATGGATTTTATCACAGGTTTACCCAAGTCCAAAGGAAAGAGTGTCATCATGGTGTTAGTTGATAGACTTACCAAATATCCACACTTTTATGCATTATCTCATCCATTTAGATCTAATACAGTTGCTATTGCATTTATGGAAACAATTCAAAAGCTACATGGAAACCCAAATATTATTGTAAGCAATAGAGATCTCGTTTTCACTGAAGAATTTTGGACAAAATTATTTTCTTGTCTGGGTACTCAGTTAGCTCATAGCTCATCTTATCATCCTCAATCTAATGGGAAAACTGAGATTGTAAAAAAATGTTTGGAAGGATATATTTGTTGCTTGGGATCTAATAAACACACACAATGGGTCAAATGGTTGCCTCTGGCTGAATGGTGGTATAACACTTCCTTCCATACTACAAAAAAACTGACCCCATTTATGGCACTTTATGGATATCATCCATTGTCCATCACATCATATTTAAAAGGAAATTCTAAGGTTCAAGCAATGGAATATCAGATCGAGCATCAACAACAAGATCTCCAACTCTTAAAGGATAACCTTACTTTGGCACAAAATAGAATGAAACAATAGGAATATCAACATTGCAGCGAAAATAATTTTGATGTAGGTGACTGGGTATTTCTACGGCTACAACCAAATTAAAAAATTTCCCTCAAGCTAGCTAAGACGGATAATAAATTATCACCAAATTATTATGGTCCATACAAGGTGTTGCAAAATATTGGTACTATGGCATACAAATTGGAGCTTCCTACAGCTTCCCGAGTGCACCCAGTTTTCCATGTTTCATGCTTAAAGAAGGTTATAGGTGAAAAGCTCCCAGTTCAAACAATATTGCCAGAACTTGACTAGGAAAGAAAAATCATATTGGAACCTGAAGCATTCACATAAACAAGAACTCGAAAACTACGAAATCGATCAATTTTAGAGTATCTCATCAAGTGGAGGAACTTACCCACTGAAGATTCCACATGGGAGAATGAGAATTTTATACAGAAGAATCTATAAATGCTCAAGCGTTGAGGACAACACTTTTTGAAGGAGAGGGGCATGTTAGTTCCCTATAATACTAGTGATTCCCCCATTTCCATTGTCATTGTACCCTTATTATTATTGTTGTTCCCCTATTGTCCTAGTATTGTTATTAGTGTGCTCCATAGAATCCCACTGTTGCTATTTTTGTGCCCTTATATTATTGTTTTTATGTCAGATTTGATTATATTGTGGCCCTTAGACTTCTATATATAGAAAATAGGTTTTGTCATTTGTATCATCCAAGAAATGTTCATTTTTGTAATGTAAAGGAGGTTTCCCCCTCAAAGAGACTGATTTTGAAGTCGTTTATCTATCTTTTCTTATATTTTATGAGTTGGTTGCATAACATCATCTTCAAGACCTTCACAATATTGTTTAGAAACCATACCCGCATGATCCTTGTTATCATATGCATGCAACTTATCTTTAAGATTAGAAATCTTTTTCAAAGCAAGATCAAGTTTTGTTCTAAGATCGAAAATTTCTTCTAACCTATCTTCCTCTGAATCAACAAATCCATTTGACATAACAAAGGTTGACATATTGTTAAGGATAGGATTAACTGATAGTTCCCTCTTTGGTATTTCTTCATGGATTTCTTGTATCTTATCCCACACTTGCTTTGCATATGTATAATGAATAAATGTATTTACTGTGGAATCAGGTATGCTACAAAAGATGTTACTTAAAGCCTTACTTTTCTTTTGCACTTCCTCTTCTGATGGAGGAGACTTGGTGTAGCCATTGCATACTAGACACCAAACATCAAGATTCATTATATTAGATGTCATACTTTCCTTCCATTGTTGATAACAATCTTTGCTTAGCATAAGCAGATTTGCATTTTCCATTGTTTCTGACTTGCCTTGATCTTTTGCTTTTAGAGGCATCATTTTGGAAATTTTTTTCCTTTTAGAGTGTGTACTTTCACTTTTACCCATGAGTGCAAGTTCATTTGCTTTACTGTCATCATCACTATCATTATTTCATAGAAAAGGAAATGGATCACAGTTAGCACAAAATCCCATACCTGCTAATTCTTTATTATTTTCTTCTTCATTATTGATCAATAGAAAGTGGGTTGTTCCAAAACTTGAATATTTTCTCACATCTATAACTGTTACTGCATCTAATATATCCCTGTCAAAGTTTTCAATAAAAATATTCTTTTCTTTTAGGCCATCAAACTCATTACTACTTCTATCTTCAAATTCCATAAGTAATTGACATTCTTAATTAGACTTACCTTCTTCACCATTTCAAAGACCATCACTATCTTCATGTGTATAAAAAATTATCGTGTTTTCAAACCTTCTCCTATTTATCTTTACAACTTCTTTCCCTTTCTCATAATTTTCTCTATAGGGACACTTATCGACATAATGACCAACTCTACCAAAAGAAAAACATTTGAAGGGAAGCTTACCTTTGAATCTTCCAGTACCCACTAGGCGTTTCTTTACGAAGTTTTCTTCTTCTTCTTCTCATACATAACCTGATTCTTCCTTTTCTTTTCCTTTTACAGTAGCTTTGAAGATTTCTTCTCTCATGTCTCAGTGACCACCTTTCCTCATCTCAAATGTTATCGATATTCCATGGATTTGATCAAGTGTGAGACTTTTCAGATCTTGTATTTCTTTAATAGCGAAGACTTTGGAATCAAACTTCAGAGTTAGTGATCTCAAAATATTTTCAAAAATAGGAGCATCTTGTATTTCTTCACCAACATTTCTCATGGAATTAAAAATTTCATCTACTCTAAGAAAACATGATGCATTGCTTTCATCATCATGCATTTTCAGTGTCTCATACTGTATTCTGAATGTTTGGAGTTTAGCAATTTTTATCTTGGTGTCATCCTCATAACTTTGGATAATCTTATCCCACAATTTATTTTCTATTTTCATCTACATTACCTTCACAAACTCAGACTTGGCCATATTTCATACTCATTCTTTCCTATAGTATCTCTGGGAATGGAGGTTGGATATTGATATCCGCTTTCAACAATTTCCCAAACATCGGCTCCTAGTGCCCGCAAGTATGCTCTCATCCTAAATTTCCAAAAGAAAAAGTTAGTTCCATTAAATATAGGTGGCCTGATAGAAAATACTCCTTGACTACTCATCTTGACAGATCTCCTTTAAGCGATCAAGCTTCTGCTGAAGAACCTACTTTGATTCCAATTGTTGGGAAAAATACTGAGGGGCGGGGGGTGAATCAGTGTTTTCAAATAATTAAACTTTTCAATTTCATATCTAGATTTATGTATGTGACTTTAATGAAGGGAACCCACATATGTACGTTAATATTATTCAGACAACTAGCGTATATTCAGTAAACTTACTTTTCAGTTAATTCATCATTTGTTTAATCTTGAGCCAGTGCATCAGTACTTCATTAAAAATTAAATAAATAGTGATCATGTGTAGTAAGAACAAAATAAACCATCACACATAGGCAACACATAAACACACATGAACACCAAGATTTTTAGGTGAAACCCCAATGTGGGAAAAAACCACTATTTCTTTCCCCTTTGTCTTCATCCTTTATTATAATGAAAACTTCTTACAATCTTGTACTAGTGCAGACTCATACCAGCACGCAGGCACCCACCTGCTGAAGGATACAACCTTCTATCATTCTCCAACACCCACTGGAAGGGAGCTCCAACCCCCTGATCTTACTTACCAACACCCACCGGAAGGGAGCTTCAACCCCCTGATCCGATTTACCAACTGCCACTAGAAGGAAGCTTCAACCCCCTCATTGAAGGCTCCAACCCTCAACACCTCCATGGACCACGTTTTATAACTTTTTCATACTCTATCCACCTACTACAAAACATCACAACTGTAGGCCATGTTTCATCAAATTTTCAGACTTGACCCACTATCATCATTTAAGCCCAATACCAAATATCAAAATTGAAATTGATCATTACAACAAATCACTCAACCATCAACTGAAACAACCAATCTCGGACCCAAATGAATCAACCAATCACTAAATAAACTGACACCCTAATCAATCAAATTATTCTCAAATAACCATAGCAGTTAGATCACTATAACTAGAATACCAATACTGAACCCAAACACTACATCAACTTACTGAATAAACAAAAAGCCCTAATAAATAAACTATCAGAATATATACGCTACTTTACTATAGAAAACCTACGTGTATACATGACTTCCTTGAATAATACTCACACATATATGTCAATGATTTTAACCCTGAAACTAAACCATTGTCACTCTGAAATAAACATTAAATCATACACAGATCCACTCGATCATTCTAGTATAATCACAAAACCATCAATGATCTTCAATCACAAACAACTATTAGCTTCATCATTCTTCAATCAATCAATCCTTAATAAAAACATCATTGTTAAGCCCATATCATTAAGTAAGGCTTCATTGACAATCAACAAAAACACAACGGGGCTAGTTAGACCGATCATACATCTTTTTCAACAAAACCATAGCTTATATACATGTTTTCCTCAAAACATTTCCTCATGTATACATGTTTCTCCATAATCAAACTCGCATACAAAGCTGAATATATATGTGACTTACCAGTATTAAACATGCATGTGTATGTGCCTTTTAGGTTATCAAACCCGCATACATATATACAATTACTGGCACAAACCTCTGCTGCATAACGGAACTTCAAACATACCCAGATCTCGACATACAAAAAAAATCACACATCAACACACTATCATCATTAATAAAATCAACGCATAATCAAAATTATCATTTCAGATCTACTGGATTTGATCCATCATCAAATCCTGGTGTAATCATAGTTTTAGATCAAGCAAATCATTAACAACCCATTACATCCATACTTGCTTCAGATCTAACTATTAATGAAATATTCATCACTTGCACACAACTACCACTTTGACCTTCATCTCTAATATGAAAATGAGATCTTATATTAAGATTAAGGTATTACAGACTCATGTGCAGGATTAGCCTATATTACTTAGTGTAACGGATCGAAACAATTGCGAATAATATAGACAATGAGTAGTTAGAGAAACATAATAGATACACACACATAACACAACAAATAATCAAGGAGTTCACCCAAAACTCTTGGGCTACGTCTCCTGGTCCATCTTTCTGTGGTGACCTCTCTATTATGTCTTCAAGAGCAGAGTTTTTACAAATGTGAGCTCAAATTGAGTCTCAACACAACAAGAACAAAAAACAAGGTTTTGCTTGAATCCCTCAAGTCTTTCTGAGTACACAGACTCTCCCTCTCGCTCTTTGTCTATGTTTTCTCTCTGTCTTAGTACTGCCTGCCTCTATCTCTGTCATTTTATGACTTTTAAGCCAATCGACATTTGTCTGTTCGTTTTCCCCTTTGGGCTCTCCGGCTCCTAGCCTCTGTCTGCTCAAATCCCCTCTGAACGTTAAACAATTATTGTTAAACATCTTCAGGGATGGTGGCCACCTGTTTTGTAATGGAAGGAACCATGGGCGCATTAGAAATCCAAAAACAGTCATTCTCTATTTACACAGAGAAATACACATAAAATGTTGTAAAATTCGCAAAAATTCCTTTTATCGGACCTGAAATATTATGGAATCCGCCCTAAACTCCATCGGGTCCGCCTTCAAATCGTTATCGCAAATCATTTAGTCATGGGTTCCTTTGTATTTGGGTTTATTATGAAAAATCCAAAATACATAGAAAAACCCAACAATTTGTCCCGCATCGTACTTAAAATATTATAATATCGTATTCATAATCCTTT
The DNA here is from genome assembly GCA_031772625.1 of Pinus tabuliformis. NCBI lineage: Eukaryota > Viridiplantae > Streptophyta > Pinopsida > Pinales > Pinaceae > Pinus > Pinus tabuliformis. The sequence continues at coordinate 219,017,989 of CM062811.1, read as the reverse complement.
TGGGTCCAGCTGCATATCACTATCACATATCCCTTTTGGCTTCCGATCGCTGATTGCGCCGATCGGCCTTATCAGCTATCGACGCATCACATGGTCGCTGGCATGTGGCATCACCCCTTATATAGTTGCGATGCAATATTGCGATATCGCAACCGTATATCGCTGAACCTCCAGGCCGCAGTTAAGTCCTTCCCTGGGTTATGTTAGCGATGCGATATAGCGCGGTTAGATCTGGACCGTCGGATCTGCACACTTGATCGATGATCCTCGTCTAATCGCGCTTGATCGTTATCGCGATTTCCGTAAGGCCGCACCCGACTAACTCTGCCTGCCACAGTCGATTGCGATATGCCGATCAGATCTGGACTGTTGATCGGCCAAATATGACAGCTCCTGTGCATTGTTGTTTTGGCCTCTGATAGGCTTTGTTTACACTATTTCTACATGTTTTTCTTGCCCGATAGTGTAATCCGCCATTCGTGAAGGTTTATCCTTTGCGATAGTTTTTAAGTATTGAAGACTTAAAGGGTTTTTAGGATCCATTTTGGATCACGTGACGCAAGCCTGGAGCTTGCCATAACCAGGATCTTTTCCATACATTCATATACAAGCATGCGCCTCAACTTTTTCTCAATACACGGCAATTTCATCATCTATATGAAAGCTTCTTTGTTACAAACAACCATGGTTATGAAGCCATTATTAATACACACCATCCCAAATTTTCTTCATAACTATCATTCCAACTCACATACTTTCATTCTTATAACGCCAGAGTTAAATCAAAACTCAAAGAAAAGGATGCGCCCTGTTATCATTTCCATTAAACATCAATGCTCAAATATGACTTATAACTAAGTTCAATCAAAAGAATGAACTTATACTTTTCGACCTCAAGTGGACATAACAAACAATACCAATATCATTTGCATGCACAAATTTACCTGTTTCAACCAGTCAAAGCACCAAATATATGTGCGCCCTTTCTCTTACAGCGTACCCAGTGATACACAAGTATTTCCTTTAAATATTTACAGTTGATTCAATCAGATTTAAATATTGAAATCTAGCAATTTCTCTTACCTCTGTTCAGACTATCATCTTCCACGATTTCACTCTACAATTATCATCACTGTAGATTGATCCTGCTCGTGGCATTTTCATATCTACTTCTTGTTGATTCTTCTGCATTAAAACTTAGCGCCATAATTTCACCACATACTCAAGTTAATAATGAAATTCTCTGCGCCATCAATTCATTAACATAAAAAACTTCTACAATATGATTTCAGAACTGGATAATGTTGCTCCTGCATTTTTTTCTACTGAATTCATGTCAAACAACATATAGCATTACATTGCAGATCGAATATCGACTTAACCATCGATTTTATCTCCTCACTCATTGCACTGTCAAATGCTGTGTATTATCATTTCAAATAGAATCGATATCATTTTAATTATATCGATTTCTATATTCATCTCCAATCATGTCGACCACAGATCAAATATTTGCAGCATTTAATCATAAACATTCATACCCAATTGACATTGACTGTTAAATCTGCGCCCAAGCAACTCTGCAATCTTCAACTCGTTGTGCCACAAAGAATGAAGTTCGAATTCATATATAACTTCAGCGATTTACACATCAGCTTCTACACAGTTCCCGTCAATCAAACACCACGAAGGGAACAAATTTTTAATCGAATTTCGAACCTGCACCTTAGTAAAATCATTCAAATGGAAATTCGATTTAGAGGAATCGATTCTGCACTTATTTCTTTGTTTGCCAGAACGTCATCTTAACTCATATAGCAATCTCCATCTCACATATTCGCACTACAGAACAAGACTATGTATGTCAAGCCAAAACACAGTTTGAATTTCCTGTTCCCAATGTCAACAAAAGATGCCACTCAATACCACTAGCGCAGTCAAACTATGTATTTTAATGTAGAACCGATACAAATTTAAGTTCTCCTGAAAACGATTTCAAGACGTGGTCATATATCATGTCAATCTTTATTCTTGGACAGAAGACCAACCCATTAATGATAGTGATTCAGACTCTGTTCATGCGCAATTCAGCCATTTATTATTGGTTCGATATTTCTTCGCAGAAACATCATTAGAATTTATGCACATCTACAACGAATCCTTCACACCTCTAATTAAGTAATTACGCTTATGCAGATGGGATTACATTCACACGTAGATCGATTTTTCACTGAATCGACCCTTTCCCCTTATGTGCTTCACACAGAAATTCAAGTATCGATTATTCAGATCGATTTCCTATTTTGTTTCATTTAATGGCATTCACAATAATTTCACTACCAGATTATAAAAAGGGGCATTCTCCATTTAGAATCCAATTGCAGAAAAAAATATATACCACTCCATAAATCGAACCTTACAATTCTGAAATCAAAACAATAACTTACAACTTTTGTTCGGCCTGATATTCCAGATTGATGGCCCTTAGAATTTACCACAGGCTCACAGCCTTGGTTGTTCCCAACCAGCTCTCTACTCCTCTCACTTTTCTCAATGTCCTTTTCTCTCAAAACCCCTTCCTATTTATACAATTTAAAAAAAATCATTAAATTAAATGCTCAATCCCTTAAAATCCTCAACAAACCCCTAAATCTCTCAACATCCAAAAAGGATAGGTTTTTATCCCTAAAATCCTTCATTTTATTAAATTTCCTCATATCCTTTTATTAATAAAAAGATATTTACATAAATCCTCACCTTCTCCTATCTAATTCAAATTAATTAATAAAATATTAAAAATCATCACACCCCTATTTACAAATTGAGAAAAAGTTCTTGATGCTCCTGCATCAGACTCCCCATGTAAGAAAATTCATGACCACCTGGTCATAAGTCTGGATATCTCCTCCTGGATCCCAAATTTTATTTTGTAATCCTTCCGTGCTTGTCGATTGCTTCACTGCTGTTGTCATCTGCTGTTGTCTTCCAGGTTTCCATATTTTGTGCTGTAGTGCTCCACGTGCTCTGCTCTTGAAATCTTTCACTGTCATTCTCTTTTTGTCGCTCCTTTTCTTTCTTTCGGCTGTCTTTCTCTGGGATGTTTTTATCATTAACCTCCTTATCAACTCAATTTCCCTGTCCAGTATGTCCTCTGTTTGCTTATTGTTTCCATCCCTTGATTGCTGAATTCTCATTCTTGCTTGCTCTTCACTTGTTTTGATCACCTTTTCTGACGCTGCTACTGTAAATGTTGCCTCACATGTTGCTCTAGCTGTTAATATGAATGTTGCGGCCTCCCAAACTTACTTTCCCTCTACAACATTCCTTTGCTCGTCACCTGCAATTTCATCTTGATTATCATTTATGACAACTGCTTTGTCATCCTTCATCAGCAATCTATCCTGGTCATTCATCCTCTGTTCTTCCAATTTCCTCCTTTGAAAGTCCATTTCTCTATATAACTCAATGATTTTACTTGGAGTGGACTTTGGAAATTTTATGCGATCTTCCATTTCCTCACATGGTCTTTCTTCTGCTAAATCTTCCTTAACATCCTTCAGTAGATGTTCTTCTTCTTCTTCCAAACCTGCAATCACACACAAATCATTAGTTTTAAAATCACAAGACCTTACGGTCTTGTTTAAGGCTTCAATCATCAAATCTTTCGACTGCTTCGAATCATTCATATGATTCAACTCCTCTAGCTCTTCATCACTTTCAAAAAGTAATGGTCCACTCTCTGGGTAACATATAGAAACTTCAACATCTTCTTTAGCATCTTCCTTTTGTTGTAGCTCAACTATTTCGAGCTTCTCTTTCTTCTGTCTGGCATCTATAACCTGTTCAAGTTCCCTTAGTTCCTTTATCAACTGCAAATTTACCTGATGATTCCACTTCTCTTGTAGTCTCTGCCATCTCAACTTCTTTCTTATGACATAACCATGCTTCTGGTCTTCCTCATTTCTTTGCAACATCTCTATTAATACCTCAAGCTGAACTGCTATCTCAGCCTTCTCCCTCTCATATTCCTCTTTGCTTAACTTTCTCTGTATGCCAATTGCCTTGGCATCCTTCTCCTCTTGTCCTCTGTTGTGGTTGATTTTAGAACCTCTGTTATGACTGTCACTAGTCATCTTCCTTTCCATCTCTATGAGTCCCTCACTCACTTTACTATGAGTTGCACTAAAGCCTCTTCAGCAGCAAGTCCTGTCCTGCCGCCACTTACCTCACCAAGCTCTTCTCACTCAATCTTTTGGCAAGAAATTGGTTCTATCTCTGGAACCTCCTTTGAGCACTTCTCTTTGCTCTTCCTGGCTTCAACTCATCTGCCTGTTCACAACTATCTTCCTTATCCAATCTCTATTGGATTTCCTCAAGGTTTTGCCACACCTATGCTTTCACCAGTTTCTGTTAGCAATTTTAAACATGTCTTCTATGGATTTTCCTTTTGGGAGTTGCAAAAATACTTCTGCTTTAATGCAAAGACTACAATCTTCAAATTCAAAGAAACCCAGATCACCTTACCTTCAAGATCTCAGTCTGATATTGTCTTTTCATTTGCCTGTACTTTTAAATGGACCGTTCTTCCCACTAGCTGTCAGCTGTGTCTTCAAACTCCTGCAATTTTTGTTTCAGCAAATCTTCATTGCTTCCTCTGCACAATTTCTCGATATCAACTACTGTTAATCAGATTTTAAAATCTGATTCTCTCTTCCAATTTTCTGGAAACTTCAGCTGTCGGCAACAATTCCCTCTTGGCTAAGTTTCTTCTTTGTTGCAACCATCAATTCTCATTCCATTTCTTGTCAGTAAAATTCAAATCAAAATTAACCAAACACAATATCTGCATGATCTTTCATTCCTTCAGCTGTATTCTGGTTGCTTGACTTTCAATTAGAATCTGATCTTCTCTACCTGCATTCTGTTTACTTGCAATTGTATATGCTGCATATCAGATTTAAAATCTGATCTTCATCATTCATCACACATTCAGAAATATATTCCAGTTCAACAAACCTTCTGACTTCAAACAAACATTCCTCATTTCAACAGAGCCAAGCTCTGATACCAAAATGACGCAAGCCTGGAGCTTGCCATAACCAGGATCTTTTCCATACATTCATATACAAGCATGCGCCTCAACTTTTTCTCAATACACGGCAATTTCATCATCTATATGAAAGCTTCTTTGTTACAAACAACCATGGTTATGAAGCCATTATTAATACACACCATCCCAAATTTTCTTCATAACTATCATTCCAACTCACATACTTTCATTCTTATAACGCCAGAGTTAAATCAAAACTCAAAGAAAAGGATGCGCCCTGCTATCATTTCCATTCAACATCAATGCTCAAATATGACTTATAACTGAGTTCAATCAAAAGAATGAACTTATGCTTTTCGACCTCAAGTGGACATAACAAACAATACCAATATCATTTGCATGCACAAATTTACCTGTTTCAACCAGTCAAAGCACCAAATATATGTGCGCCCTTTCTCTTACAGCGTACCCAGTGATACACAAGTATTTCCTTTCAATATTTACAGTTGATTCAATCAGATTTAAATATTGAAATCTGGCAATTTCTCTTACCTCTGTTCAGACTATCATCTTCCACGATTTCACTCTGCAATTATCATCACTGTAGATTGATCCTGCTCGTGGCATTTTCATATCTACTTCTTGTTGATTCTTCTGCATTAAAACTTAGCACCATAATTTCACCACATACTCAAGTTAATAATTAAATTCTCTGCGCCATCAATTCATTAACATAAAAAACTTCTACAGTATGATTTCAGAACTGGATAATGTTGCTCCTGCGTTTTTTTCTACTGAATTCATGTCAAACAACATATAGCATTACATTGCAGATCGAATATAGACTTAACCATCGATTTTATCTCCTCACTCATTGCGTTGTCAAATGCTGTGTATTATCATTTCAAATAGAATCAATATCATTTTAATTATATCGATTTCTATATTCATCTCCAATCATGTCGACCACAGATCAAATATTTGCAGCATTTAATCATAAAAATTCATACCCAATTGACATTGACTGTTAAATCTGCGCCCAAGCAACTCTGCAATCTTCAACTCGTTGTGCCACAAAGAACGAAGTTCGAATTCATATATAACTTCAGCGATTTACACATCAGCTTCTACACAGTTTCCGTCAATCAAACACCACGAAGGGAACAAATTTTTAATCGGATTTCGAACCTGCACCTTAGTAAAATCATTCAAATGGAAATTCGATTTAGAGGAATCGATTCTGCACTTAGTTCTTTGTTTGCCAGAACGTCATCTTAACTCATATAGCAATCTCCATATCACATATTCGCACTACAGAACAAGACTATGTATGTCAAGCCAAAACACAGTTTGAATTTCCTGTTCCCAATGTCAACAAAAGATGCCACTCAATACCACTAGCACAGTCAAACTATGTATTTTAATGCAGAACCGATACAAATTTAAGTTCTCCTGAAAACGATTTCAAGACGTGGTCATATATCATGTCAATCTTTATTCTTGGACAGAAGACCAACCCATTAATGATAGTGATTCAGACTCTGTTCAAGCGCAATTCAGCCATTTATTATTGGTTCGATATTTCTTCATAGAAACATCATTAGAATTTATGCACATCTACAACGAATCCTTCACACCTCTAATTAAGTAATTACGCTTATGCAGATGGGATTACATTCACACGTAGATCGATTTTTCACTGAATCGACCCTTTCCCCTTATGTGCTTCACACGGAAATTCAAGTATCGATTATTCAGATTGATTTCCTATTTTGTTTCATTTAATGGCATTCACAATAATTTCACTACCAGATTATAAAAAGGGGCTTTCTCCATTTAGAATCCAATTGCAGAAAAAAATATATACCACTCCATAAATCGAACCTTACAATTCTGAAATCAAAACAATAACTTACAACTTTTGTTCGGCCTGATATTCCAGATTGATGGCCCTTAGAATTTACCACAGGCTCACAGCCTTGGTTGTTCCCAACCAGCTCTCTACTCCTCTCACTTTTCTCAATGTCCTTTTCTCTCAAAACCCCTTCCTATTTATACAATTTAAAAAAAATCATTAAATTAAATGCTCAATCCCTTAAAATCCTCAACGAACCCCTAAATATCTCAACATCCCTAAAGGATAGGTTTTATATCCCTAAAATCCTTCAATTTATTAAATTTCCTCATATCCTTTTATTAATAAAAAGATATTTACATAAATCCTCACCTTCTCCTATCTAATTCAAATTAATTAATAAAATATTAAAAATCATCACACCCCTATTTACAAATGGAGAAAAAGGTCTCGATGCTCCTGCATCATCACGCCTTCCCACTGAAAAGCTTTTGAACCACCAAAAGTTGGTTTTTAAGCATTGATCAAGTGAGGATACAAATTCCTCACTTGTCCAATCTCTATCCATCATGCACTGCATGGTTTTTAACCTTTGAGTCTGATTCTGAGGTACTCAACATCCCCTCTACACGTAGTTCTCACCTTACTGTCCAAAACTGTGTCTTCTAGCAACTCATTGAGATATTCAAGCAACAGATCATCAATAGAAGGCAACTGACTTTGTCTTCGGTATCTTCAATCAATGAAGATTTAAACATTCTCAAGTTTTCTGCATTAATGACTAAATAGTTATGCATGTAAGCTAAAAAATCAAGGCAAAAAGCATTTTCACCAGTTTTTCCAAGTATCTTGAAAGGCCCATACCTTATTGGTTTCAGCTTCTTAACTTCACCTTGCATTATGTCTTTGTTGATGTACAGCGAGACTTGATCACCAATTTGGAGTTATGCTCAATTCGATGCTTGTCATGCCTTGCTTTGTACTTGGTCTAGCTTCTTTCTAGCTGTTCCTGCACTGCCTGGTGAATTCCTTGGATCTATTTAATGAACTTGGTTGCTTTGTCCACATCACTGTGTCCATCAACTATTATATATTTACTAAGGACAAAATCCAAGGGAGACTTTGGTATAAAACCAAAACAAGTCTCAAAAGGAGATCTCTAAGTAGAAGAGTGCTTGGCACGGTTGTAAGCATGTTTCACATAACGCAAATGTTCATCTCAAAGCTTGGGATGCTTGCTGCAATAGCCCCTGAGCAATTGGATCACTGTCCTGTTGACCACCTCTATTTGACCATCTGTTTTTGGATGAAATGTTGTGCTTTTATTCAATCTAGTGTCCATTAATTCCCACAGACTTGACCAAAATTTCCCAACAAATCAGGAATCTCGATCAGATACAATAGAAGTGGGTAACCCAAAATGAACCCATACATGTTGAAAGAAAAACTTTGTTTTTTGTTCAGCTATGACCTTCTTGTTACAAGGTATCAAAATACACATTTTGCTGAACCTAGCCACAATAACATACAAATAATCATGGTCTTTTCTAGATTTTGGCAATACCCCAACAAAGTCCATGGAAACACTTTCCCAAGGACGAGAAGGAAATGGAAGCGCGGTGTACACGCCTAATTTTCTATTACTAGGCTTGCTTTTATCACACATGGTACACCCTTTAATATATCTAGAAACTGTTTCATGCATTCTTGGCCAATAACAAAACTGCAACTGTGCAACTGTTTTACTTACACCAAAATGACCTGATATAAGAGAAGTATGTGCTTCTCGGATTCTGTTAACTCTTTCCATTTCTGGAATGCATAACTTTCCCAAATGATACAAGAGTTGGTCCTTAACATAATAATCCAATTCTTCTACTTGTTTTCCATGACTTAAAGTTGCATATACATCTTTAAAATCTACATCTTGAGCATATTGTTCAATGGATCTTTCATGCATTACTGAGTAGATGCATTTATGATTGTTCTTGATAACATATCTGCAACCTTATAGTGTATTCCTTTCTTATATCTCATGACAAGATGAAATTGTTGTAGGAAACCCATCCACCTATAATGTCTTGATTGCTACAATTTAGCTGTGAGTGAAAATATTGAAGTGGTTGATGATTTGTTGCTTCAGATCTAACTATTCATTAAATATTCATCACTTGCACACAACTACCACTTTGACCTTCATCTCCTTATATAGCTTACCACTTATCCAATAACAAAGGTCAAAACCATACTAATGTCGATGGTATTATTAGATAGGATCAAATATCCTTTGTTGGGCTCAATACCATGGTAAAGACCCTTGGTATTTAGAATGTCATGGTGCAGAAATTGTATGCACCTTTCCTTCTTCATACCTGCGTGTGTACACATCTTTTCTTTACAAAACCCACGTATACTTTTCTTTGTGTCACCAAACCTGAGTGTCTACACTACTTTGCTACATAGAACCTACATCTACTCAACTTTTCTTCACCAAACCTGCATATACTTATTCAAACTTCATCTTTATCATTTTTTCTCTGAACTGATAATCCTTTTCTGTCACATGCAGACATATCCGGTTGACATCTGCATCAAGTAGGTTTCCATCAAAGGAAAACTCATCAAGTAGGTTTCCATCAGGAACAACACATTAGTCATAATGCCAACAATCCTCTCAATTATAGGAATCTATCCTAACTACTTAATCTCCAACAATTTCTAGAATTCTCCACAAAATCTAGAATTTTCTAATATTCTCCAAATTAAATAAATACAAAATAGGGTATGCTCCTGCATCATACTACCAGGGAGGAAAAGATACATTCATATTTTTTTTTTAGTTCTTCAATACTGTAGCACATTTTGACATCTTTGTTATTGTCATCCAAGTAGCATCTTCGACTGGTTGATTCTTCTATTTAACCAAGTATTGAAAATACTTTTTATTCATGGTCCTTTTAGCCAACCTTTTGTTGATGATCGATTCAATTTGTTTTGTTGGTGCTGAAGTTATTTGCTTCTTCCACTTAACTTTAGCACTAGTAGGTGCATCTATAAGATCATTTACTAGTTCCTTAAAGGGGTATAGATCTGAAATATTAAATATTGGTGAAATTCCAAAGCCTTTGGGTAGTTCTATTTCATAAGCATTAGAGGAAAATTTCCTCCAAATTTTACATTGTTCGATATTTTTCAGTTTTAACATATTATATTCCCCTTTATGAAATATTTCTTTCTGAATATGTGCCATAACCAAGTCCCCAAGTTCAAAATCTAATTGTCTTCTTTTGGAATCTACTATTCGTTTATACTTGTTGTTTCTTTCTTGTAATTGTTACTTGACTCAGTCCTGTATTTCCTACATATTGGTTACAAAATCTTCACCATTTTCACTTATAAATTCTTGTTTTTCAAGGTTCCTTAACTCATAAATTTCTCTTTTGTGCATTCCATAAACAATTTGGAATGGACTTAATCATGTGCTTGTGTTAGGTGAGTCGTTATATGCAAATTCTGCCTGAGCAAGTACCTAATTTCATTGTTTGGAATGTTCACTTACCAAACTTCTTAAGATATTTCCAAGACTTTTATTTACCACCTCTGTTTGACCATCATTCTAGGGATGATATGTTGAAATAAAGTTGAGATTGGTTCCTAAATTTTTCCATAAAGTTCTCCAAAAATGGCCCACAAACCTCGTGTCTCTATCGGAAACAATACTTTTAGGTAATCCATGCAATCTAACTATTTCATTAAAGAATGAGTTTGATATGTTAGTTGCATCAATTGTCTTTTTGCAGGCTATAAAGTGTGCCATTTTTTAGAATCTTTGAACAACAAAAAATATTGTGTCACTTCCTCTTTTTGTTTTGAAAATCCTAGTACAAAATCCATGCTTATAGAGTCCCATGGTCAATTTGGTATTGGTAAGGGTTGATATAGTCCGGTCATCTGACTTCTTCCTTTTTCATATTCACATATCCCGCACCTTTCAAAAAATCTTCTTACATCTGCTTGCATGTGAGGCCAATAGTAGAATGCTTTTAATTGTGCTAGAGTTTTATCTTGCCCAAAATGTCCTACTAAGCCTCCACTATGTTTTTCTTTTAACATATTTTATCGAACATTTTTGAATGCATAACTGTCTTCCTTTGAAAAAATTCCTTCCTGTATCATGTAATCTAACAATGGAGTTATATCTCTACTTACAGGATTTTCACAAGCTACATAAGCTTCTTTGAAATTTGGATCATATTTATACATATCTTTTAGCTCATCAAATCCTAAGACATTCACTTGGAATTCTTGCATAATTAAATTGATCCTACTTAGTGCATTTTCTACTTTATTTGATTGCCCACTTTTATGCTTGATAAAAATGTAAAATTTTGTAAGAATTCAATCCATTTAACATGTCTTTGACTCAATCTTGTCTAATTGTTGATATAGTATAAATCATGATTATCTATGTAAAGGATGAACTCTTTTGGCATAAGATAATATTTCCACATTTTCAAAGTTTGTATGATGGCATAGAATTCTTTATCATAAGAAGAGTATTTTTTTCTTGGCTTCGTGTTGTAGTAAAAACACAACCCCCCCACATTATCCACTTGATTCTCATAATGGGGACCCTTTGATTGAATGGTTAGTCATATTACTATCTGATTCTGATAATTTGGATTGCTTCAATGAGTTCAAATTGTTCCTATTTTCCTATCATAACTTTTCGATCTCATTTGGACATTTGGTTTGCAAATAGCACCTAATTGAAGATTGGATGTTTTTCACTCCTTTGGCCTTATATAATGTATTTTACCTTTTATTTTATAAATTTATTTCTTTGTAAATACTATTAGTTTTTTGTAAATATTTATTTTTGTAAATATTATTTTGTATTCTTTATCATGCATTTCATAGACCCCGAGACCAAGATCTTGTATTACAAAGTGGCTATAGGTTACAACCTTAACCAAACGGCCATAGGCCTTTATTATAGAACATCAAAGAAACATTTTTATTATAGAGTTATATCAAGTAATCGTGACTTTGGATATCGGAGGAATCCTTTGCAGTCCTTGATATCTAAAGACCCGACCATTCCAAGTGGCTATAATTCCAAAAAATGGAATATAAGTATTCGGGAGGACCCATTTTGGCACGAAACCTTATATATCTCTTCCATTATATTTCTCTATCCCCCACTTATTTATAAAGGTTGGACTATATCTTATATTGGAGATCCTGATTCAAGGCTCATTTGTAAAACCCTCGATAATCCAAACCTCCGATATCGCCAATATAACCCATTTACCCAGCCTCTGCTAGCCATGTCACCTCAAAACTCTTTCGCCTAACTTTCAACTTCTGATACTCCACCCACCTATGATATATGGACCTAATACACTATTTAAAAGGAGTTCAATAGGAATTTTGAGTCCACTCTATATTGAAGCTTCCCAGACCCCATAACTTTTTCATTTTATCAGATTTAAAAGTTCTGATGGATAATCCTACTATGTCCTCAGATCTTGCCATTGTTGGAAATAATATTGAGGGGGGGGTGAATCAGCATTAGCAAGTCAATAATATTTCATTTCCATAATGAGATTCATATACGCTACTTCATTTAATGAAACTTGCGTATAAACGCAACTGTATTTAAGGCAACTAGCGTATACCTTGCAAAATTATAACTTAGTTAATTCATCATATGTTGATCTTTAATCTATGCATCAAAACCATATAAACAGTAAATAGGTGCAGTAAACACAAAATAGACAATCACACACATGAACACAAGATATAAGGTGGAAACCCAATGTGGGTGAAAACCACCTGCTGCAATTGTCTCTTTCTTATTTTAATAAGAACCTTCTTTTTACAATTTTGTACTGGTGCAGTCTTATACTAATGCACAGGCTTCTACCTGTAGAAGGCTACAACCTTCTGTCATTCTCCAGCTTCTCCTAGAAGGGAGCTACAACCCCCTAGCTCTTGTACTAGTTGATGTGTTTACTAGTACGTAGGTGCTGGCCTACAAAAGGCTACAACCTTATTTTTTCTTCCAGGGACCATGTTTCATAAATTTTCAGACTGGATCCATCAATAACATCAATCAAACATCAAATATATCTGCATCAACCAATCTCCTTTGCACCAACCAAAACTGAATCAATCAATCACTTCTCAAAATGTTGTAACCAGAATACAGTAACAGTACCCAAAACCCAAGCCAAAACCCAGAACACTGCAACAACAAACAAAAGTAGTTAAAGCATATTTTATGAGGTATACACTACTTCAATGTGTCAAACCTACATACATACACTGTTTTCTCAAGGCAAACCTGTGTATAGATCTGCAAATCAAATTTAAGATGTATACGCTATTTTAATATGCAGAACCAGTGTGTATATGTGCCTTTGCTAAAGTGAACCTGCGTACAAATATGTAAATGATGATTTAAAATTTACAACAATTCCAGACATCAGTTATACCCAGATCATCATATTTACAAATTACAGCATGTGCCAGTTATTTAGATAAAAGATAAAAAACCACACAAAGATACTTCTCTTCAAGCCTTAAGATATTGACCCATCATTATATCTTATACTTAATCAAGCACTAAGGTTCATCCTTGATTCAGATCCAGCTATGCACCATAACCCAATAACCTGTATTCTCGATCTTACTCTTCATCAGATATTAAATCCTTGAGTGCACTTGCCTAATGATCTTCTCCTCCTTTTATAGTCTTAGGCCTTACTCAATACCATGGACCAAAACCACTTAGAACCAATACCATGGACCAAAACCACTTAGAACCAATACCATGGACCAAAACCACTTAGAACCAATACCTTGGACCAAATACATGGGGTCAACACATCGGACAAGATACCTTGGATTAATACCATGGATCAAAATACCATGGACCAAATACCACAAACCAAAACTAAGTTTTCCAACATGTATGCATCTTTCCTTCCGTGAAAATGTGTGTGTACACTATACATGCCTTTTGGTCTGCGAACACGCGTGTACATGCGGCTTGGTCAATGAGGAACCTGTGTATACCTCTCTTTATTCATTTTGAGAGTCTGAACTATGATCTGTCATCTGAGTGAGTTGCCATCAAGGATAACACCTGTGTCATAGTGCCAAATATATGTCATAATGCCAACAATCTCCCCCTTTGGACTTGATGGAAACCCCAAGCCACTCTCCCCCTTTATCATCAAGGGCAAAGGGTTATGCTCCCCCTAAGTACATGCTGAATTCTCTGATATGCTGAAGTGTGCTGATTGAGCTCCATGCTCGAGTCCAGTCTCCCCCTGAATATAAGCAAGGTCTGTGAAAAGATGTTCTAAAAGAAGAACATGACTCTATACATGCATCATAAAAGACCTTCCTATCACCAAAGACTCATACATACATCCATCTCCTAACCAAGTGGGGACATACCAAGTTTGACTCATCCACCCAACCAAGTGGGGATATACCAATTGATTATACATGTCAAAATACGAACATTACATCATCCATCCCATGCATAGAGGGGAAACAAAATAGGTCGTTTCATGACCTTGAAATTAAAAGATATACATGACATAGAGACCAAATATCTGAAACAAGACCATGATAGTTATCAGCAACATCTGTCAATCACCATCCAAACTAGCAACCATGATCTCCCCCTGAACCTGTTCCACCTGAATCAAAAACAACTGTGAATTTGTACCAAGATCTTCTAAGATAATGCCAACAATGCATTATTAGAAGTATATGCTCCTCCTGAACCTGTGCCAGATGATCACTGTCAGACCCATATCAGACTCCTTTCATCCTGAGTTTGGCCCACTATTTTTCTTCAAACCAACATATACATAATTGTATCCACAACAACCGGCATATGTACGTAGATATGCTTCATGAAACTCACGTATAACCACTTTTATCTTAAACAAATAAGTTTCAACAGCAAGATGATGCATGAACTACTCCCAGCTTTTGTTTGAGATATTCAAATGTCTCTTTGGGCAGTGGTTTGGTGAATATATCAGCAACCTGTTCTTTGGAGGGAACATACTCCAATTTGACCTTTTGTTCAAGCACTTGTTCACGTAGAAAATGATATTTGATCGGTATGTGCTTGGTCTTGGAATGCATGACTGGATTCTTTGAAATACTAATTGCACTTGTATTATCACATAGAATGGAGATGGGTGGAGTACATGTGATCTAATGTCTTGCAATGTTTGCATCATCCAAAGGAGTTATGTGCAACAAGATGTAGCAGCCACATATTCTGCTTCAGCTGTAGATAATGCAATTGAACTATGTTTCTTGCTGAACCAAGACACTAATTTGGAACCCATATAGAATGCACCACCACTAGTGCTTTTTCTATCATCAACGCTTCCTGCCCAATATACATCTATATATGCATGAAAGATCTGTATCTCTAGGATACCATAAACCAAAATTCTGTGTTCCTTGAAGATATTTGAAAATACTTTTGACTGCCTGAAGGTGTGATTCCTTTGGATTGGCTTGAAATCTTCCAACTATTCCCACTACATGCATGATGTCTGATCTGGTACCTATTAGATAAAGCAGACTTCCAATCATGGATCTGTAGGTTGGTTGATGTACTGTTGTTGATTCATCATTTGAGCTGATACTGCATCCTATTACCATAGGGGTACATACTAGTTTAGAATCTTCCATGCCGTATTTTTTCAAGATCTGATTGAGATATTTGGTTTGTGATAGAAAAATACCATATTTATTTTATTGAACTTGTAGCCCAAGAAAATATGTGAGCTCATCAAGCAGGGACATTTCAAATTCTTTCTGCATTACCAAAGCAAAGTTTTGACTCATGGCTTCTTCATTACTACCAAAAATGATATCATCAACATACATGACAAGTATTATCAATTTATTATTGTCAATCTTTGTATATAGATTGCTATCAACTGATCCTTTTGAAAAACCTTGTTGATGGAGGTATTTGTCAAGATGGTAATACCAGGCCCTTGGAGCTTGTTTTAGACCATAGAGAGCCTTTTTGAGTCTGCATACAAGTTTTGCATCATTTCCAAGGATGAATCCATCTGGTTGCTCAATATATACTTCTTCTTCTAAGTCTCCATTAAGAAAGGCAAATTTTACATTCATTTGGTATACTTTGAATTTCTGAAAACTAGAAAGAGCAAGGAACATTCTTATGGCTTCAAGTCTAGCAACAGGTGCAAAAGTTTCTTCAAAATCTATACCTTCTTGTTGAGCATATCCTTTACAAACAAGTTTTTCCTTGTTTCTAATAACTTCACCATTTTCATTCAGCTTGTTTTTGAATATCCATTTGGTTCCTATGCTATTCTTATCATGAGGTCTAGGAACTAATTCCCAAGTATTATTCTTTTCAATTTGTTCAAGTTCTTCATTCATGGCCTTGACCCAAAATTCATCTTTGCATGCTTCATTTATATTTTTAGGTTCGATGGAAGAAAGCAATGCTAGATAGCTTGAAGCTTCTGTGATAGTTCTTTGTGTTTGCACACCTGCCTCTTTCTGTCCCAAAATTTGAGTCTCTGGATGATTTTTCTGAACATACCTGGATGGAGTATTTTCTTCTGCCGTTATTTGTTCTTCTGGTGTTTCATTGGTTTCTTCTTCAGCATTAGTCTAATTTGATGTGGAAGGATAATCCTCTTCTTCTCCACAATCTTCAGTTTTTACCTGCTTTGGATTTTTGCATGCTTCATTTACCACAACATCAATACTTTCAATAATTTTCCCAAGTCTTTTATTATAACACTTATATCCTTTAATTCGGGAAGAGTAACCAAGGAGAATGCCTTCATCTGCTCTGGGTTCGAACTTGCCAAGTTTTTCATCAGTCCTTTTAATGTAACATTTTCTTCCAAAAACTTTGAAGTATTTAACAGTAGGAATCTTACCATACCAAAGTTCATGTGGATTTTGAGTGTTGTTTATCCGAACATTTTCTTTGTTGAGAATAGTGACGGAAACGAATGCAACTTCACCCCAGAAGGTTTTAGTATTTCCGGACTCATCTAGCATAGCTCGAGCTATTTGTTGAATAGTTTTGTTCATCCTTTCTACTACTCCATTTTCCTGAGGTGTCCTCGCAGTGGAGAATTGCCTTTTTATTCCATGTTCTTCACAAAAGTCAAAAAATTCATCTGAGGTAAATTCCCCTCCTCGATTAGACCTGAGGCATTTGAGTTTGTGATCTGATTCATTCTCAACCAATGCTTTGAAGGCTTTGAATTTTTCAAAAGCTTCATCTTTATGCTTTAGAAGTCCTATCCAACACATTCTGGAAAAATCATCAATCAACAATATAAAGTATTCTTCTCCACAAGGTGACTTTTTTTCTTGATGGACCACATAAATCAGTATGAACAAGTTCAAGAGGCTTACTAGCTGATCCTTCCTTTTTAGGGAATTGTGACCTAGTTTGTTTACCAAATTGACATGATTTGCATATTTTATTTTCTGGAACACTGATATTAGGAAGATCACAAATGACCTGGAACTTTCTTGCTTTTCTTATTTGAGAGAAGCTTAGATTCCCCAATCTTTTGTGCCATAGCCAATGTTCATCATTTTTGCTTAGATAGCACTATTATTGTCCTCCCTTGAGTATGTATAAGTTGTTTGGAGTTCTTATACCTTTGATCGCAATTTCTCCTATAGCAAGCTCACGAACAACACATCCATTTGATCGAAATACAACTTCACTTCCTTGATCACACATTTGACCGACACTCAAAAGGTTATGCTTTAGACCATCACATACATAACATTTCCATCTTTAACTTTTTCTTTTAAAAGAACAGAATATTTACCTTTTATGACAACAGGGGTGTCATTTCCAAATGAGACCTTCTTTTCCTTTTCTAAGGCATCATATGACTGAAGTTTTTCTTTATCACCTGTCATGTGTTTCGAGCATCCACTATCGATGTACCACTGATTTTATTGTCCTTCTGCATACAGGGCTATACCAAATCTTTATGTTTGAGGTTCTTTCTTTCTCCATATTTTGGGATTTAATGAAGTTTGCTCCTTCTGAGATGTTTGTCGAAATTTACTCGTGGATTCATATTCTTCGTGACCAAAGTTGTTGCAGATAAAGCATTCTATTTCATTTTCAAGAAGAGAAAAGTTATTGTAGGTCTGTTTCATGATCCCCGTCACATTCCTTTGATTTCGTGCTTCTATAGTCATGATGGTCTTGTAAGCAACACATTGAGCAGCTTTGTGTCCAAAGTTATGACATGAAAAATATTGGCCATTGAAGAAGTTCCTGTGATTATCGAATCTACTGACCTGGTGATTGTAGTTGCTACTCATTCTTGAAACAGATCGAGTAT